>BSBK01011509.1:0-481458 GCA_027943335.1 Chamaecyparis obtusa | reverse complement strand
ATTGGAATACGACCCAAAAAAATGGCACACCGAACTCAATATCACACATAAAATACATGTGATGGAGATGGAATTTCATAGGCTTGGGCATCAAAAATGTGGCATGTAAAGGTGAAGGGAATTGAAAGGTAGGTTGTAAGTGAAATAAAAAATGATAAAATGTAACTTGCAATTCGTGGTCCATGGAATGCAATGGTTGTGAAAGTGGTGGACTTTATTGTGTGTTCTAGATAGAACAGAGAGTGGTAGAAAGGCCAGTAAAAACAAATAAATAATATATATGTATAGATATACATATAAATATGTATGCCTATATGTATTTGTGTATTTGTGTATTTGTGTCTATGTGTGTGTGTGTGTGTGTGTGTGTGTGTGTGTGTGTGTGTGTGTGTATGTATGTATATGTATATATACATATATGTATGTGTGTGTGTATAGATTTATATGTATGTGTGTGTGTGTGCGTGTGTATGTGTATATATTATATAGGGGGGAAAGTGAGATGAGGACAAGAAGTGTAACATGCCCCACTTTTATGTGGCCAACTATGCCTTGAAAGGGCCACAAAGGAATAGATCCTCTAAGCCAAGCCCCCAAGGTTTTGGATCCAAGTAGACTATCACTACCAAAGTGATGTAGGAGCACCAATGCAAAAAAAGATCCAAAGATCCAAGAGCTAGGAAAGAAGATACAAGTTCCTTTAAGCCTAGGATCTGGAAATTAACTAGGAAAGAAGGAATGATGTTGAATCTAATTAAATATGACATATCTGAAAGGTAAATATGCAAAGTAAATAATGTAAATTTAAAACTCTCCTTTAGAAGAAAAGTCCAATTCAAACTTGTATTTATGCACTTAGAACTTCTTAGAACAATGAACAAGACAAGATCTAGACATGAAACTGCGAGATGAACAAAACCCAAAAAATCTTCTGCTCCAGGACTAGGCATATTTTTTAGGTCTATGTCAAATTGGGGTTGTCCTAGACCTAGGACTAGGCCAAACTTTGGCCTAGACCTTCTCTTCTAAACTTTATGCCTCTGGATCTATGACTATGTCTTGTTCTGGAACTCCCGAAAACTGGATCTGAAACTCCTAAAAACCTGATCCTACAAGAAAAATGGTTTTGTTTGGTTTTTGAGGGGCTTTCCTTGGTCAATCCCAAGTTGAGGAATCAACCTTAAATGTAAATATGAAAGTATATATGTAAAAATTAAATAAAATGTATGAATTCACCATAATTTTGTAGAAACCCTTGAGGAGGATTTGGATTCGCATTCCACAAGGATGAAGAAGTGCTCCAATGTAATTAAATCTTGTAGAAGAGTAGGATGTATCAATCAAATTTTATAGATCCATCTCACCAATTCAATATATCAATGGATGTAGATGTGCTCATGTACTCAAATCGGGTTTGCAAGAATGAAGAATGAAGAAGCCCTTCATTGATTGCCAACTCTACTATCATCAAGGAAAGAAGCTAGATCTTGAAAGGTGGATGCAAGAACATGAAAGAAGAATGAAAATGCCTCCAATGGACAACTTCAAATCTCCTTGAAATATCCTATAATGCAAGAGATATCCTATGCTTGAAGTCTTGAAGTGTTGCAAAACGATCTCCTTGAATGCTCCAAAAATGCTTATTAATGCTTGTAGAATACTTTTGACTGCAATATGAAGGCTTGTGTGCATGTTTGATTAAATGTAAGCACTTTTGGATGTCTCAAATTAATACATAAGTCCCTCTATTTATACCCATTGCATCTTTGAAATTGAAAAGGGCTGACTAGAAGGTGGAAGAAATTTAAAATTTTGAAAGGGCTTGAGATCCTAAAGAGGGTGACCTCGAAGGTCAGGGCCAAAATTTGGCCTAGATCTGAGGTTCAGGGCCAAGACTCTACCTAGACCTAAAGGTTAGGGCCTAAATTTGGCCTAGACCTAAAGGGAAATGCCTTCCAATATTTCTATAGGGTCTTAGAAAGTAGGAAGAAGAAGCGGAGAAAGGGATAGAACAAGGTCAGAACTAGCACAGAAGCATATGCACATCCATGGATCTATACAAGGAATTTGAAATGAGTCCTAAACATCCACTAAGGAGGGATAAACATGTCCTAACATGGGTTCTTCCATTTTAAGATGATACATATACATATCTATGTTTTTGTGTATACATACATACATACATACATATATATATATATATATATATATATATATATATATATATATATATATATATATATATATATATATATACATACACACACATACACACATTTATATATATATAAAGGGTTCTTTTGGGGGAGAGGGCTATCCAACTGAAAAAAATGGCATGGTTGTCCATAAAATTCTTACATGAAGCCCATGGGATGACATGTCATGGCATGGGGGTGGGGGCCCATTACAACATTTGGAGTCAAATTTTGACACCAATTTGCGACGCCACTACAATTTGTGTTTTTTTTTGCAAGTGCCCCCAATGGTGTTGTAATAGTGACAATATCGTCATAATTGTGACACCCATTTGGTTATAAACAAAACAAAAAAGAAAAAAGAAAGTTTCATTTGTAATTTGTGAATTCGAAGAGCTTCCGCCAAGATGACACAACACTTTTGCATGGCATGAAGAGGGCATTCGAGTTTGGCAAGCACGAAGAGGTTGGCACCCACATGTGGGAAGAAGGCACTGGCACTTGAGGTAGGCATTCAAGCTTTGTCTTCTCATTAAATCAATTTTAGTGGCATTGTTTACATCTTAGCATTTTTAATAGTGGCATTGTTTACATCTTAGCATTTGGAATGCTCAATGACCTGTGAGCTTTGAGAGCTAGGGCATCGTTGCTATTACCTTCAAGGCATTGTGTGAAGTGTTTGATCTCTCTTTATTTGTTTTGCTATTGATATTCACTATGTGTGTACTCCCCATTTATGATCATTTCATGAGGAAATGTCATGATGGCTCACAGGCTACAAGCTAGGGCATGATACATTGTTCATGAGCTCACTGTTTGATATTGGCATTGTTTACATCTTTTCATTTGGAATGCTTGATGACCTGCAAGCTTTGAGAGCTAGGGCATCGTTGCTATTGCCTTCAAGGCATTGTGTGAAGTGTTTGATCTCTCTCTATTTATTTTTCTATTGATATTCACTATGTGCATACTCCTCGTTTATAATCATTTCATGAGAAAATGTCTTGATGGCTCACGGGCTACAAGCTAGAGCAAGATACATTGTTCATGAGCTCATTGTTTAATACTAGCATTGTTTACATCTTTTCATTTGGAATGCTTGATGACTTGTGAGCTTTGAGAGCTAGGGCATCATTTCTATTACCTTCAAGGCATTTTGTGAAGTGTTTGATCTCTCTTTATTTGTTTTGGTGTTGATATTCACTATGGTACTCCTCGTTTATGATCATTTCATGAGGAAATGTCTTGATGGCTCGCGGGCTGCAAGCTAGGGCATCATACATTATTCATGAGCTCACTGTTTAATATCTGGCTAGGCCATGTAAATGGTACCAGGCCAACCCAATCAGCCCAACAAAATGTGTCATATTTATCTTTGTCAAATACACTCGTTCACCATTTTGTTCTTGTTCTTCACACAAATATTGCATCAAAAGTAATTGTAAACAATGATTCAAAGAAAAAAGAAACAACTACAATAGATCATACCCCAAAAGAATACAGTCAACTACAATAGCTCATAGTCTCAATGAAATAAACAATGTATAAAACAATATATGGTGCACAACAATAGCAAGCATGCAATGACATCAATAACATTGCATGATAAAATTCAATACTCTTAGTTTTTATTCAAATCTATTTGAAACTCCTATCAGCTCATTGTCCAATAGTTAAACTAACCTATGACTTCAAATGAGTAATTATGAAATATAGTTGTAGGTAGTTATCTCTTCTATAATGAAAATGGTACTAGGCCAACCCAATCAGCCCAACAAAATGTGTCATGTTTATCTTTGTCAAATACACTTGTTTTCCATTTTGTTCTTGTTATTCACACAAATATTGCATCAAAAGTAATTGTAAATAATGATTCAAAGAAAAAAGAAACAACTAAAATAGATCAGACCCCAAAAGAATACAGACAACTACAATAGCTCACAGTCTCAATGAAATAAATAGTGTATAAAACAATATATGGTGCACAACAACAAGAAGCATGCAATGACAGCAATAACATTGCATGATAAAATTCAATACTCTTAGTTTTTATTCACATTGCACATGCATAATTGTAGATGAGGATTAGTAATAGGGTGCTAGGCATTGCTTAGATCATTTGGATCTAACCCCATCTTTTCCTTCCTTGTAGGTTTTGGATCATACAAGAGCATATTGGATTGAGCCCTAGGTCAACACTTCATTACTTCAGGAAATGTCTGGTACCTTCATTATTTATGTTCATCCACTTATGTATGTTTGCATTCATTCATATTCTTCTGATAGTTAATCTTTATGAGCTCAAATTCAAAACTATAGGTGTATTATTTTATTATTGATGTCCCTATTTTATTATTGATGTCCCTATTTGATCTAATAGCATCAATATAACAAACAGACCACTGACTAATCAAATAGGGACATGAGGTGCTCAAACAGTGAGCTCATAAAACAATATATTTAATCTTAATAAAATCTTATAAAATAACATATATTGTGTGAAGTGTTTGATCTCTCTTTATTTGTTTTGGTATTGATATTCACTATGTGGTACACCTTGTTTATGATCATTTCATGAGGAAATATCTTGATGGCTCGTGAGTTGCAAGCTAGGGCATCATACATTGTTCATGAGTTCACTATTTAATATTGGCATTGTTTACATCTTTTCATTTGGAATGCTTGATGACCCGTGAGCTTTGAGAGCTAGGACATTGTTTCTATTACCTTCAAGGCATTGTGTGAAGTGTTTGATCTCTCTTTATTTGTTTTTTTGTTGATATTCACTATGTGGTACTCCCCGTTTATGATCATTTCATGAGGAAATGTCTTCATGGCTTACAAGCTGCAAGCTAGGGCATCATGCATTGTTTATGAACTCACTGTTTGAGCACCTCATGTCCATATATATATACTTCAAAGGAGGAATTATGAAATATAGTTGTAGGTAGTTATCTCTTCTATAATGATGGAGGAGTGAAAGGTAATGATCAATGAGGTTATTGCTACTAGATCATACATTAACACACTTACTGTTTTGAATTTGAGCTCGGGCATCATGCAATGTTATTATTGTCATTGCATGCTTGTTGTTTTTTATTAAGGTAAAAGAAGATTTTACATGAACCCGAAACCAGTTACAATAAAGCAAAAAGATAGAGCATTAAAGTTTCGAAGTGAAAAACTTGCTGGAAAACAAAAGCAGGAACAAACAACATCACAGTTCAAACATAGAAACTAAAAGAAAAACTAGCAACAAAACAACTACTAGCAAGACCAAGCTATTTATCTATTATCATTTCTTCAACCTTCTTTTGGAGGTCTTCCATCTTCTGGATAGTCTCTTGCCGCTCTTTCAATTCTTTCAATTTTTCAGAGACCTTCGTCTAGATGCGCCCTCTAGTTATCATCCCCAGACCAGTATTACCAGCATCCTCATCAATGGTGATTGTAGTTATTTCCAGAATTTTCCTTTCATAATTGTCACCGTCAGACCCTCATTGCTATGACTCAAAACACCTTTTATCATGTTGTCGTAGTTGCTAATTTTGGCTTCTAAGTTGCTAATCAAAAACCTTATTTTCCATCTTTCCCGGCTTAGTAGTCATATTTTTCATGGTTTTTTCCATTTCCTAGATCTGGAGTTTCATTTCCTGCATTTCCTTCCATTTTCTTATCCTGACTCTCAGCATTATTCTCCTCCTCCTGCATAGTAGCTTCCCTCAATAGAACTAAGGTTTCCTCTTTATTGTTGTTGTTCTCCACCATGGTCGTCATGTCCATACTTTCCTTATTCACTTTCCAGTTGTCTTCTTTTTCATTTGTAGAGGGGTTCTTACCAGTCTCCTTACCTTCATTCTCTTTGCCAGCCATAATTCCCACTATAAGCCCCTCATCATCATTACCATCCTCATCCCTATTCTTACCATCCCCAGTTTCTAGGTTAACATCGACCAGATCTTCTTCCATAGGGGCATCTTGGATAGTACTCTTAGCATCCATAGTTAACACCTGAGTGCCTTCTTCCTCTTTATTGGCACCACCATTATGATCAAGGGCTTCTTCCATGTCATCTTTTGTAGCATTTTCCTGGGCCTCTTCCTCTTCCTCATCTGCTTCCTCCTCTTCATCTTATTCTTCTTGATTTCTCTCCTCCTTTTCTTCATTCTCCTCTGTCAGCCCTTCATTCATTTCCTCTTCCTACTCTTTTTCTTGACTATTCCCTTCCTCTTTCTTATTGTTTTTCTCTTCTTCTCCAGAATCCTCCTCATTACCATCCTCAATGTTACCCTTCCCCTGGGAGTGAGGCCTTTTCACAATTTCCTCAATGTTGGTCGTGTCTCTACCACCAGTACTGTCAAAGGCCTTTTTCTTATTTTTCTTCCTCTTCTTACTTGTCTCAGCCTTTTTCTCCCCCTCATTCTTCTCATTTCTTTTACCATTGATCCTTTTAGGGATAGGGTCCAAAATATTGTCCCTGGTGTAGTCAGATATAAGAAGGATCAAGCCCTCATGCAGGACAAGTTTACTAGCCTTCTTCCTATGCCCCGTAATGCTACTGTTCAGGGAACTCATAAGATAATAAGGGAAAGAAATCCTCCTATTATGCCTAAAATAGTTTTCAAAAACAAAATGGAAGTTGTAAATTTTGGAGTAACGCCCATCAAGCATAAAATATTCAATCATAACCTTCAAAATTTTGGCCTAGAAATCATCAATATTGGTTATGTCTACATAGTTGCCATTACCCTTGGTCATGAGGGCTTTCTCATCATCAGTTTTAGGGAAAATAGAGAAAGCTTCAGTTCCAAGCCTATGATTTCCTCTATGGAAATGGGTTCCTTCCAAAGGTAAACTAGTAATTTTAGCTCAAATAGAAATAGTAAGAGTGAAGGACTTGCCCCATAGATGAACTTTACCATTAGCCCAACCATCTAAAAAAAAAGAAGTGATATGTTTGTCATGTCTGTGAAGCTTCTTCATGAACTGCCTAACCCCCCCTTTCTTGAGCTTCTTCTAGACTTTTTTGTCTTGTCTCCATTTGTCACAATTGGAAGGTTCCTCCCTCTTCAAACCACCTCCCATTTTATACTTATTTTTGATATACTGGTTGGGCTCCTTACCAGTGATTTTTGCCTTTCTTCTTTGTTTATCTTTTCTTTTGTGGTTATCGATATTAACCCAATGTATGTGCTTCATTAACTGTGAAATAATGATCCCACACTTCACCTTACATGCAAACCTCCTCGGTAAATGATTTGTCCTTGTCATCATTATTTTACGTGATTTTTCCTTCATAGTGATTAATCCTGTCATAGCTAATTAGACTCGTAATCTCAGCCTTTAGATTTGCTTCCCCTCTCCACTTTTGGGTGATTTCACTCAAAGTACCTTCATTTGCCAGCCTGTCTATTGGTTTTTTGCCTTCACGATAGACGTGAGTGACATGGCATTCTTCAAAAGAATTCATAATTATTTTTATTTTGTTTATAATGTGATCTATAGTCCATGAGCTCACAGACTTCCCTTTAATACAATTAATTATATTTAGGGAATCCCCTTCTAGCCATAATTTCATGCAGCCCATATCTTTCGCCATTATAACTAGGTAAAGCGCAGCTTCAACCTTCACCACATGGTTCATTTGGATACCCAGTGGACAGTGATCGCTCCTAAATAGTTTCCAGCAACATCTCTTAAAAGACCACCACCTCCAGCCCTTCTAGGATTTCCCCTAGCCGAACCATCAAAGTTCCCTTTAAGCCATCCAAAAGGAGGAGCAGTCCACATAACATTATCTCTTGGATTTTGGATCTAACTACTTTTTAGTCTCTCCCATGAAATAATATTGTCCTTCTTAGGTTGAGGATTCCAATGGTTATTGTCTTTTATTCACATACTTCTATAGTTCTCCATTATACTTCTAGTTACAGAATTAGCAACCAAAGAAGGAGGTGTCTTTTTCTCTCTAAAGATTATGTTATTCCTCTCCTTCCAGATTTGCCAAGAGAAGTGGGGAAAGACAAATTTCCAAATATCCCTAGCATTTTTGTCATGGAAAGGACTCTGCCACTACTGGAAAAAATCCTGGATAGAGTTAGGTTTCACCCAATTGAGCTCGAGCGAAGACATTATAGTGTCCCAAACCTCTCTAGTGAAAGAGTAGTGTATCATTAGATGATTGCAATTCTCATCTTCTTGATAGCACAAGGCACATCTATTAGGCAATTGAAACCCTCTTCTCATGAGGTTGTCTTGTGTGAGGATTTTGTTCTAGACCAGCAGCCAAAAAAACATGTTAATTTTAGGGGTAAGGTCTTTAGTCCATACTTGCACCCACAAAGGTTGAGCCTCATTAGGGAGGAGAAGATTCAAAGCAGAAGCAACTGAGAACTTTCTAGAGGTAGTCAGACCCTAAATAAGGTTATTAAACTCATTTTTTCTAATAAACCAGTTGTTTAATTGTTTATTCACTTCTTTAAATCTGATATCCTTTAGCCCCAGGTCTATCCACTCTTCATTTTTCCAATAGTCACTCACAAATTCACCAATAGAATCTTTCCAATCTTGGATAGCATTCCCCCATTCTTCATTCTCTATAAGAGGATTATTTGACATCCATTTATCATTCCAAAATTGAATTTTTCTACCATTTCCCAGCTTCCATATAGCACCTTTGCTTATAAGATTTTTGCCTTTACTTATACTATTCCAGAAAAAAGATCCATGTATATCATTTTGAGATTGGAGCATTCCTTCAAGATTATTGAGATGGTATTTCCTTTTCATTATTATATTCCATTCTTTCTCATCTTCAAAGATTCTCCAGCATTGCTTTGCTAAGAGAGCTTTATTAGTATTAATTATACTCCTAATTCCCAGGCCCCCCATCTTTTTCGGTTTACAAATCTTCTCGTAGGCCACCAGGCTGAGTCTCTTTTTCTCTTCCACTCTTGTCCAAAGGAACCTTTTTTGGATTTTTTCAATTAAATCAGAAAACTTTTGAGGTATTTTGAACAGACTAAGGGCATAGACAGGAAGGTTTTGAAGAGTGACCTTCAATAGTTGGACTTTTCCAACTTGACTGAGGATCGCCCCTTTCCATCTCGCCAACTTCGAATGAAATCTATCAAGGATTTCATTCCAAAAATTGGCCTTTCGTTTCAAGCACAGTGGAAGCCTGAGATAAGAGGTCGGGATTCTTCCCATTTTGCAACCAAGAATAGCAGATATTTTATTCATTCTAGCTTCAGGAGTATTGAAGAAAAAAAGGGCACTCTTCTCCCAATTTATGAGTTGACCTGAAGCACTTGAATAAAAATTTAACACCTTTTTCATATTCCTAGCCTCTTTAACAGTAGATTCTCCCATAAGAATCATATCATCAACAAATTGTTCATGAGAATAGACAATACCTGCTGAAGATGGTTGTAAACTCGAAATCAAACCTTGAGAGACCTGAAGGGTAATGAATCTCCCAAGAATTTCAGCCATGATGGCAAAAAGGATAAGAGAGATAGGATCACCTTGTCGTAACCCTCTGGAGGGTTTGAAGAAAAGAGAGCATCCCCCGTTCACAATCACCGAAGAGGAAACCATAGTAACAAGTTGCATAATAAGTTTGATCACTCCAACATCAAAACCAAAAGCCTGAAGAATTTTAGAAAGAAGCTCCCAATCAACTCTATCATAAGCTTTTGATAGATCAAGTTTCATGAGGAAACCCTGTTTCCTTGATTTTTCCAGTGAATGAATATTCTCGTGAACAACCATAATCGAGTCCAGGATTTGCCTCCCCAGAACAAACCCATTCTGTTGAGGAGAAATAAGGTGAGGGAGAATCTTGAGAATCCTTGTAGTGAGAACCTTAGACATGATCTTATACAAGGATTTACAAAGACTTATAGGCCTAAAGCTATCAGTAGAGTTAGCTCCCGATCTTTTGGGTATTAGAGCTATGAAGGTGGAATTGAGCTCTTTAAGAATAGCTTTAGAACCATAGAATTCTTTCACAGCACCACAGATATCTTTTCCAATAATTTCCCAATAGTTTTGAAAGAAAAACATTTGGAAGCCATCCGGCCTAGGGGATTTTTCACCTTCAAAAGACTGGATATCCTTTTTAATTTCATCCTCCGTCAGAATAGCTTTAAGAAAGAGATTGTTCTCAACCTCCAATAGCGTAGGAATGGAGCTCAGCAAAGAGTTTTGATCATCTTGATTGAGATCTTGTTCTCTAGAAAGAATCGAGGCAAAATGACCCATCATATCTTTCCTTATCTCTTCCTCTTTATTGAGAGTGCCCCTTGAAGTAACCAGTGAGTTGATTTTATTCATAGCTTTATGTTTCATCGCTATTAAGTGGAAGAATCTGGTATTTCTATCTCCCACTTTCAGCCATAGAGATCTTGATCTCTGTCTCCAGTAGGTCTCCTCTTTAGATATGATATTATGGTAATCAGCAAGGATAATATTTTCTTCTTTTCTCATATCTTCTGTCAACCCTATACTCTGAATCTTATCTTGAATTTCTTTGAGATCCATTTGAATTTTGCTTTTAGTTTGGAAAATATCACCAAAGACCTCCTTGTTCCAGTGTCTAACTTTAAATTTGATATTTGCCATTTTTTTTGCCACTTGGTACATACCTTTTCCTTCCACTTTGATATTCCACCATTCCTTTATTTTATTTTTGAAATCTAGGTGAGTCATCCACATTTTTTCTTGTCTGAAAGGAGTGTTACCTTTCTCTCTGAAGGAGTTAGCAATAAAGGAGATATGATAGTGATCTGAACCAATGTGGTTAAGAGATCAGAGGGAGCAAGAAAAGTTAGCAATCCATCCATGAGAGATGAGGACCCTATCAAGCTTAACCTGTATGAGATCAGCTCCCACTCATCTATTTGTCCAAGTATAATCAATTCCTTCAAGGTCAACATCCAACAGGCCTTCATTACTTATGAAATCCATAAGATCAACCCTTCTTTCCACTTGGGTATTGTTCCCTCCTTTTTTTTCAACTTCTTTCAGGGGCATGTTGAAGTCTCCCATCATCATCCAGTTATCATCTAGGTGATCCTTTCTGATGTCATGAATCCTTTTCCAAAGATTGAGTCTACCAGTTTTAGTATTAGGGGCATACACATTAATCAGAGTCCAGGAGAAATTATCCTTAATACTATTGACTTTAACTGCCAGGAAATTCTTGTCTTCTTTCAATAGATTGTATGTAAAACTTTTAGTATTCCAATAGATATCCAATCCTCCAGAAGCCCCTTTAGAATCACTACTAAACTTATCCCCATTCTTCAGCAAATTGATTTTAACTATCTTATCTCTAACCATTTTAGTTTCTTGAATAAGCAAAATATCAGGATTAGAATCTCTAACTAAGTTCCTAACTACATCTTGTTTATGAGGACTATTGAGACCTCTAATATTCCAAGATAAAATCTTCATTAAAAATTTGGAGGGCAGACCTGATCTATGGTGAGCTGTCTTCCATCCGCTATGTTCTGTTTTGCTTCTAGCTCTCTTTGTTCTTTCTCAGATACTCTTCCCCTTTCTATTTTAGGTGTTCCAGTATCTGCCTTTTATTGTTGTCCTCTTGTCCAAACTCCTCCAAATTTGATTTGGCCCCCCTTTTTGTTTGATTTAGATGTCGAGCCTCCTTGTGTCGCCTTAGAGCTATTTTTCCCTATTTCAGGGGTCTGATCCTTTATGCTTTCTCTTCTTGGCTGGGAGCCAGAGCCTTTACCTATAGGAGATCTTTTTTTTTTTTTAACACTGATCCATGGTCTTTTGTTCTCTGCTTCCACTATTTTTGAGTCATCATACTATTCTTTTGATCTATCATTCTTTGATTCAGACTCTAACATATTAGCATTCGAAGCTTCACTACTGAGTTGATCTAGAGTTTTTTGGGTTTCATTTGTCTTCTGCGGGCTTGGGTAGATCTCCCTCCCCTTTGATGAGTTCAAGCTATCTTTGACCCTTGAATCCAGCACAGGATTTGACTCTAATGAGAGATCACAGGTTTCCTCTGAAGAGGTTACCAAGCTAGAATGATCCTGCATTTGGTTTTCCTCATTAGGAAGAGCAGCTTCCTTAGGAACTTCTATTTCTTCTAATTCTCTTTGTGGGTGAGACTGCTTCTCACCCATGTTTGAGTTTGAGTTCTTATTAACAAGAGATTTTGCATCTCCCCTTTTTTTTCCTCCATTCCCACTTCTTTGACATTTTTGACTCTTGGTCTTTCTTTTCTATAGCTATCTTCAAGGGACAATGCTTTGCCCAATGACCAGCCTTTCTATAGGTTAAGCATACAAAAGGGATAGATTCATATTCTATTTCTTGAGCCCATTTACACACTTTCGAGTTAAGATTTATGACTTGTGGAAGGTCAGTGTCATGCTAGATATTGACACATATCCTCACATACACTTGTCTAGTTCGGGCTATAGTCATAGGATCTATAGTCAGCAATTCACCAAAAGACCCCGCTATAGCCACCAAGATATCCTCATGCCAATACTCAAGAGGGAGACTCGAAAGTCTAACCCAGACAGGAGCTGAAATAAAGAAATTATCATTATAGTCTAGATTCATTGTCCATTTTTGCAAAGACAACAAGGATTTGCCCCACATCCATGGGCCTTCACATGGAACTTTTGAAAGATCTCCATTAGAGAATAAAAAGGAGAAAAAACCTTTCGGCATTGCTACTACATCCACTTGACCTTTGAGCTTCCACTTCTGGAGGGTAAAAGCCCTCACCAGATCAATATTTGGCCTAGGACCCATAAACTTTCCTATCAGAGTTGAGGCCATTCTAGAAATAGTATGATCTATGATTTGATCAGGAATATTTAAACCTATTACCCCTTTATTTAGTTCTAAGGCTATATCAATCTCTGGGAAAGAAGATTTTCCAATATGTTTTATCCCAAAAAGACCACTCAATTTCCCCTTACCTTAGAATGAGTTCCCACCATGTGAGAGATCCTCTTGATGTTTCGTTGACCCTTTTCTTTTCTTATAAGGACTGGCTTTATCCCCTTTTTCCTCCTTTAGTCCCAAGATAGGACCACTATCCTTTCTAGGATGGGCCATGCTAGACCCACCAGCACTTTCTCCATTGTCAGACACAGGGTTTTCAATCTTTTCTTCTGCTACATTCTCCGTGACCTCCGCATTTCCTGGTATAGGATCAGAACTTGCAGCCCGACCAGGAGCATCTAGCTTCCCCTCTTGCCGCAGATTCAATTTTTTTCCTCCCGCTCCTCCTCCTCTTGCTCGCTCCCACTCCATTATCACAAAATGACATTCAACATTGCATGCTTGTTGTTTTTGTGCACCATATATTGTTTTATACACTATTTATTTCATTGAGACTGTGAGCTTGGTTTTTCTTTCAGAAGTGTATGGCTTGACTATGCACATGCATAATTGTACATGAGGATCAGTAATAGGATGCCATTCATTGCTTAGATATTTTTTATCTAACCCCCATCTCTCTTTTCTTTGCAAGTTCTGGATCACACAGGGGCACACTAGATTCATACCCGGGTCAAAAATTCATCACTTAAGGCAATGTCTGGCACCCTTATTATTTGTGTTCATCCTCTTATGTATGCCTGTACTCTTGCATTTTCTTCTTAAATTTATTTTCCTTGTATAATATATACAAGTTATTTTTTTTATATATACATGTAATCTTTAGATGCAAAAATTTCTTTTCCTTTACATGTATCTTTGCATGAAATGAACACAAATTAAACAAGATCATCTAATAATGTAAACTAGGGTACTATAGTCACTCATATAGTAATTAGTTCCCCAAACCATTATTAAGGATTGAACATAAGTTTAAGTCCCCAAATATATGATCTAATAGAAGCAACCTCATTGATCATTACCTTTCACTCCTCCATCATTATAGAAGAGATAACTACCTACAACTAGGACATCATGCATTGTTTATGAGCTCATTGTTTGAGCACCTCATGTCCCTATTTGATTGGCCAGTGCTCAAACAGTGAGCTCATAAATTGTGACACCCATTTGGTTATAAACAAAAAAAAAAAAGTGTCATTTGTAATTTGTGAATTCGAAGAGCTGCCACGAAGATGACACTGCACTTTTGCATGGTGTGAAGAGGGCATTTGAGTTTGGTGTGCATGAAGAGGTCAGCACCATGTGGGAATAGGGCACTGGCACTTGAGGTAGGCATTTGAGCTTTGTCTATTTGATCATAAACGGGGACTACCACATAGTGAATATCAACAACAAAATAAATAAAGAGAGATCAAACACTTCACACAATATATGTTGCTTTATAAGATTTTATTAAGCCTAAATATATTGTTTTATGAGCTCATTGTTTGAGCACCTCATGTCCCTATTTGATTGGTCAGTGCTCTGTTTGTTATATTGATGCTATTATATCAAATAGGGACATCAGTAATAAAATAATACACTATGTGGTACTCCCTATTTATGATCATTTCGTGAGGAAATGTCTTGGTGGCTCATGGGCTGCTGCAAGCTAGGGCATGATACATTTTTCATGAGCTCATTGTTTAATACTGGCATTGTTTACATCTTTTCATTTGGAATGCTTGATGACCTGCGAGCTTTGAGAGCTAGGGCATCATTTCTATTACCTTAAAGGCATTGTGTGAAGTGTTTGATCTCTCTTTATTTGTTTTGGTGTTGATATTCACTATGTGGTACTCCCCATTTATGATCATTTCATGAGGAAATATCTTGATGGCTTGTGGGCTGCAAGCTAGGCCATCATACATTGTTCATGAGCTCACTGTTTAATATCTATCCAGGCCATGTAAATGGTACTAGGCCAACCCAATCAGCCCAACAAAATGTGTCATGTTTATCTTTGTCAAATACACTCGTTCACCATTTTGTTCTTATTCTTCACATAAATATTGCATCAAAAGTAATTGTAAACAATGATTCCAAGAAAAAAGAAACAACTACAATAGATCAGACCCCAAAAGAATACAGTCAACTACAATAGCTCATAGTCTCAATGAAATAAATAGTGTATAAAATAATAAATGGTGCACAACAGTAGCAAGCATGCAATGACAGCAATAACATTGCATGATAAAATTCAATACTCTTAGTTTTTATTCAAATCTATTTGAAACTCCTATCAGCTCATTGTCCAATAGTTAAACTAACCTATGACTTCAAAGGAGGAATTATGAAATATAGTTGTAGGTAGTTATCTCTTCTATAATGAAAATGGTACCAGGCCAACCCAATCAACCCAACAAAATGTGTCATGTTTATCTTTGTCAAATACACTCACTCACCATTTTGTTCTTATTCTTCACACAAATATTGCATCAAAAGTAATTGTAAACAATGATTCAAAGAAAAAAGAAACAACTACAATAGATCAGACCCCAAAAGAATACAGTCAACTACAATAGCTCACAGTCTCAATGAAATAAATAGTGTATAAAACAATATATGATGCACAACAATAGCAAGCATGCAATGATAGCAATAACATTGCATGATTCCTGAGCTCAAATTCAAAATAGTAAGTGTATTAATGTATGATCTAATAGCAGCAGCCTCATTGATCATTACCTTTCACTCCTCCATCATTATAGAAGACATAACTACCTACAACTAGGGCATCATGCATTATTTATGAGCTCACTATTTGAGCACTTCATGTCCCTATTTGATTGGTCGGTGCTCAAACAGTGAGCTCATAAATAATGTGTGATGCCCTAGCTTGCAGCCTGCAAGCCATCAAGGCATTTCCTCATGAAATGAGCATAAACGGGGAGTACCACATAGTGAATATCAACAACAAAACAAATAAAGAGAGATCAAACACTTCACATAATATATGTTTCTTTATAATATTTTATTAAGACTAAATATATTGTTTTATGAGCTTGCTGTTTGAGCACCTCATGTCCCTATTTGATTGGTCGGTGCTCTGTTTGTTATATTGATGCTATTAGATCAAATAGGGACATTAGTAATAAAATAATGCACTTACTGTTTTGAATTTGAGCTCATAAAGATTAAGATATCCTACTATTTTTAATTTCTATGTGATGCATAGGTAAGGGTGGTGGTTGAGGTTTTACAAGTAGAGTTTAGAAATTTCAGAGGTTTAGGTACTATCCCCAAGCCCTCAAGTTCTCCAAATGATCACAATCACACCAAGACTAACCCAAATGGTAAATGATGATGGGAATGGTATCTTTAGAGTGTATTAAGGTGTATTCAAGAGTTTTTGTGGTTCCAAGTAAGACCCAACACTTCTAAACCTTCAAAACTCCTTCAAACTACCACTAGGCCTATTAGCCCTGTCTTGTAGCCTTACAACAGCCTTCACAAGGCTTTAACTTCAACTTTTCCCAAAACACTAGGTAAAAAAATTATATATTTGAGTACCCTTTATGGGGTACCTTAACATGCCAAAAGGATAGGGTAGGTTGCTTTGGAAGGTATATGACTGTTTACACTATTTCTCAGATTTTTAAGGCTTAAAACTCATGCATTTACAAAGGAAGTACTAACTACTCAAATTCCCAAGCTCCAATTCTTTGCACAATTTCATGAATAGGTTCAAATCAAAGGAATATGAAGTCAATTTGACTCCAAGAGGTTTCTAGATACAAAAGCCCCAATTTGTGCCCTCAAAACCCTTAAATCTAGGGCTTCCTCAATGTCACATTTCCCAAGATTTCTTGCAAAAAATAATGGTTGATTCACCTTTTAATTAACATTTCTATACACTTTCAATCATAAAATATTGCCCTTGTTTGGCCATAACTCTCTATCCTTTAGCCTATCCTCCAAATTCACTTAGTTTCTTAGTATTACCTATGGTGATCACCACAACAGTCAATCAAAATTTCATTTCCAAAGTTAGAGGATTATAATACATGTTAATTGGATGCCATTCTATGAGAACCAGTAATCTACATTCATAGAAAGACATTCATAATGAAAGAAACTCAAGAAAATAGTCCTAATTCAGATTTTCAATGACTGTAAAGTCCCAAAATGGAATAACAGCAACTAGAATAGAATTCTCAGAGCATGAATGACTTCAAAGTCATGAAATATAAGGATAAAAATATTGTATAAAACTTTCCAACCATTAACAACTTTGAATCATACCAAAAATCCTTTCAAATTTGCAAGAAAAACAAACTTTTATTCAATTTGTTGTAGCAGTTTGTACAGTCCTAAGTGTCTCATTGCAATCTGTCGTATAATGGCTTGATCCTCTAATTTATAACTTCCTCTAAGTCTATTCAACCAAATTTGGTGGTTGGAAAATTATATTAAGACTAATTAAACATAAAAACCCCTTTGCCGTCCTTTTACAAGTGACCGTTGTTATTCAAAAATTTGAATTAACAACATTGCAAATGAAGCATTTCTTAATATTTTTGAATCCTAAGACCTTGGGATATGATCTAAATAAACTTATTAAACCTTATTAAAACCAAATCTAAACTATTATAAGCTTGCAACTCAAAAACTCATCCTAGACTCCTAAATTGGTCCTAAGGCTTATAAGGCCTTTAAGGGCTTATTGCCAATTTTTTACAGGTATTAACCTTATAGGTCATTATAGGCTCCAAAATGCTCCAATTGATGTCATTGGATATCTTCATGTTCACTGTTGTCTTTTTGATCTCCATAGGTTTTGTGAACTCCTTATGTGGTCTAGGTGCCCCTACACCACTATGTGTTTTGAGCCAATGAAATTTTTATCATCATGATGAAGTAATAATGCATTAAATGTCTTACTTATGTCCCTATTCAGTTTTAATTTTATAGTGAATTCATGATTTATAATTTAGTTGTAGCAGCTCAATGTGTTTGAACTCAAGAATACCCCTTACTTGGTTTCCTACAAAGCTTTTGGCAAAATCTATCAGAAAATGAGAAGCTATGAGAAGGTGACATGAAGCTAATGAAATGAGGCATCTCCAATTTGTTTTGTAGATATAAACATTAAGGATCATGTCAAATAATACAAGGGAATTCGATCAAAATAGGGAGACAATCATTAGATTGTTGTCTAACTTTCAAAGAGAAGCCGATGAAAAATGTTATTGTCCATGTAAGAGTTGTAACGGCTTAAAGACAAGAAGAATCAAAATCAAAACATAAAAGAGACATTGTAGGGAGAATGGTCACATAAAAGGGGGGTTTGATTATAATCTGATGGTAAGTTGTTTTTTATATTGTTTTTATAATTAATATACATATGAACCATGGAAGGAGGTTTGATTATCATCATTTTTATATAGGTCAATCTCCCCAGTGTGAATATAGAGGAACATGGAGGTGTCAGTATTGAAGTTGAAGATCATGATCCCATGGAAGATGATGATCATGTGCTAGAAAATACATTTGAAGATGATGGTATGAATGCATTGATCGTTGACACATTTGGTACTGGTGCTGCTGCTGCTACTGATGATGATGATTATGATGAGGGTGACATTGACAACATCCATGATATACCTCTACTTGAGAAGGCAGACACGGCCCTTTATGAAGGCTCCCAATCTACTCTTCTCTCTATTGTATTGTTGTTGGTGAATTTGAAGGTTATGAATGGTTTATCCAACATAGCAATGTCACATATGCTAAGGTTTGTCATATATGTCATTATATTCTATAAAATGTGAAACATGTACCATTAAGATTGTTTATAGTAATGACTTATATTATTTGTTGCAGATTGATAGGTGACTTTTTGTTACCACCATCAAATGTTCTCCCCCGCTCATACCGAGAATTATGTGCCACTATGAAACATATTGGAATGGAGTATCAAACAATAGATGCTTGTCCTGAAGATCATATTATTTATTATAAAGAACATGAAAATGCAACAGAATGCCTTGAATGCCATACGAGAAGATATCGAGATGATCAAGTGAAAAAAAAGGTGTCTCTCAAAGTTTTTCATCACATCCCCATTATTCCACATCTGAAATGATTATTCAAGTACAATAGCTTGGCACAATTTATGGATTACCATGCATGCGGTAGGAGTCAACATGACATTATTTGAATGCCTACAAATGGTTCATCATTTATGAACATAGAGGAAAATTGGCCACACTTTAAAGAGGAACCTCAAAATCTCAGGCTTTCTCTGGTAGCAGACGGTGTCAATCCGCATGGAGAGATGAGATCTGTTTGCCCGGTGTGGCCTATTTTTGTTATAAACAATAACCTTCCTCCATGGATGTCAATAAAGATGGAGCACATTATGTTGGCAATAATTGTTCCAGGTATCTTATTATTTTATAGTTATCTACATGTAATTATAAGTCTTGGAGTGAAATGGCCACAATAATTATATGATGTTGTTGTTAATTCAACTAGGTAAGTACCAAGTGAAAAATATGAATGTATATATTGCACCTCTTATCGACGAGTTGTTGGTGTTATGGAATGGTTTCACTATGTATGACATCTCCCGACCAATTGGACAAAGAAAATTTCAATTCCATGCAATACTTGTGTGGACAATTCATGATGCTCCAGGGTTGACACATTTCAGTGGTATGTTATGGTGAATTCTAGTTGTATGGGATAACTCAAATTCTAAAAATATACATATTTAATCCAATTTTATCATTATCTTGTAGGTCTTCAAAAAAAGGAAAAATTTGCATGTCTAATCTGTGGTCCAAAGATGAAATCTTATCATTCCAAAAGTTTAAGAAAATAGGTGTTTGATGAGTATAGGTAGTTCCTCCACAGAAATCACAAGTATCGAAGTGCAAAAAGTCATCTTTTCAATGGGAAAGAAGAGACTACATAAAATCCCTGAAGAATGACACCTCACCTATGGTAGTTGGAATATAATAGAATTCAAAGTAATATCATTCCACGTAATGGTCGATGTTTAAAAATTATATATTTTGATTGTGTTTTGTTGGCTAATTATGTAGTTGATGATCTTGAAGGTCGTGAAGGCATCACCAACGAGCTTCCAAAGGGACTAAAATGTTATCCCAAAAAATTTAGTAGGATGCCCTACTATGAGCATCTACAAATTGTGCATTTGTTTGATACTATGCATATTGGAAAGAATATAATAGAGACGCTGTGGAAAATATTGGACGGAAGGCGTGACAAAGAAAAACTTGGCAAAATTTGTAGTGACATTCATGTTTCCAATCATGCAATGAAAAATATCATTGAATCAAATAGCAATAGAGATTGGATTAATGCAAGTGATCTTCCTTGGTTATTAACAGAGCAACAAAGTAATGCCATAAAACAAGTGATCCGAAAAATTTAATTTCCTACAGGATTTTCTGCAGATATAAGCAATCTCATATCAAAGAAAAATGATTTTGGGTTAGGGATGAAAACACATGATTGGCATACCTTCATCAAGGTAAGTCATAGTCTTTTGTATTTACAATATATTTGTGTAATTGCATTCAATTTTCATTATATAAAATGATCAGTAGACAATTGTTGCAGTATTTGCTACCCCTATCTCTCCCGGAGAACTTCGACAATAATATCAAACAAGTGATATATGATCTTGGAAAATACATGAGGTAAGCAATGATATTTGTTCAATGTATCAAACAATAATATCAAACAAGTAATATATTCTAAAGTTTTGTATTTATATATTTATGTCTTGAATCCCTTGTAGGTGGTTTTCATCTAAAGAAATCCATAAAGAAGATATAAAATATTGGAAGAAAATAATTTGTCGATTAATGTGTGAAATGCAAAAGTGTTTACCTCTAGCTTTTTTCAATGCACAAGAACACTACCTCATACACCAAGTTGAGGAGATTGAATTGTGTGGACCTGTACATGCTAGGTCAATGTGGATGGTTGAGAGACACTTAAAATTTTTGAAGGGTTTGGTAAGAAAAAGAGCACATCCCAAGGGTTCTATGGTTGAGGGATATATGGTATACCAGATGATGGTGTACGTTACTCAATATCTTCATAATCTTGCAACAAAGACCCATATAGATTGCATTTGGGATCTTGACTCAATTAAAAAATTTGAAGGGGAGTACTTGGTGGGCAACGGTAAATTTAGGAAACTGAAAGGCAATAAATTATGAGATGTTATTGTAGTAAATTAATTCTTAATCTTCAAAATAAATCTTTTGTAAGTCATCTATTTACTTTTCTACAGCTACTAAAGAGTGGGATGCAATACATTTGTTTATTGCAAACAATCAAGACTAGATGATGGCATGGATTGAACGATGTCAACATGATGGTCCTAGATTAACATGGGAATATGTGTCTTCATTGGTTATACAAGCTCATCGCAATGGAGATCCCAATGTTACACAAAAGGAAATAGATTTAGCATATAGTTTAAGAAATCACTAGGTACTTATAAATTTGTTAATTAATCAATCATATGTTTTTCAACTCGTGATGCAATAATTTATACATGTTTTACATTATTGCAAGTGAAACACCACAAGGCTATGTTTTGCAATGGTTATAAATTTTGCATCAAAAAGTTGGATGACACAAAGAGAACTTGTGATTCTGAGATAAGTGCAGTGTTCCAGGTGACTAATATTTCATCTAGAAATGACTTACATCCTCGAGAGTCACAAAATTGATACTATGGTATTTTGGTTGATATACTTGACTATGACTTCAATTCCTTCAAATTAGTTCTCTTCATTGTGAAATGGTTCAGACTACGACTCAATAAAAATGATCCTGATAGAACTGTAATTGAACATGACAATGGATTTCTAATGATTAATACAAAGTTGTTTGAGCCAGTTGGAGAAGAGGCCTATGTTCTTCCAAGCTAATGTGAGTAGGTATTTTACTTAGAGGTTCCACATAAACTAGGTTGGTCATTTGTTGTTAGACATGATCCAAGAGAAAGACCGATAAAGTATAATGCGATGGAAGAAGATACCAAGGAAGATGAAGAAGTGGAAGATGATGTAGAACTAGATCATAATCGAGAGATAGTCAAAGAAGAACATGAAGAAGAAGATGATGATGATGCTGCTACTGATGCTACTACTGATGAGGATGATGCTACTACTGATGATGATGATGATGATGATGATGATGATGATGATGATGATGATGATGATGACGATGATGACAATAGTGGTGGTGATGATGTCGTCGATGAAGACAATCTTGATGATGAGATGGATGAAGAATAATATCAATGACATGAATGAAATGTACAATTATGCTAGATATTTGGCATATTCTAACAATTGTTTTATATGTACTACTCATATTCACCTTGTTTTATATGTCCTACTTATATATCTTTGATCTTTTGTTAAGAGAAATTTCATTCTAAAAGAGTGTATTTAATCTCTATATGCTTAAACAACCTCACTAGTTAAGACTGTTCTCATTTGTAGTGGGCATGACAAGAATCAAATCACTTGAAAGACACTAGTATTTAGACATGCACAAATTAGTGACATGATTAAGCAAATTACCTTTCTTTACAATTGCATGGTTTTCTTTGGTTTGTCATTTTGTTTTGAGTGTCTAGTGATTTAAACCAAAGACTTCGACTTAGCCAAAAAATGTGCAAGTCTACATTAGTATGTTTCTTTTTATTGTAATTATAATTAGTATGAATGAACAAAATAATGACAATGCAATATTTGTGATAATGCAATATTTGTTGAAATAGCATCGATGAATTCGGTCAATGTGCCTATGTGTCAATGTGGTGTTGGCCCATGCATGTTGAAGATGTCACGCACAACAAGTAATCTTGGGCATCAATTTTGGGTTTTCCCAAATAGGAAAAAGGTTTGGATACGTAATTATATTTTATGTTTAAAAATAATGTGACAACTAATCATTTTATGAAGAACTGGTGTACATTTAGTATTGTCAGGGAAATACTAGATGTCAATACTTTTAGTGGGTCGATCAAACCACATTTACATCTACCCCATCTACATCTATACCTGATGTAGGAAATGAGTGCAACTTGTGCAAGGCTCGAGAGGCAGCTAGTGCTACCAAGATTGCTTCAATGGTGAAAGCAGAAATCATATTTATTGATTCCTTTTTTGTGTAGTTTGTGCACTACTTTTTTGGGACCATATGTGTAAATGTGATTAACAAAGGGCTATTGTAGATACGAATTTTTTTTTTAGAATTTCTAGTAGATACACATAAAGAACATGCACATAAACATGACAAATGAGAAACATAAATATAGATATCACAACAACTGACAAACATAAATGTAGGCATCATAATCACATTTTTTTGGAGACACAACATAATTGAATGGTATACCTAGATGATGCAACAAAACTATATATCACTCCTCCGGTTCCAAGTTTACACTGCGGTAAACAAAATCCATAGATAAAAAATAAATTTAGAGAGCAGAGGAGAGCGAGAACGACCAAAGTAATACAGGTCCCTATATTATTTTGGTCATTATCGCTCTCCTCCTGTGCTCTCTAAATTTATTCTTTATCTTTGGGTTTTGTTTACGCAGTGTAGACATGGAACTGGAGGAGCAGTTGCGTTGCATCATCTGGGTATACCACTCAATTATGTTGTGTTTCCAAAAAATTGTGACCATGATGCCTACATTTATGTTTCTCAGCTATTGTTTCCCAAGACCCCTTATGACCCTTTATGACCCTTTACGATCCCTAAGAATACATCTTAGAGATCTTAAAATGTCATAAAGGGTCATAAGAGGCTCCTAGGAGGGGTCAGATGAGCTTCCACCTTCACATGGTTGGCCCTGTTAAGTAGAGAATGTTAAACTATTCTCAAAATAAAGAGAAGCTCAATAATTTAAGATCTCAATCCACGTATGACAAATATATATCGATCCATCTCAATGGCTACTAAATCAATAGATCTATGTCAAGAACCCAGTTGCAAAGAAACACCATAGACCGCACCACAAACCCGCACATCAAATTCAGACCAAAGAAGTCAAGAAGTCACTCAAATCAAATCCGAATGCAATTAGGTCCGCATATATCCCATTAACACATTAGGAAGAATGCATCTTTAATCACCGCACTAGCTTCTTGTGCTAGAGCAGTCATTGTCACAAGTCTTGATTCAGTAGGATCCATTCAAAATCCAAGTCTCTAGACTTGACTCAATAATCCATGAGCCACTACTGAATCTACTGCAAAGTTATCTTTGAATTGTGCTAGAGCAGTCATTGTCACAAGTCTTGATTTGGTAGGATCCATTCCAAATCCAAGTCTCTAGACTCAACTCAATAATCCATGAGCTGCTACCGAATCTATTGCAAAGTTATCTCTAAATTGTGCTAGAGCAATCATTGTCACAAGTCTTGATTTGGTAGGATCCATTCCAAATCCAAGTCTCTAGACTTGACTCAATAATCTATGAGTTGCTACCGAATCTACTACAAAGTTATCTTCAAATTGTGCTGGAGCAGTCACTGTCACAAGTCTTGATTCGATAGGATCCATTTCAAATCCAAGGCTCTAAACTTGACTCAATAATCCACGAGCTGCTACCGAATCTACTGCAAAGTTATCTCTGAATGATCCATATCCAAATCACGAGCAGGAACTAGATCTGCAAGAACACCATTCTGAATCGATATCAACTTGATCGACAAATATATATATATATATATGTATATATATATATATATATATGTATATATATATATATATGTATATATATATATATATGTATGTATATATATATATATATGTATATATATATATATATATATGTATATATATATATATATATATATATGTATATATATATATATATATATGTATATATATATATATATATATATATATATATGTATATATATATATATATATATTTTTATTTTTATTTTAAAAAAACTCATTGTCGTCGTAACTACGATGGCTTTAAAATAGCCACAGTTTTCCATCACAAACATCTAACATCCATCTGTTGCATTAACAACATCACTATCAAAAAACAACCATAAAGAATAGATATCCATTGTAAATGTCCAACGCATGTCCATTGCATGTACAGCATAGTCATCGTTACAAACCACAAATGACAAATATGTGTTTTAAACTTTCGACGAATATCTGTTGCATTAAAAGCATTTCCATCGGCGAACATGTTACAAATAAAGGCTACCCGTCGGAAGATTTTGATGGGTCACCATCATTTTTTATTTGTTGCGATGGGTAGGTGTCCCAATTGTGACGGCCACAAATAGGTCCGACAGCAGGCTCGCTATGTTGGCACCCTCTTTTAGCGACGGCCAAGGTTGTCATAATTACGACGCCTGATAGAACCATCAGTTTTTCTGACTACAAAACTGCAACATCGAGTGGTGTCGCTTAATCAACAATTTACTGTCTAAATTTAGATGTTTTGCCATCGAAAAAAGGTCTCAAATGTACTAGTGGCCCTTGTGAGTGCATTAGCCTTTAGAAGAGAAACATATTTGTCCTAAATAGTTTTATGTGATTTTATAGTTTCTTTTTGCTTATCTTTCAGAGATTCTCTTGTTTGTAGAATGCAGATGTTTCCTCAAAAATTTCCTTAGAAAACTTGTTGGCTTTTTCAAATAGAACTTTCATGTCTCCATACAACTGATTCTCTTATTAGATACACTTAGATTAGAAATTTACTTTTCCTTATCATCTATTTCCAATTGTATTTATTCAATGAGATTCTTAAGCTCAAGAATCTTTGACTTCATTTGTGCAACTCCACTTACAACATCATATCTCACTCTATCCATTTCCACAAATTCATATGCAATACAAAAACCTCTCCAGTCTACCTAGTTTTGCATTGTCATTTTTCCATTCCAAATACTATATGATGCAAGAGCATCTTGGGTTCTTGGAAATATTGCATCAACCAAAAAATATTTGTTTCATGTTTTTCTGTTTGGTTTAGTCTTTGTGTTTATTTCAAAATTCCTTCAATTTGGAGCGTTTGTTGCTGTGCACCTCATGGAGTGTTCTTAGTATCATGTTGCACCTTTTCCTTGGTTCGAACCTCAATTTGTTACTTCAATATTGAGATCTCATGGATCTTTGGTGGGTTCTATATGTTCTTCATGTTCAATAGATGTTAGTAGGATTTTTCTGATCTCGCGAAGGAATTTCCCAATTGGCAAAGCTTCTTGGCTCATTTCTCGATGTTGTTACACATGTGGTCAACTCATATTTTGATTTGCACATCATGTTTCATCCATTTGAGGGATATCCTTATGATTTATGTCCTAAACTATATTTGTAACACATTTTCCTATTCTTGGAAAATGTAATCTTTCTTAGGTCGAATTGATGCTTGTAAAGGCTTTATAAGTTGTTATAATTGATCCTTTAAGGAAGTTTAGTTTAGTAAGAATAAGTTAAACTTCTTTAAGGTTAGAGGATAGGATTTTTTAGTATAATTAGACATGTATGCCTGGAATGTAAGACTACATGCTGCAAGTCCATTGTAATTGGATTTTATGATAATGCAAAGGCTAATCTAGCATTTCTCTCTATTGATGTTTTTTTTTCCATAGTGTAACTCATGGCACAAGGATTGGATGGAATTATTTGGGGTCACTCTATCCTTGGCTACACCAAGTGGTATCAGAGAAATTTTGCATTCCTTGAGGAAGTGATCTTTATTTCTGATCATTGCAAAGCATAGATTGATTTTTGTAGGATGGAAAAGTGAAGATCTGACCCACAATTGTAGAGGACTTTCGCTAGTTGGTTCATGTATGGAGAAATGCATATCTAGCCATGATGGAAATGTTGAGACAAATTGCAGCTAGGCTTGAATCTGTGGAAATGGCCCATAGAAGAGGTCGCCATATTGATGATGTGTAACGCCCTGCCAGGGAAACCTACCTTGGATCCAATGCAAAATTCTGAAAATGAAGCCCTTGAAGAATGTAGAAACCCAAATCCTCCAAGAATGGATCCAACCAATAGATCTGAAACCACATAGATTCCAAGCACAAGAATCTAGAAACACATAAATCTTTCAACACAACATGCAACCACAAACACCCAAATTCTCCAAAATGCCAAAAACACCAAGCCCTCCAAAAATCCTCCAAAACATGTTCTCTTCTAAAATGAATGAACAATTCCCCTAAAGAGATTCAATTTTCCCCTTTCATGCAAACCCTAATGACAACACACCAGTCAATCCGTAAAACAACTCAACTCAAAATTGAAAGTAAATCTTAATTAAATAAATAAAATAACTTTTATTTGCACAACTCAACTTTGACTCAAAACAAGTTGTTATTTTTTTTTAAATCAAATTATTTTTTCAATAATATTAATGCATGTGTATTTAATTAAATTAAATATTAAATAGATTAAATATTTAATATTCAATTTCAACTATAATCATTAAATTAATAATCATAGAAAATCACTCACTTATGAAATCAATCAACTGAAACCAAATAAAGCAAAACCAAACGTACTCAAGAAAGGGATCCATGAATTCATGTCAACTAGATGAATCTAGGTAAGGTAGTCAAACTGATACTCATCCAATCTTAGGACAAATAGGCTTAGGTTAGGGTTTCGGGTCTGACTATTACCTCCCCTATTTACCATTGAGATGAATATTTATGGGCATGCTCACTCCTGCCAATTCAGGGAAGATGATGCCTTGTACCTGCAAACCTGACATCAAAAGAACAAGTGTGTACATCCAATATAAATATAGCAGACAATGATAGGGTACGGTCGAATGTGTGGATCTTGCCAAGGCAAGTAACTACATCTCCATCCTCTACCACAACAAACATGCAAAACAGGTACTAACACACATGATAACCATACACATGCAAGTATGGGATCAATAATCATCATAAACCATTATAAACATAATACATCACATCATGACAATATCATCATCTAACTATGCAATCACATGATAAACATATAACAATCATAATCCAGAATCATCACCCACTGAAACAATAACTACTCACATAAAATGTAGCCTAAAAGAATTTGGCCAATCAACTGAAATAATAGCCTAAAATAGAATGGAAACTAAAACTGAAATCAAACTATGAGTGGGTACTACGTCCACCCCCCTAGGATTAGGTTTACTCCCTAAAGCCTATAAACAAATAGGGATATAAGTCCCATAAACCTCGATAGACTAAGATGGAGGATGAGATGATGCTTGTCACCTTGAGATGTGTGTGTCTAGCATAGTTAATGGCTTTGTTTGTATGAGAGTTCATTGATACCATGTATGGTCACTTGATTTTCAGGGCCTAGACAGACTACCAAGATGAAACTTAGGGGTTAGACGTACATGATGACACCTTCCTATACATAGTCTAGTTATCCTACATATGTCAGTTGCCTTTGGATTAGTGAGTCTTACCTATCACTATCTTTTTTACACTTGGAGTTAGAGAGCTTTCAGGATTCCCTTTCTTAGTGGTTTCATCATTCTTTGGTATTGGTTATCCGAATGGGGTCTATTTTTATCTCCTCAACATGGTGGGGTGGACCTTTGTGGATCCACATAGTCAGGTGGTAGTGATTCTTTACCATTTGAGATTTAATGTCCTTGTTCCAGTGCTTGTTGGTTCTTCTGTAGTTGGGTTATTTATGATTCTTCATTGGTGGAATTGTTCTTATCTTCATTTATTGTAATCTTGTATTAGAGTATCGCATGTGATACCTAATCTGGATATTGTACTATTATTGTTAGAGTGATTGCTACATACCCTATGACATGTGCAGTGGATGTGAGTTTATGTAGGAGTAATGGTTTTCCATGAGGATTGTAATTATTGTTGTAAGTTGTATTTGTTATATCTATGATATGGAATCTTTTGTTATGGTTATTTAGATCAGTTCTATTCTTTCATAATTCTATTTCATGGGACCCTTGATTATTGTAATCCATATTGGTTGTTATGTTAATGTGAGTAAATAGTTATTCCTTCTGCATTAATGTTTATCTTTTTATGTAAACTTTAGAAAAAAAATTATTCATTAAACTTAGGATCATGTTCTAGGCTAATCTCTCTTGGGTTCCCTAGCAAGGTATTACATGATGTGAGTGAGGATGAAGAATTTGAGGAAGAAGAAGCACCAGAACTTGATCATGGAGATGACTCCTAAGAGCCATAACTAGAGAGAATGAAAAACCCCATTTTAATCTACCTAATTATGATGGCAAGTCAGACTCGGATAATTTTCTTGACTGGATCACATGCATGGAAAAGTACTTTGAATTTGAAGGTATTGCGGAAGATAAGAAGGTGCACTATGCTTTTGTAAAGTTGAGAGGACGTGCTTCTTTATGGTGGGAACATTTTCATATTGATAGGAAAAGAAGAGACAAGGATAAAATTAAGTCATGGGATAGGATGGTGAAAAAATTGAAGGCTAATTTCTTACCAAATGATTACTAGGTGAATTTGTTTAGGAAGTTGCAAAACCTAAAGAAAAGGGATTTTAGTGTGAAAGAGTAGATTGAGGAATTTTATAGAATAGATATCATATTTGGTCATACAAATGATGATGTTGAAAGGGTTGCAATTTATCTAGATGGTTTGAGGTCATCTTTTCATGATGAGATTAGTTTGGTTAAATTGCAGAGTGTAGAAGAAGCTTATCAATATGCCCTAAAAGCTTAAGAAAATTTGAATAAAAGACATGAGAAAAGACAAAGAGGAAGAGCTGGAAGAAAGAAACAAAGGAAACAACACTTGTGTTGAAGCAAGATGGGTAGAATTCTTTTGGTTGTAGAAAGAAAGTTCTTAGATGGCTTGAAAAGTGACATCATGTGCTATGCCTTGATTCCTAAGAAGTTTGATTCAGAATTAGAAGAAGAAGAACCTAAGGAAATAAAGGAGTTGTTGATAGAAGATGAATACATAATATCAGATAATTTGTCTGATGGATTTCCACTTCTGAGGAGTATTAGTCATTGCATAGATCTGGTTCTTGGAGAGAGTTTTCCAAACAAGGTAGTACACCAAATGACATCTGCAAAGAATGAGGAATTGAATAGAAAAGTGCAAGAATTGTTGAAAAAAGGTCTGATTAGAGAGAGTTTGAGTCTTTTTGTAGTGCCTACAACTTTAGCACCTAAGAAGAATGGAGAATGTGTACCGATTCAAGAGCTATAAACCAAATCATAGGGAAGTATAGGTTTCATTTGCTTAGAATGGATGATATAATGTATTTCTTGAGAAGAGATAAGTATTTCACAAAGATTAATTTGAAGAGTGGATATCATCATATCAAAATCAAGGAAGGAGATGAGTAGAAGACTGCATTAAAAAAAAATGAAGGATTGTATGAGTGGTTAGTGATGCCTTTTGGATTGACCAATGCACCTATTACTTTCATGAGGTTAGTGAATAGGGTATTAAAGAAATTCTTGGGTAAGTTTGTGATTGTTGATCTTGATGGCATTCTAATTTTCAGTAATAAAAAGGAGGATCATGTTTTGCATTTGATACAAGTGTTGTGAAGATTAAGGGAATAGAAGTTATTGATAAACATCAAGAAGTGTTATTTCATGAAAAAGGAGATAGTGTATTTGGGATTTGTGATATATATAGATGGATCTTGGTAAGGTTAGATTAATTGTTGAGTGGCCTACACCTAAAAGTATTTGAGAGGTAAGATCATTTCATGGATTGGCTAGTTTCTACCAAAATTTTGTTAGCAATTTTAGTTCGGATTGCAATCCTATGACTGAGACAATACGAGGTGATAGGAAGGATTTAAAGTGGATCCATGGATCGCAAAGGATTTTTGAATTGCTGAAGAAAAAGGTGAACTAAACAACCTTTGTTATCTTTAAATGATTTCAATAAGGTATTTTGAGTGGACTATAATGCAAGTGGAAATGCAATTGGAGCAGTATTAACACAAGGTAGATAGATTTCTTATTTCAGTGAGAAGTTGAATGATGCAAAAAGAAGGTATTCAGTTTATGATCAGGAGTTCAATTCCATAGTACAAGCCTTAAAGACATGGACACATTATTTTTTGCCTAAGGATTTTGTGGTGTACATCAATCATAAAGCATTGCAATATTTGAATAGTCAAGGTAATTTGAATCAGAGATGCATAAGATGGGTAGAATTCTTTCAGAGTTATACTTTTGTGTTGAAGCATAGGAGTGGTAAGTCAAACAAGGTTGTAGATTCTTTGAGTAGAAGAAGGAATCTATTGATAGAGATGAGATTTGAGGTAATTGGATTTGATTAGTTGAATAATTTGTATGTGGATAACCCTAATTTTGTAGAACCTTGGAATGTTTGCACATAACTTGTTGTAGGAGACTGAAGTGGATGGTTAGACTATTTAATTTAGGAAGGTATGTTATTCATAGGATATCAATTGTGTATACCTAGTGTATCATCTTAAAATGGAAGCATTTCCATCTTGATAGGTTTAGCACCCTCTTTTAGTACATTTATCATTATAGACTTGCATTTAGGATGCATTATGCACTTGATTTCTTCATTCTAGGTGAAATTAGGGTTAAGATCCTGAGGATTCTCCTTAATTTCCCTCTTCCATGACTCTATTTTCTAGGTAGGACTTAGAAATAGGTTCTCCTAGCCTTTATCATGATCATCATAGGATTTTGTGCCTCTCCCTGGCACTCTACCCTATTCTGACATCATTTCTAGGTCTTCGGGCATCCCCAAGACCTCCTATTTCAGATTCTAGTAGGACCTGGACCCCTAGGTCAATGACAAGGTTTTCCCTGACCTAGGTTAGGGTTGAGTTCATCCTTGACCTAGGTCAGAGATGAGGTCATCTTTGACCTCCTTCAGGATTTGGTTCCCCTTTTCAAATTTGGTCCTGGCAGGCCTCGAAATCAATGTCAAGCCTTCAAATCCGAGTGCGAAAAGGTTTTAATTTGAAATTCATTTAATTATTTTCCCTCCTTAGATTTTTATTATGATTGGATCATAATTCAAGATGAAATTTGAATTATGGGTCCTCACATTACTCTAGGAGCCTCACCTTGAAACCTCTATATAAAGACTCTCATTTGCATTCATTTTCACCAAGCAATTTCATGAGCAAGTATCCATCAAGTGGAGACAACACAATTGAGAAAGCAATCAATGGTGGAGTGAAGATGAAAGATTCCAAGAGGATGATATAGAAGATCAAGCCATTGTTGATATCAAGCATTTTTGTGAACACGCCATTGTGAACACCTATTTGGAGCAAGAGAGATCCTTTCTTCCTTGATCCACCATTGCCAACATTCAAGCATTCAAAGATACAATCATGGGGTAGCAATTATGGATTATGAGTTTTGTAGGAGTACTTTATCCTTAGGGGCTTGGTATGCTCTCTTATCTAATTCAAATCTATGCATTGTTTCCTCATACATATTCATGCTAGGGTTTTAATCTAGAGGATTAGATCTTGGCATTACACCTTTCAATACACACACACATTCTATTTCAATCAGCTATTCATGGAGGTGGAGATCACCAAAATGGGGGTTTGACTAAGGCAAAACCCTATATAGCCACCCAAAAACACTATTTTCAGATATCTACAGTCATTGTTTCGAGAATTGAAGTGCAGATCTAAGTACCCTTTTCGGTGAGCTTCTGAGATCTATGAACAAAGTCAAAGTCGACCTTCAAAATCTCGAGGTAGTCTTTGACCTTTTATCGGGGTCAAAGACTACCTACTGCTAGAAAGACAAAAGTTTTCTGGGTTTTCTCTATTTCAGTTTTTTGGTCCCAAATTTGGTTGTAGAATCTTCTGAAACTGCCCACAGGCTTCAGAAAATAGGTATTTCCGGATTTGTTCCATTATGAGGTATGTATTTTATTTCATTTAATTTTAAGCATTTCCAGATTTACATTACTTGTGAAATTCCAATTCAAAACATTACAAATGAATAGTAGGTGAATTATAGGTGCATTGTTAAAGCTCCATTTTACCATTATTCATTTTACCATTTAAATTTTGCATGCTTATAAGATTATATTTCTTGCATTTATATCTCAAAAATACAAAAAAAATTGCAAAATCTCTTTAAAATACAAAAACATTTACATTTTCATGCTTTTAGTATTTCTTTGTATTCAACATGTATGATTCTTGTTTTGAGTACTTTGCTGAGGCTTTTATTGTACAAGAGGATAGATTCCCTACTATGGTACATGGTAGTGAGAATGAAAATGGCTCGGATAAGATCTCCACGGATCCTATTCCTATTTCACTCTCCTCCACAACCTCTCCAATTGACCTTTACCATAGGGTGTGTGCATGGTTACCTTCATGTCCCACTATTTGAAACATTGATAAACCTAAAATGATATATCCTACACCTTTGATGATGGCAAAAGGATGTCCTCGCATAATAATTAAGGGTAAACCTAGAGATCCTTTGGATTTCTTTGATAACATTGATTCTGTTTCACATGCTTATTGTACACGAAATAACCCTCAGCCTACTGCTCTAGTTTCTTTACCCCCTTCTCAACCTATGCTTCCTCAAGCACCTAGGTTTCCATCTACCTTTAAGGATTATAACTTCGTTGACCAATTACGTGCTACTCCTGCTAAGGTATCTTTATGGGAATTACTTCAAACTTCCCTGACATATCATGAGGCATTGCAAAAATATTTATCTACTCTTCTTGCTTCACATCCTAATCAAGAAAACATTCATTCTATTTTGGATTGTATGCATACTATGCCTTCTGTACCTCCTATTATGTTTTTCGATAATGATTTACCTTCTCTCGAGGTGCAAAATCAATATGATGCTCTTATGGTTGTTGTTTCTATTAACCAGAGTATCATTCAAAGAACCTTAATTGATAATGGATCTAGGCTTAATGTTTGTAGCATGGACATGCTTAAGGAAATTAAGGCTGATATCACCACTATTCAACCTGATAATGTTCTTATACGTGGATTTGACAATATTGCAAAGATAACTTTGGGCATTATTACCTTACCTGTTAAAGTTGGTCTAGTTATTCTAAATACTCTTATTCATGTTATGCCTGGACCTCTAAATTATAACCTTCTTTTAGGAAGACCATAGTTACATAATATGCATACAGTTCCTCCTACTCTTCATCACAAGGTTAGGTTCATCTATAAAAACTTAATGTATACATTACATGCGGATGATGCACTGAATCCTTGCCTACATGCAGAATATGCCAAAATCTTTGAGCCTCTTCAACCTAGTAAAGAGATTGAAAAACAACCTGAGATTCAATAACAGGAAGCTCCATCTTCTTCTTTGACTGAGGATGATTGGGGGACATTGGACTTTAATCCTACTTTTATTGGAGAATATAAGGTCTCTGATTTGGAATTCATGAAGCAACAAAATGAATTTAAGAAAAAAGTTTTTATTCCTTCTCCACTTTCTTAGGAACTAAAAATTAATTTTGTTGCCGCTTCGATTAATGAAACAATTGAAACTATAAATCCTAATTGTTATGATATTGTGACATATGCCACTCCTTGGACTCCTTCTAATATGACTGATCGATATGGTCTTGGTTATCATTTGCTTAAGAAACTGGGATTTAATGGGAAAGGATGTGGTAAATATGAACAAGGTATACAAGTACCTTTGGATAATGAAGTTTATGATCATACATATGGATTAGGATTCAATCCTTATAGACAACCATCCACTTTTCATCTTAATGTTAATCATATTTGCGGTGGACAATTGAAATTGGTTAACCCACTTCTCATTGACCTTAATCAAGAACCTTCTTTGGATATTTTTCCTAAAGATGAAGCCTTAATGGAATTTTTAGGGGTTTATGAAGACTTACCTAAGTTTCATCACAAACAATGGAAATCTTATTATCTAAATACTAATGCTTATTTTGGAGAACATGATAAACAGGATACTCTCCCTTTATTGAAGGATTCTCCAATACGAAGTGATTTGTTAATAACTAAAACTATTGATATTCAAATGGATGAAAACAACTCTGAAAGGATGATAAAGATTGGGAAATGTTTGAATCAGGATGAACGTGATCAGTTGGTTTCCCTTTTTCTTGAATTTAAGGACATCTTTTCTTGGACATATTCAAATATGTCAAGTATAGATTCTAAGATTGTTACTCATAACATTTTTTTAAAACCGAATATGAAACTTGTGAAGCAGAAAATTCAAAAGATGAATCCACGAATTGCTTTATTAGTCAAAGGTGAAATTGAAAAATTATTGGATTCTGGATTTATCCATTCTATTGATTACTCAAATTGGATTTCAAATATTGTGCCTGTTTTAAAAGGAGAAAATAAGATAAGGATGTGTACTGATTTCAGAGATTTAAATAAGGCATCCTTAAAAGATGATTTTCCGTTACCTAACATCGATATGATTGTGGATTCAACAACGGGACATGCCTTGTTATCTTTTATGGATGGTTTTTTGGGATATAATCAAATTTTTATTCCTCTTGAAGATCAATTTAAGACTACATTTATAACACCTTGGGGAACATTTTGTTTGCTCATGATGCCTTTTGGATTAAAAAATGCAGGAGCAACTTATCAACGAGCTATGACTTTGATTTTTCATGATTACATTCATAAGATCCTTGAAGATTATGTGGATGATATTTTAGCAAAATCTATACAAAGAGAAGATCACATTACTATTTTATGACAGATATTTGAAAGGATTAGAAGTTACAACATGAGATTGAATCCTAAGAAATGTGTCTTTGGAGTTGATTTCGGTAAATTACTAGGATTTATAATCTCTAAGCGAGGCATAGAAGTAGATATTGAAAAGATTGAAGCTATTGTGAATATGCCTCCTCCTAAGAATATTTCTCAATTATGAAGTTTACAAGGAAAAATACAAGCTATTCATCGCTTTATTTCTAATTTAGCGGGCCATACTATCCCTTTTACTTCCTTTCTTAGAAAGGATACCACTTTCTCTTGGAATGATGAGTGTAAACACACTTTTGAGAAATTTAAGGAGTATCTTACAAATCCTCATATCTTGCAGTCAGCTAAATTTGATAAACCATTCCATTTATATACTTTAGCGACTCCGAAGGCCGTGAGTGCGTTGTTAGCTCAAAATAATAATGATGGTAGGGAAAGACCTGTGTATTACATTAGTCAAACTTTACTTGATTATGAAACAAGATACACAGATTTGGAAAGACAATGTCTAGATGTAGTTTATGCATGTCAGAAACTCAGGCATTATCTTATAAATGCTGAAGTTAATGTGATTGTTAAATTTGATCCTTTGAAACATCTTTTCTCACAAACTGATATCTCTGGCTAGTTGGCAAAGTGGGTGATGTTGCTTACAGAATTTGATCTTAAATTCATTTCTCAGAAGTCTATTAAGGGACAAGCTTTGATAGATTATTTAGCCGAAGCTCCTTGTCCTCATCCCGATACATGTTCTACTTCAATAGAATTTCCTACTGATAATATTCGAGCTATTCAACAGGATGATAATTGGGAATTATATTTTGATGGGTCTAAATGTAAGATAGGTTCTAGTGTGGGTATTATCTTGATTCTCCCTATGAAAAAACCTATCCCTTTATCATACAAATTAACCTTTCCTTGTAATAATAACATTGTGGAGTATGAAGCTCTTATAGCTGGCCTATGAGTAGCTTCATCTCTTAGTATCAAATATTTACAAATATATGAAGATTCGCAATTAATTTTTGAACAAATTAAAGGAGGATATCAGACTAAGAATGATAAATGACACAATACAGAGATTTAGCTCTTAATGTGCTTTCACAATTCTCCTCTTATACGATTCAGACTTTACCTAGGAAGGATAATTGACATGCAGATGCCATGGCAAGTGTAGCTTCTTTGGTTTGTCTTGAGAATAATGCTAAAAACTTTCAATTCACTATACAAACTCTTAAAAGCCCTAGAATTTTTGAAAAATATTACCTCTAATTGTTTCAGTTTTCATTCGGATGAACGGTATTTACATATTTTTCATTTTTTGAAGGATGGTACTTTTCCTGAATCAACAATAAGAAACACGCATAATCATATTAGGAAGCTTGCAGCACGTTACATCATTTTAGGAGATACGCTTTACAAATGCTCTTATGAAGGATTATTATTAAGATGTCTCAATAGAACTAAAATACCTGTAGCTTTGGCCGAAGCACATTTTGGTTCTTGTGGGGGACATTTTGGTGGAAAATCCCTAGTTAATAAATTGCTCAGAATGGGATATTATTGGCAAAAAATGGAACAAGATTCTTTCATGTTTGTTGAGAAATGTCCTCAATGTCAGCAACATAGTAATTTGATTCATGCTCCTACTCGCGAGCTCCGTAATCAAGTTTCTCCATGGCCTTTTAGTGTTTGGGGTTTTGACCTTATTGGAAAAATCTCACCAACTTCTTCTCAAGGACATACTTACATTCTAACTACTACAAATTATTTCACAAAGTGGGTAGACGTTGTCCCTCTTCATTTAACAATGGCGGATGTTATTTGTGATTTCATCCTTAATAATATCATAACAAGATTTGGTATTCCTTCGATGATAATTTTAGATAATGGTACCTCTTTTAAAAACAAAGAAGTCACAAAATTCTTGGAGAAATATGGAATTCAACATATTTTTTCAACTCCTTATTGTCTTCAATCTAATGGACAAGCTAAAGCATCAAATAAAATCATTGAACAAATTTTGAGAAAAATGGTTAGTAAGCATGCAAAAGATTGGCATACTCAACTGACCTATGCTTTATGGGCTTATAGGACTAGTGTTCGTACTACCACGGGTACTTCTCCTTACAACCTTGTCTATGGTACTGATGCTATTATGCCTTTGGAACTAGAAATACCTTCTCTATGTGTTTCATTTCATGGGATAATTGATAAGGATACTTTTCATGAACAACACTTACAAGAGCTGGAAATGTTGGATGAACAACGAATACATGCATTAGAACATATAAAAGCTTATCATAAATCTCTTCATAAACAATACAATCATAAGGTAATTGAACAAACATTTGTGGTTGGTGATTTAGTCCTTTATGAGAATCAATGAAATGTGAATGCTTTACCAGGTGAGAAAGGAAAATTTAGCCCTAATTGGCTTGGACCTTTTGTTGTTATTGAAGACTTTGGTTCAGGTGCTTATAAACTTGCTGATATGGATGGTGTTTCTTTTAAGGAACCCATTAATATTATGCATCTCAAACGTTGTTATCCTTAATTTCATTCTTTCTTTCTTGGTGCATTTATGTATTCCTTATAAAGTTTGTTTTATAGGTCATGTAGTTCTAACAAGATTACATATTGAATATATTTATACACATTTCTTTCTTTCTATTAAGTTTTATATTGATGAAAGCATAGTAATAAAACATAGAACTAATTAGTAGAGAAATTTTTTCATTCATCAAAAAGAGTTTTTCAAGTTCTGATACATATGTGGCTAATGGCCCTATTTATCACTATGCCTATCACTGTGCTCTAATGGCCGATGACTCCCAGATCTCTCTGCCCTATGATAGGAAGATGAAGATTTGTGTGTCCGTGTGTGGCTCCTCGATATGCTCATACCCTGTGAGTGCTCTCGGTCACTCTGTCGCTTAGCTATCAGCTTCTCATCCCTTTCTTTGCATAGCCTCATCTCTCGCTGAATGCATGCAAAGATGTCAGCATGCCTATCTGGATCTTTGTGCCCAATGGAAGAATCTCACTTGTCGGCTGGTAGTCGGTATGATATAATTGTATCCTTGAGAATCTTGGATACAAAGCTCCTCCACTCTGCTACGCTAGTTGTAGAATGAAAATACATTTATTAGTCTAGTATCTTTCTATCTCAAATCAAATCACATGTTCAATCATAATTTCATATTTCATACCTAGGTCTCCCTCTTGGACATCACTAAAGTGTCTAGATGGTGGGGGCATGGAGTGACTACTCTCTCCACGCTCGATATATCTAGGTCTCGATGGTGGTGTCTTTATGTGGGGCCATGGCGGCCGTCATGATCTCAGTGGTGATGCATGAGTAATGTGTATATCTACACTAGTATCACCAGCTAGGGGCATATCCTCTGCTCTCTCCTTCACTCTCTCCTCTACTCTATCTTCTCTCCCCTCCTCCATGGGATCTCCCTTAGAGATGTGCTCCTCCTCATCTCTGACATCCTCATCCTCTTTTGTCGTACCACTATCCTAGTGTGTCCTCTTTGAAAAGCTTGGATCACCTGTGGGATAATCCTCAGGGAAGATGAGGCAGGTCCCTTGTAGACTCCAGTACCTAATGTAATCTCAGCTTATGCCTAAATAGGTGACATCTAATGGTACCTCTATGTCCTTTGTCTCATTTGCATCACTTTCCTCTATGTCTGCTATTGATGGTTGGCGCATGGCGCCAGGTCTCTAATGGTACCTCATCATATGTACATAGTGAGGTACTACTCTAGGGACTCCCTGTAACAAGCCGAACTACCTCATCACCCGATCGTAATAGTACGGCATCACTATATGACTCTGATGATCCTCTAGAAGATTTCTCCATTGTGAATATCTCATCTAGAGTCATGTATCAGGCCACTTTGTCATCTGGCAGTAGGGTCTCCATATCACATCGGTGCTTAGAATGTGGTCTCCAAGCATCTCTTAGAGGATACACAAAGACTCTCAGTGTACTCGCATCTACCATCACTGGAACTCCCTATGGACGTGTACATGTGAAATGCTCAAACAACCAAATCTACAAGAGTGTGCATATCGACAGACTCTCCCTCTGATACCTCACTAGCTAACCTAGCTCATGGTATAGCTGGGCTAACATGATGTGCCCCATGAGAACATGGTCCTCTCCCTCTCCATCCTTTGTATAAGATGTGTAAGAGGTGTACAAAATATGGTACCCTTTGAGTTGGGTAACACAACCAAGCATACTAAGCAAAGCATCACCCTCCGTACTAAAGGTGTAGGGCTTGACAGTATGGATGATAATAGGACCTGATCTAACTGGGTCCGCATCTGTGGAACTCATCCTATACAATACTCTATATCTATACAAATCTCCTCACAAGCACATTGTGCTCTAGTTCTGATGGTCTCACCTCAAACTGGAAGCCACATGATCCTGTAGACATCCTCTAAGGTCACTGTGATCTCTCTAGAGGGAAGATGGAAGGAGCATGTATCCTCATCCCACCTCTCTATCAGAGCCAATAGCATGGCTTGGTGTAGTCTGATCTATGGAAGGACTGATACCCAATATAGTCCCACATCTCTCAGTAACTGCATCTCATCATCATTAAGCTCAGGTAGTCTCTCTTTGACCATGACTAGCAACTCTCCAAAGGGATGCTCTAAGAGACGGACCAAGTCCTCCAAGCATAAACAGACATCATATCAGTAATCTACATCATCAAATCTACAAATCTAACTTGACTAGGTCAAAGTCAACCTTAGTTAGGTCAAGGATGACCTTATTTGGTCAAAGTCAACTTTCCTAGGTCAGGGATGACCTTTTTGGGTCAAGGTCAACCTCATCCCAGACCAGGTGAAAACCTTACAGTCAATGTCGACTTTGTTAGGTCAAAGTCGACATAGATGGGTCAAGGTCGACCTAGAGGGGACAAAGTTGACCTTGCCTATGAAAAATAGGAATTTGGAAAGTACAAAAGCATATAACAAGACACTCACCTCATGAAGTGACCGTCTGATAGCCAAGCTATGTCTCAGAAGCTCCATGTGTGTCGCTCGAAGTTCCTCTCTCCTCAACATCTTGCTTCCTCTTCTTGAATCTAAAAATGGTAAGAATGAGTAAGTATCTCTTCCTTTTCCTTATTTATAGTTAAAGTTAGGGTTTTATTAGGATTTCTTTTAGGGTTTGCTCATGGTAAACTCAGATTTCCCTTATTATGCATTTAGATAGACATCCACTCTTTTCATCATAACTTGAGTTTGGTAACTCCATTTTCAATGCCTTCAGCGGCATTGGAATTTTGATTCAAATACCTAACTCCTTGAACTAGTTTAGGAAGGTTAGGAATCCTTATAATTGGTTTAGGAAAGGACTTTTCAACAAACTACATATCCAGTGTATAAAGTTTTTCTTATCACCCTGTTTCACCCTTCAGAAGTAGAAAGCCAAAATAGGGGGGCATAAGGGGCTTTATGCACTTCTCAATTGTCATATAGTAAGCTCTAGGTGATTTATGGATTTTCATTAACCTTGTGTGTTGCAGGTTCTAACAGTTTTCTGCAGGATCTCTACATTGAGGACTTGGCTATATCCTTTTTATTTACTATGATGTTTTCTTACTTTAGCTTGCATATTCACGTAGTGTCATATCTAATCTAAAGTGGGGGCCAAATGCATCATCTTAAAATGGAATCACTTCCATCTTGATAGTTTTAGCACCCTCTTTTAGTACATTTATCATGATAGACTTGCATTTAGGATGCATTCTGTACTTGATTTCTTCATTCTAGGTGAAATTAGGGTTAGGATCCTGAGGATTCTCCTTAATTTCCCTCTTCCATGACTCTATTTTATAGGTAGGACTTATAAATAGGTCCTCCTAGCCTTTATCATGATCATCATAGGATTTTGTGCCTCTCCCTGGCACTCTGCCCTATTCTGACATCATTTATAGGTCTCCAGGCATCCCAAGACCTCCTGTTTCAGATTCTAGTAGGACCTGGACTCCTGGGTCAAGGATGAGCTCATCCCTAACCTAGGTCAAGGTTGAGATCATCCTTGACCTAGGTGAGAGATGACATCATCTTTGACATCCTTTGGGATTTGGTTCCCCTTTTCAAATTTGGTCCTGGCAGGCCCTGAAATCAATGTGGGGCCTTCAGATCCGAGTGCGGAAAGGTTTTAATTTGAAATTCATTTAATTATTTTCCCTCCTCATTTGGTTATTGTGATTGGATCATAATTCGAGGTGAAATTTGAATTATGGGTCCTCACATTACTCTAGGAGCCTCACCTTGAAACCTCTATATAAAGACTCTCATTTGCATTCATTTTCACCAAGAAATTTCATGAGCAAGTATCCATCAAGTGGAGACAACACAATTGAGCAAGCAATAAATGGTGGAGTGAAGATGCAAGATTGCAAGAGGATGATATAGAAGATCAAGCCATTGTTGATATCAAGCATTTTTGTGAACACACCATTGTGAACACCTATTTGGAGCAAGAGAGATCATTTCTTCCTTGATCCACCATTGCCAACATTCAAGCATTCAAAGATACAATCATGGGGTAGCAATTACGGATTATGAGTTTGGTAGGAGTACTTTAGCCTTGGGGGCTTGGTATGCTTTCTTATCTAATTCAAAACTATGCATTATTTCCTCATACATATTCATGCTAGGGTTTTAATCTAGAGGATTAGATCTTGGCATTACACCTTTCAATACACACACATTCTATTTCAATCAGCTATTCATGGAGGTGGAGATCACCAAAACGGGGGTTTGACTAAGGCAAAACCCTATATAGCCACCCCAAAACACCATTTTCAGATATCTACAATCGTTGTTTCAAGAATTGAAATGTAGATCTAAGTACCCTTTTTGGTGAACTTCTGAGATCTACGAACAAAGTCAAAGTCGACCTTCAAAATCTCAAGGTAGTCTTTGACATTTTATCAGGGTCAAAGACTGCCTGCTGCCAAAAAGACAAAAGTTTTTTGGGTTTTCTCTGTTTCAATTTTCTGGTTCCGGATATGGTTGCAAAATCTTCTGAAACTGCGCGCAGGCTTTAGAAAATAGGTATTTCCAAATCTGTTCCATTATGAGGTATGTATTTTATTTCATTTAATTTTAAGAATTTCTAGATTTACATTACTTGTGCAATTCCAATTCAAAACATTACAAATGAAGAGTAGGTGAATGAAAGGTGCATTGTTAAAGCTCCATTTTACCATTATTCACCTAGGAGTTCAATGAGGGATAATCTAATTAAGGAAAATCATTATGGCGGATTAGCGGGACATTTTGGTATTGACAAGATAGTGGATTTGGTGAGTGAGAATTACTTTTGACCTTAGATTCATAAGGATGTAAGGAATTTGTTCAATTTTTTAGATTTTTTCAAGTTGCTAAGGGAAGTGGTCAAAATGTGGGATTGTATACACCTTTAAGAGTGCCAACTCTACCTTGGAAGACATTATCATGGATTTTGTACTTGGTTTTCCTAAGACACCAAGAGGTAATGATTCTATATTTGTGGTAGTGGATAGGTTTTCCAAGATGTCACCTTTCATAACTTTTAAGAAGACTATAGATGCAGTGCATGTAGCAGATTTTTTTAGAGGTGTGAGATTGCATGGGTTACCTAGAAATATAGTTTCAGACAAAGATAGTAGGTTTTTTGGTTACTTTTGGAGGATACTTTGGAAGAATATTAATACTGATTTTAAGTTTAGCTCTACATTTCACCCACAGATAGATGGACAACCATAGGTAGTAAATATAAGTTTGGACAACTTGTTGATATGTTTGGTTGGAGAGAAGACTGTAAATTGGGATTTAGTTCGAGCACAAGTAGAGTTTGCATATAATGATTTAGTGAATAGGAGTACAGAGAAGACACCATTTGAGATAGTTATAGGGATGAATATTAAGGGACTATTAGATTTAAGGGATATCATTCATCAAGTGAATAAGAGTGCAGAGGGAGAAGAATTTTTAGAACACATGAAAACGTTGCATATTTAGGTGAAAGAGCATTTTGAAGAAAATGAATCAGAAATACAAGGAGAGAGAAGATGAAAAGAGACATAAGGAATTCAAAGTGGGAGATGAAGTGATGGTATATTTAAAGAAATTTATATTTCCTATTGGAACATACAACAAGATTAAGATGAGTAATTTTGGACCATGTAGGACTCTTGAGGAGATTTGATTAAGGAAATTCTTACGAAGTGGAGTTATCAGATGACATGGATATATCACGTATATTCAATGTTTCATATTTGTATGAGTATCATGAGTTATATTTCAGTGATAATGATGGATCAAATGTGGAGAAATAAAATCCTAAGAAGTAGGTGGAGATAGAAGATATTTTGGATAGAGGAATTGGAAGAAGTACAAGAGGGAAGAAACATAAGGAATATCTTGTCAAATGGAAGGGTGGACTAGTTAAAGATTCTTCATGGGTCTATCAGGATGAGGTTAATCATATTGGTTTTCCTCTATCCCCAGCAAAGTGAGAGGCTCACTTTTCAATAACCTCAGGTTTCTAATGCAGGAGCATCTTAGGTTCTTGGAAATATTACATCAACCAAATATATTTATTTCATAATTTCTTATTTGTGTTTATTTCAGCATTCCTTCAGTTTGGATATTTTATTATTGTGCACCTCATGGAGTGTTCTTGGAATCATGTTGCACCTTTTCCTAGGTTTGCACCTCAATTTGTTACTTCACAATTGAGATCTCATGGATGCTTGGTGGGTTCTATCTATTCTTCATGTTCAACTATCAGTTGGGTTTGTCTAATCTTGCGAAGGAATTTCTCAATCAGTGAAGCTTCTTGATTCATTTCTCAATGTTTCTACACATGTGGTTGAATAATCTTTTGGTTCTCACGTCATGTTTCATCCATTTGAGGGAGATCCTTATGATTTGGGTCATGGCCTATATTTGTAACATATTTTCCTATTCTTGGAAAATGTAATCTTTCTCAGGATGACTTGATGTTTGTGAAGGCTTTATAAGCTATTGTAATTGATACTTTGAGGTAGTTTAGTTTAGTAAGAATAAGTTAAACCTCTTGAGGGTTAAAAGATAGGATTTCTTTTCATAAGCATGCCAATATGCCTAGCATGTAAGATTACATGTTGCAAGTCCATTGTGATTGATTTTTCTGATAATGCAAAAGTTGTTCTAGCATTTGTCTCTATTGATATTTTTTGTTTCCATTGTGTAGCTCTTGCTACAAGGATTGTACTGACTTCTTTGAGGCCCCTTTATTCTTGGTTGCACCACTACACATGCACCCTAGTCAACTTCTCAAGAGTAGGAATAATTTCTCGAGTCAAATACATTATCTACCTCACTCACCTAGGTTGCTTTTCATCAAGTGTCTCAAGAGCATGTTCTCTCTTCAATACCCTCATTCTAGTACTTTTGACCTCCTCAAGCATTGACAAGACTTTAGGAGGCTTCATGTTGAAAAATCTAGTGATGCATGTTTGCATAAAATTCTCAGATTCATGGATGCAATTTTATTCTCAAGGTGGGAGAAAGGAGCATGAGGGAAAAAGAAAGTAAGAAAACATGATAAGGGGGAGGGAAAAATATATGGATAGTGCATAATAATTAGTCATGTAAGTATCATAAGAATAAGTCATGTTTGTCATTTTTTTCTTGGGGAGGATGGTCATGTGACAAAGATTGCATGATAAGAGGTCATTGGGTCTCAAGATTGCACTGATCACTATACATGGTGTGGCCATGTTTTTATATTAGATGGATATGTACTACCATTCATCATGTATGCCCTTTGAAAGAGTCATAACCTTTCATATTTATGACATTTTGGGAGACTCGCAATCCTTCACAACATTGCCTTTTGAAGAGTTTTGTCCATCATGGGGTTGAACTATCAGCCCAAATGCATCCATTTGGGAAGTTTTACCCTAGGCATGGTCTCATTTTTCCTCCCCACTCACTATAGCTCTCAACACCATATAATGTACCTTAAGTTCCCTAAGTGCACAAAACTATCAAAATTTGACATATTGTTTCTCGCAATCCATGGTACATATGATGGATCTTCCTAAACCTATAGGATCATGTGAGACCCCTCTACAATAATCTCTCTCAAATTTTTAAGACTCAAAGTGGTTTTTGTAGGAAAGCAATTTTTTTATTAACGCAAAAAAGTGTTAGATGCATTCAATGAAATGTTGCAAGATAGCCTAATTCTCCTTATGTTCATCATGGGGTTGACTTGTCAACATGAACATGTCCAGTTGGGTGGTTTTACCCTTGGAATGGTCCTATTTTTTCCTCCCAGCTCGTTGGAACTCTCGATGCCATACCCTACAGAGGATGTCCCTTAAGTTCTCTAAGTGTGCAAAATTGTTAAACTTTGATAGATTATTTCTCAAAATCCATGGCACCTATGATGGATCTTTCTAAACCTATATGATTTTTTGATGCCCTTCTACAATAACCTTTCTCATGTTTTGAAGACTCATAGTGGTTTTTGTAGGGAATTAATTTTTATATTGATGCAAAAAGTGCTAGATGCATTCAATTACATGTTGCAAGATAGCTTGATTATTGTTATGTTCGTGGAGGGGTTGAATTATCAATTCAAACACATCTAGTTGGGAAGGTTTACCCTAGGCATGGTCTCATTTTTCCTCCCCACTCACTGGAACACTCAGTGTCATACCATATCAATGATGTCCCTTGAATTCCCTAAGTGCACAAAACTATTGAACTTTAATGGACCATTTCTCACAATATATAGTACCTGTGATGGATCTATCTGAACCTATAGGATCATGTGAGGTCCCTCTATAATAACCTCTCTCATATTCTAAAGATCCCAAAGTGGTTTTCGTAGGGCATCAATATTTCTATTGACACAAAATGTGTCAGATGCATTCATTTAAATGTTTCAAGATAGCTTAATTCTCATTCTATTCATGGTGGGCTCAAACCATTAGCGCAAATGTGTCTGATTGGGTGGGCTTACCCTAGGAATGGCCATGTTTTGTTTCTCGCACCATACCCTACTAGCAGTGTCCCATAAGTGCCCTATGTGCATAAAATTGTCAAACTTTGATGGATCAATTCTCACAATCTGTGGTACCTATGAAATATCTTTAAGAACATTTAGGATCATGTGAGGCCCCTATATAATAACCTCTCTCACATTTCAAAGACTCAAAGGTTTTTTTTGAGGGAAGTAATTTTCCTGTTGATGCAAAAAGTATCAAATGCATTCAATTACATGTTGCAAGATAGCCTAATTCTTGTTATGTTTGTGGTGGGGTCAAACCATTAGTGAGAACAAATATGGTTGGTTGATTTTACCCTAGGCATGGTCTTTTTTTGTCTTCCCACTCGTCAGAATTCTCAACGCCATACCTTATTGGCAATGTCCTTTAAGTGTCCTAAGTGCACACAACTGTCAAATTTTGACAAACCATTTCTTGTAATTTGTGGCACTTGTGATGGATCCATCTAAACCTATAGGATTGTGTGATTCCTCTCTAAAGTGACCTCTCTCATATTTTGAAGACTCGAGGTGGTTTTTGTAGGGAAGCAATTTTTCTGTTGATGCAAAAAGTGTTAGATGCATTCAATTAAATGTTGCAAGATAGCCTAATTCTCCTTCATTTCATTGTGAGGTGGAACCGTCAATGCAAACATATCCTTTTAGGAAATTTTACCCTAGGCATGGTTATATTTTTCCTCCCCACTTTCCAGAACACTTGGTGCCATACCCTGTCGATGATGTCCCTTAAGTGCCCTAAGTATACAAAATTATGGAACCTATGATGGATTTTTTTGAACTCATAGGATCGTGTGAGGCCCCTCTACAATAAGTTCTCTTAGATTTTTAAGACTCGAAGTGGTTTTTGTAGAGAAGAGATTTTTCTATTGATGCAAAAAGTGTCAGATGCATTCAATTACATGTTGCAAGATAGTCTAATTCTTGTTCTATTCATGGTGGGGTTAAATTGTCAATGCAAACGCATCTTTTTGGGTGGGTTTACCCTAGGCATGGTCTCATTTTGACATCTAGTTGGGTAGGTTTACCCTAGGCATTGTCTTTTTTTTTCTCCCCCACTTGCCAAAACACTTGATGCTATACCCTATTGACGATGTCCCTTAAGTGCCCTAAGTGCACAAAATTGTCAAACTTTTACAAATTGTTTCTCATAATTTGTGGCACCTTTGATGAATCCACCATTTGTATTCAAAGGAATCCTATAGTTAAAATGATAAGATTTCTAGAGAATATCCATAATTTGTATACAAAAGAATCTTATAGGGAAAATGACAAAAAATTTAACAGCCTAGAAGGTAAAATTTATCATTCTACTAGCAGTACCAAGGTCATCTTCATTGTCAAATCCTAGTATATGACATGCAAAATGAGCAAATAAAATAAGATAGAAGGAAAGTATGGATATTCAAGATCAGATTTAATAAATATGGTGAAGAAGAAAATTGAAAAACTCACATTTACACACAAATAGCAACAGGTGCATCATATCGGATCTTCATAATAAATAAAGAAAATAATGTTCAGATTTTAATACTGAGCTTGCAACTCATTATGTGGTTGTAATGTGTAGTTTTATACAAAATCAACCACCAATATAATAGTGCCAATCGGGAAAGAGTCCTTACACATCATGAATTTCCTATCCAACCATTGAGACCTATGACTATGCCTTGCATACTTGTTGAAAAGATTTTCATTGAAATTTGAAATAAAATTAGCAACACTACATTCTTTGTAACCAACTCACATCTAGAACCTTCACTTCCACTCTTCAAAGTATATTTGACCATCTCATATATATTTTTATTTGAACAATTTTATTTCCAAATTCATGTTCATTTCCCTCATGAAAGCATGAAAAAAACTTCAGCAAGCCACCACATTGTGAGCACTTATCATTTAAGTAGTCATTTCTATAGAGAAAAAACTATCATCTCTATGACAAAAAAAAATTTCTAGCAAGTCGCTTGATGATTTCATAAGATGACTTGCACCACAATCCTACAACATTTTGTTAGTATGAAAAGTATAATGAATGGAGCGTAATAGTTCATGGTACATTGAAAACTCCACATGATATTTGCAACAATAAGTATTTCAAATTTTAAGAGGTGTGCAATAAAATAGATTTAAGGATTTAAACGCCCTTTGTGATGTTTGCAATGGTTGATGTGTCACACAAAATTTTTTGAATATTGTTTGACATATTTCCAAATAATGTTTATGATGTGGTGTGTGGTCTCAATCGCCAATTCTTAACTTCAAGACATCCTTAACATTGGTGACACTCTTGAGTTAGAGTTCCAAAATAGTTGAATTTCCTCCTTCACACCATTAGTCAATTTTTTATCAACGTGTGGAAGCCTCCCACCAAAATCCCATGTATCATTTTGAAGAGGATCATTAAGTATTTCTCTTCTTCCAAGTGTTGTATCCAAAGTTCTACGATTTATGTTGAAATCAATACAAGTTTGTCTCATAAGGTGGGCCTTTTCTCAAATGGTAACTTATTAAAGAGGTTGTAATAACCTCCAAGAAACTCTCTTTCATTTTTCCTTACTATTCTTTCCAATAGAATTGAGATCATTAAAAAGAATTTTCACAATAAAAGAATTTTTCTCCATCTTCTTGTTCACACAAATCTTCATTTTTTCTAGCATAGGTATCATCTTTTGCATCTTCAGCAATTGTACAAAAATTCAGCATTTGTAAAAAAGGTCAGCATTGCTTGATCAATGTCTTATTGCTAAAAAATTATTAAAATTTTTGGAATCCCACAAGTAAAAAATTCCTATTGATCTCTTGCCTTTAAAATTTCTTACAATGTTCTCATCAATTATAACCATTTTGGGGTTCTTGAAGGTATTGAATTTGGAATTTTTCTTTCTTCTACAAAAGGGACCTCATTTCTAATGTAATTTGGCATCATGTAATGTTCATTTGGTTCCTCAACATCATTTTCATTTCCAATTCCAACATTTTTCATTTTTTATTTCAATTCCAATATTCTCATTTTCTATGTCAATTCAAACATTTGATTCATCAACATCATTTTCTATATCAATTCCAACATTCTCATTTTCTATGCCAATTCCCTTATTACTCATTTCAACTTCAACATTTTCACTCCCAACTTCAATATCTTGTTCAATATTCTCGTTCTCATTTTCAAAATCATTCTCAATATTTTTTGAATTCAATCTCATATTCACCTTAAATAACATTTGTGGGTGGACCACAGGCCTCACCCACACTAATATTTGACATAGCTTGTCTCCTTTTTCTATGACCTTCTCTTTCTTTGTGTCTATATGCTTCAATTTTCTCTTTTGTAAGATTTCTAATCCATTTATGCTTTTGAAAAATAATGTTCCCCATTATACCTCCAAATAGATGATCAAATATGATTGTCAAATAAGAATTTGAGAAAAAGATGATCCAAAAAGTATTTTTTTGTCTATAATTATTTCAACCCTAATGAATGTTTATTGCAAAAGGAATGTAGGGACCATTGAAATGAGAACAATGGCCCATTGTCCAATTTTGTGTTTCAAGGTATCAAATATTGGATAAGAATCAAATATCAAATACCAATCCAATATTTGATACCTTCTAAATTTCAACAATGGCATCAAGAATTGACTATTGGCACCATTGTTTAGGTATCGAATATTAGATAGAAATTTGATACCCAATAACTTCAAATTTTCAATAGTAGCATTGTTGGTGTCATTATTAGGTATCTGATATAGTTTCTATTTCTAATATTTGATACCTATAACTGAAGGAGAGAGAGAGAGAGAGAGAGAGAGAGAGAGAGAGAGAGAGAGAGAGAGAGAGAGATGCATTAGTACATGTATGAGGAGACACCTAAGACCCCTTAGCACCCCTTAAGACTCCTAAAACCATTAATGTATCCTAGGACCCCTTTGGACCCATTAATGTATTCCAAAACTCATTATTGTATCCTAGGATGCATTAATACATGTATGAGGAGACCTTAGGATCCCTTAGGACATCTAGGAATCTTTAAGACATCCTAGGACCAATTAATGTATCTTAGGATCCTTTAGGACTACTTAAGACATCATATGACTCATTAAGTGTATCCTATGACCCCATAGGACCTCTTAAGACACCTTGGACCCCTTACCACTCTTAAGACTCCTACGAACCATGAATGTATTCTAGGAACCCTTATGACCCATTAATGTATCCCACAAACCTCATATGTCTCCCCCACCCCCTTCTCTCTCTACCTCATCTCTCCCCTCTCCCCCTATACCTTTCTCCCATCTCCCTCCCTCATCTCACTATCCCATCCTCTCTCTCTCTCTCTCTCTAATTATCCTCTTTCTCTCTCCCCCCTCCTCTCTCTCCACCTCATCTCCCTCTCCTCCCCTTTCTCGAATATCCCCCCCTCTGTCACCACATATTTCCCATAATTATTATATATATTTGTACCTCATGTCTTTCACCTTCTCCATCTCTATCTCTCTCATTCTAATTAACCTATTTTACTGTCTCGCATTCCTCCTCCCACCATATAGAGAGAATGTGAGAGTGGGAGAGAGAGAGAGAGAGAGAGAGAGAGAGAGACCTGGTTCTCCTATGTTCAATCTATCAAGTGCAATGGCCATTAAACCCTTATTAGATGTACAAGATCTCCAACTTATTAAGTCTCAGTTAATGGGAGCTTGGATTGTATTTGTCGCTTCAATCTCTAGCCACCACCGTCCTTAAGCCCAAGGGAGACACAATTCGATAAGAATTTTGATGGATCATGCCTAACATGAGTAACCCGGCTTCCCAAATCCTGTAAATGCAAGGACATTGATGAATAGAAATTTTTAATTGAGATATTTGTGGTGATGGAATGGGGTGCATGAACAGATTATTCGCCTGCAAATGAACTAGTTTGAGGCTTCATTTCACATTGCTCTGTAGATAATTCTGCAACACTTGTTACTTCTCTATCTGAAACTTTTGTGCTAGTGTACATGTGCATTCAAGAGCTTCTATCACTACTCAAGCTACTAGTATGTGGTTAGTATTAATCATCATCACCTAAGATGGACTCACACACGTATCTTACTTCATTCCTGTTCTGCATTCCCCTTCCTATTTCTTCCTCCTTATATGTAACTTATGTCATCAATCCAAGAAACTTTTCCCACTCTTTCCTATTAATTTTCAGCTTTGTCTCTTCACCCTGAGCAATTAGCATACCTTGGATAGCACCAAGATAGCCATTTTTTCTGAAATGTCCTTATCTCATATTAATCTATTTGTTAATAAGATTTTATATATCTTCCTCTGTATATTGAATGGACGTAGTTGTAATCCTGTGGTCATAAAGAATATTCATGGCACCATGGAGTAATATATCATGTCATTCCTTAATAGTTTCATTCTTAACATAATTCATAATCAAATTCTCCATAGCCAGCTTTCTTCTTGATCATTGCAAAATTTTCTCCTCAACTGAACATTTTGTAATCAATTAATATACAATCACGGTTTTCTCTTTTCTACCACATCAACAAAGACATACCAAATTGATCCCAAGGCCACCAACCCAAGTTGAAATAAGAAAAGCAATTATGTTGTTGCCTACACTATTAAAGTTCTTGATCCAATATCCTAAGCTATAAAAAAAGAGAAGGTTTTCAATATGTTATAATAATATATCATTATGATATATTATGTTAATTATTTTGTATTGTAAAACATACAAAAGAAATCAAATATTAGATAGGTATCCAATATCTGATATGTATCGGATATCTGATATTTTATGTTTCTAACACAAATCAACAACCTTGAGATTTGCCTCAAGATTTCTATGGGTTTTGGCTTGGGGGTGCCAAACCTAGATTGTCAACCCAAAAAACATGTTTTACAGATTTCCTTGCATCTCCAAACTTCGACCATGTACCTGACGACTTTTTTTCACCTGAATTTGATGAAAAGAAAAGGATTTCTTAAGGATATTCACAGCTTTCCATCAATACAAATGTTGTCTAATTTTGACTTTAATAAATTATTATTATTTATTTTCTAATTGAGTTACATCTAAAGTCCTGATTAATAGACTAATTGAAAAACTTCTATAACTTTCAAATGGTATAACATTTTTCAAATTTGAAACATGCTTCACATACTATAAGAAAAAAAATTAATTTGATAAAGCTTTGACTAAGTTATTGTGGTCAGATGTACGAGTTTTTTATATTCTAGAAAAGTTGTAGTACGAAAATCATAATTAATTATTTACTTGGAGAAAATTACAAAACAATGTGTCACATTTGCACATGAATCTACTACATATATCATAAAACTTGTAAAAAAATATTATCATTTGATTGTGTTTAAGGTGGTCAAACATACACCTACTTCTTATCTTTTTCCTGAAATTTTCATATTACTTCATTAAAAATTTAAATTTTCACCAAATAGAATATTTTTTTTCCAAAAAACAGCTAGTAGCTTAGAAACTACATTCAATTTTCTATATATTCTCTTCTTACATATTTTTAATATAAAATTGATAACTTGTTCAAATTTTTACATCAAGTTGCCTAGCCATGTTTTCATAAAATTTCATTGCTACTTAAGAGCCTAGTTTGGCATACCATAATCTTGCACATACCCATCTATTCACAATACATTTTATTTCATAGTCTAGTTATTATTTCTTGTATTTTGTTGTTGTTTTAGTTTACTTATATCATTTTAGTTATTTTTCTTGTCTTCTATCTCAAGCTATGTACTTTGCATGTACAAGATGTATGTGTTTCGTGTTGGCATCTCATACCCACATTGTCATCCTTGATCTACGCATGTGTCATAGACCATAGACAATGATCTTGCAGAGGTAGGCAATCAGAGGAGGTAGTCTTCAACGATATTTGGTTGTCTTGATCACCCTAGCTCACCATATTTGTAGTAGATGTGAGGTGGCACAAGGGTTGGTTCATCTCTTGAGATTTTAACTACTCTCAAAGTTGGTGAATTTTTCCTTCTCCACACTACCTAGTTTAAAACCAATTTACAAAACAATAACCATAAATTAAAAAAATGTACTAACCTAGCATGCACGTGGCATTCACTCAAAGGTTGATCGTTGAGAAGGGGAGGCTAATGTGGTCATGACTATAACTAGCATCCAAAGCTTTCTCTCGTTGTTATCTTTCATTGTGAAATTGTCACAACCACTCTGAAAATGAAAAATATTGTTATTTCGAGAATTAAAAAAGATTGCCTTCACTTGAATGTGGGCCTTCACTAATTGTCACTCTCACTAGATTAACTTGAAAAACTAAATGTATAAAAGATTGCCTTTACTTGAATGTGGGTCTTCAAACAAAGATAATATTTTATTAATAAAAAAAAATATTTTTTTCTTTTGCTCTATGGTTACATGGAAAGTACCTTCAAGTAAAGGGGATCCTTCAAATGAAAGGTAAAAAAGGTACCTTCATTCAAGGGTGTTTTCCAAAAAAATTAGGCCACCAACATTTTTCTAATTGGGATGAGTTTGTAACCCGGTATTAGTGGTTCACACCATGATGATTATCAATAGTACTATTTCAAAGTGAAAGGTTGATAAGAGAGTGGGTGCATTTAGTTTTAAGGAGAGGAGGTGAAAACATCAAAAAATATCAAATATGCTTTGGTCACTAAAGATTGTGTGAAGGTGAATGGAAACAACCAGTGGAATACTTTGGAGTTTGAATCACCTTTAGAAGCATTATTGGTCTTGTTCTCATTACAATTCTTCTTAATGTGCAAATTATTTTTTAGATCCAAGGTAAAGTGTTGGAACTAAAAAATAATTTACACATTAAGAAGAATTGTAATGAGAACAAGACCAAGAATGATTCTAAAGGTGATTCAAACTCCAAAGTATTTCATGATGATAGAGGTGGTGTCTTTGTTATATCTTCTACTACACATACACGTGAGGTTGCATAAATGATTCTTTATTAATTTTTAATTGACTCTTCATAAGGAAGTATTTGTTAGTTGAGCACTATGATGGATGAGAAGTGTACTTAGGAGATGACTCTACTCATGAGATTGAAGATCGTAGTTTTTAGATTATAGAATAATTGTGTTTTCTCTTATAGACAAAAGGAAAATATCTCACAATATTGTTTAGCACATCCTTAGCTTGTTGAAAAACCTATTTTATATGAGAAATATATGTGATTTGGGGTTGCATGTCAACTTTAACAAAGAAGAATGTGATATTAGCTTGAAAACAATAAGTTAGTAACTAGAGTTTTCAATGAGACTTTGTAGAAGTTAGATAATAGAATTATAATTTGTGATTCTTATTCTACTAAAAGAAACTAATTAGTCTCAGTAAAAAGTCTCATATGGTTTAAAAAGTTTTACTTTACAGATGTTTAGCTATTTATTTATTTCAATAAACCTAAATCAATTCACTTATCCCTACATATTGGTTGAGAAATATCACATTATACCAAATATATATTTGAGGAATACATGAGAGGTAAATTTATAAATGCATTGAATATGTATGTGAGACAATTATGAAAAGAAAAAAATGAAGAAGATATTCATAAGTATGTTCTTGTTGTGTTTATATTGTACAAAATATTTGTAAGTTTTCTCATGAATGGTGCTTTATGAGGTCTTTTTATCAAAAGATTGCATCTCATGTATATACTATGTAATTTATTTTTTATTAAGGTAACTGTAGGTTTTGAAGGAACCCCGAAACCCTTTAACAAGGCAAAGAGAAGATAAGCATAGAAGAACTTAAAGACAACAACCTATCCCAGCTAAGGATAGAAACCGAAAGGGCCATATCCCAAATAAGGCACTAAGCACTAGTCCAAAAAGATCAAAAAACAAGACAAAAACTCCCAGCTACACAGGGCAAAAAAACTACTAACAACAAGATCACTTCATAATTTTAAGGAATTCCTCAGATTCCTCCATCTGATTCTGCATGGTCTTGATGGACTCCTTCAGGTTGGCAATATATTATGTAATTTGTTGATCTCTATGCATTTTATCATTTTTATTTTATTTTATATATTGTTCTATTATTATTTTGTCTATTTCTATTTTTAAATTATTGTTTTTTTGTTATCTTAGTGGGTATCCTCATGATTTGACCCAACACCCAACTTGTCTTACCTCGGTCTTACAAACTGCCAAATAAGAGTTAAGAAGGGGTGAGTGAAGCGAGACTAATCCCACTGGGTTGCGCAATAACCAGCATGGGACCCACCATGTATGTGGCAGGGTAAACTGGCTTAGGTACTTAGGTACTGGACGAGGTTTGAACCTGGGTCAATCAATTTTTCATCCAATAGCACAACCGATTATTATCAACCTACGACAATCCTAATTTATTAACATGACATCAACTTATATATAGAAGTAAATTGCAAATAATTACGAGTTTAGTCACAAGTAAGATATTTAAGAATATTAGTGAACAAATTGAGGACCTTGTCCAGTAGGAGGTGGATTCGACTTCGACTCTACCTCTCCTTGGAACTCTAGTTGTAAATGGGCTATGCTCCCTCGTCTCCTGTGTGAGAGCAATTTCAGATTATTTGCTTTGTGGCTTTCATTTCTCCTAAAGTAGCTTTCCAGGTGTGCTTAGTTGGTTGGTGTGTCTGTAGTTACCTTTTTGCTTGTTGAGGTTTGGGGATAGTATACCCTCTATGTTTTGTCCTCCAAGGCTTGTATTTTCATGAGACCATCATCAATCACGATCCAAGTGCATCACATCTCCTTGTTTCTTGTGTTTTTAGTATTATAAGAAGCCATTCAGTTATGACTTCTATATTTTAATATTTTATGAAGCCTGTGATGTCTGAATGTTTCAACAGGCTATGCAGGATCCAACAATCCCATTAACTGTGTTGTTATGATGAATTTTGCAAGCTACAATGTAAGAGCCCTAGAAATGGTGGACAAAAAGTATGTTGTGAGAGATTGGGGGAATAATTTACAAAACGTTGACTTTGTATTTCTACAAGAAATCAAGGTAACTAGTTATCATTCTTTTGCCATTATGAAATTCATCTAGAGTCAAGCTAAACATTTTGTCTCTGCCCATGAAAAAGGAAAAGGGGGAGTTGATGTCCTCATTGCTCCCAAATGGAAGGGATCATATTATTGACAGTAGTTTTCACCTTGCAATAAGGCTATTTGGGTCACACTTTAATGGAAAAATAAAACCTCGGGCATTTGCAATGTATATGCTCCTAATGATTATAGAGCTAGAGCAATTCTGTAGGACTGGTTGGCTATGGCTCTTCCCAAAGCTCACTGGATTATTGCTGGAGACTTTAATATGGTGGATTTTGGGGAAGACAAGTGTGGAGGATTAAAAAACTTCTAGAAAGGTAATGAACTCTTATTCTGGGCCAAATTCAAAAGGAGACTGAATCTTGTGGACCCGATTAGTACGAAAAAAGATTTGTTCTTTGACATTTTGTTCACTTGGTCTAATAATCAGCGAGGTAGGCAAAGATTATACTACAGATTAGACAGAGTTTATGTTGATGCTTCAGTTTTCTCTTTCCCTTCCTCAGAGGGTCTATCCTTGATGAAAGGTAATGAACTCTTATTCTGGGCCAAATTCAAAAGGAGACTGAATCTTGTGGTCCTGATTAGTATGAAAAAAGATTTGTTCTTTGACATTTGGTTCACTTGGTCTAATAATCAGTGAGGTAGGCAAAAAGATTATACTACAGATTAGACAGTTTATGTTGATGCTTCAGTTTTCTCTTACCCTTCCTCAGAGGGTCTATCCCTCATCTAGGTTTCTCTTGCTTCTATCTCAGATCATTCTCCTATTTTCTTTAATGTCAATATTGATGACCCTTCTGGTACTTTCTCCAACAATAGACCAAAAGGCATCTTCAAACTTAATATTCTCTACTAAAGGATTAAGATACTATTGAGGTCATTAAAATGGCTAACCATCTTTCCAGATTCTGTAACATGAAAATGGATCATAGAGAACATTGGAACACCCTCATTAAGCTATGGAAAGACATGTTCCAAATTGTGGGACAGAAAAAAGTCAAGGACGGAAATCAAGAAGAGTCTTTTTTGCAATCTAACTTTCTTTAAAAATCACCTTGCATAGACAGGTGAGGGATGTAAAAATCATGGAGGAACTGAAGATAACCAAAATGGAGTTAAGAAAAATTCAAAAGTACAGATTTCAAGGACAAAGAGTTACAGCCAGAATGAATTGGCTGTACAAAGGTGACAAAGGATCAAAATAATTCTTCAATCTGATCAGATCCAAACAAAAAAGAGAGATTATTGAAGAGATTCAAGAAGAAATGGTTAAGCTACAAAGATGTTGATGGCCCTCCATGTTTTCATGTTATGGATAGATCCCTTTGGTGGGGAGTGAAATTAAATGGTAAGCCTCTTGCCCTTACCTAGAGCTGCTCAGCGAAGCAATGGAATGCCAAAGGCATCTCTATTATTAGCGACATCTTGATTGACAATAGATTAGGGACATGGGATGAGATTAGAAACAAATTTGATATACCCTACTCTCACAAGAAAACTTATACTCTAATCAGTAAAGCAATGGGTGTTTGTTTTCATGATAAGTTGGTTTCAAGCATGGACATCAATAAGGTAATAAAATGACAAGATGGAACACCATTAATGGGAGTCTTTACAAAGCAAATTTATGGTGTGATCAAAGAAGACTCTTGTATTCTCAAGTCTTTGAATCAGAATAGGGGACTTGTTTGGCCGTACTCCAAGTGGCACTTTACTCTTGATTTCCTTTGGCACCAACCTTGTGAACCTAAGAAGCTTTGTTTTAGACGGCTCCTACTCTTGAAGAAGCTTGTTGTTGGTCCTGTTTTGAACTCCCTTGGCATTGCTCCCCCTTGTTGTTTGTTGTTCCCTCTGTCTTGTGCCTAAAACCATTGAACATATTTTCTTTTACAGTAAATTTGCAATGATGATTTGGAACTCTCCTAATTTTTGGAACTCTCCTAATTTTTCATGGATTGACATTCTTGCTGATTTTGTCTTGACAAGTTTCGGTTTGTTTTTCTCTATTGAAATCCTTTGGTTCGTTTGGGAAAAAAGGAATGAGGAAGTCTTCCAAGACACTCGAAGAGATCTTATTGGGTTTTGTTAAAAACTCACATACTACTTTATCATGTCATAGGTATCTGTTGTCTTAGAAATTCCAAAAAGCGGGTTTATGATTTTGTTGAGCGAAGGAGCACTTCTTATATACAAAGCTGATATGCAATCAGCACATTATTTCCATACTTAACAGTGATATACTGGATGAAAAAGAAAGAGAGGCCCTTAAACAGTTTGTGAAGGAAAAGAACATCAATATTGAAGAACACAACAAGGAGATCATGAAAACACATGCCCCAGATGCTCCTAACTACGAAGAGGTTGTAGATATACCTCCAATTGATCCTTCAGTTCCTATAGAGGCTGCGGAATGCAGTAACAATGTCATTGGTTCATGGGACTAATGACTGGGGCAGTAGTTACTTTAATTAGACTAATGTTATATATAGGGTTTTTTTGTAAATACTGCAAACTTCCCGTAGGGATGATCCTTTTTGAGCTTTTAGTAGTATGTATTAGCAGCATCAGATGATACTTGATCAGCACTACACTTTGATATCTTTTTTATTGTATCAATTGATGAAACTATCTTTAATATATAAAAAAAAAGACTACTGAAAAAATCTCTAATCTACATTATTATTTTTATAATCATCTATTTGCATCAACAACTTTTTACATTAGTGATATCACATATTGCAAAGTCAAGATCTTTTAAGACATTTTAAGTAGTAGATGAAGTAGGCCAATAATTGTTTATTTTTTGGAAAAACATCATTAGATCAATTGTACAACTTATCCACAACGTGAAGATAAAAAAATATCAGATGGTTTAACCAATGCTGACCTTGATATAATGAATTACCAACAGCCGGGCAGGCTATCACTGACTTACCAAAGTCTGGTACTCCCTTACCCCTTAGGAAGAAATGATATGTTACGTCACGATGGCCTTTCCTCATTTTGTAAAGGGAGTAAGCCTTGTTTCCTTATTTAATGTCAAAAAAATCAATATATTTTTTTTTAATTACAATCATTTTCTTGTTAAAAATATAATAAGTGGTATTTGTAGTTTTCTGAATTATTTCGTGGAAGTTTTATATTCATCTTTTCCATTTAATCGATGCAATCAAATGTGATCACTTCAATCCATACACAGATCTACGTCAAGAAAAAAAAAATAAGAAAAACAATCTTCACGCAATTGAAGGGAAAAAACTGCACTTGAGGTACATAGTCATACAATCCCCTCTAATAAGAACACGTGCAACCAACGAATAATATTCAAGACAAAGTCACGATACCATAATCCCAATCAACTCATGATTATAGGGACTCGTCATCCATCAGAATGTAAATTGTGAAAACATTTACAGTTTAATCCAAAAGCTTAAACCACAAAACTCCGCATACAGTTTGTTATAATAGAAATGCGAAAAAACAAAAAAGATGTTCTTACAACAACATATTCTGATATACATTCTGTTACAGAGTTTCAAAGTAGACTGCCAAAGAACCAATGCTGGATTCAACCTGTCTTGACTAAAAACCATATCGTATGAAGCTTTATAATTAATTCCATATTAAGACAGAAAGAAAGAAACCACACATACTGAGTCTGTTTTAAAGATTCATGAAATTCACCATTGAAAAGTCCAAATAAAACTATGAACACAGGATTCAGTCACACTCAGCCCAACCAGTAACTAAAACCCACCACGGAGACGAAGCACTAGGTGAAGGGTGGATTCCTTCTGAATGTTGTAATCAGCAAGGGTACGTCCATCTTCAAGCTGCTTACCAGCAAAAATAAGCCTCTGCTGGTCTGGAGGAATGCCTTCCTTGTCCTGTATCTTGGCCTTCACATTATCAATGGTGTCAGAGCTCTCCACCTCTAGAGTAATGGTCTTTCCAGTCAAAGTCTTGACAAAAATTTGCATACCACCTCGGAGACGAAGCACAAGATGAAGAGTCGACTCCTTCTGGATGTTATAATCAGCCAATGTCCGACCATCTTCCAGCTGCTTCCCAGCAAAAATGAGCCTCTGCTGGTCTGGTGGAATACCTTCTTTGTCTTGGATCTTGGCCTTCACATTGTCGATAGTGTCAGAGCTCTCCACTTCGAGAGTAATGGTCTTTCCAGTGAGGGTTTTCACAAAGATTTGCATGCCTCCCCTGAGACGAAGCACCAGGTGGAGAGTCGACTCCTTCTGAAAGTTGTAATCAGCAAGAGTACGTCCATCTTCAAGCTGCTTACCAGCAAAAATCAGCCTCTGCTGATCTGGCGGGATGCCTTCTTTGTCCTGTATTTTGGCCTTCACGTTATCAATAGTGTCAGAGCTCTCAACTTCCAGAGTAATAGTCTTCCCAGTCAAGGTCTTCACAAAAATTTGCATGCCACCTCTGAGACGAAGGACAAGATGGAGGGTCGACTCCTTTTGGATGTTATAATCTGCCAATGTCCAACCATCTTCAAGCTGTTTTCCAGCAAAAATAAGTCTCTGCTGATCTGGGGGAATGCCCTCTTTGTCCTGTATCTTGGCCTTGACATTGTCAATGGTGTCAGAGCTCTCTACTTCAAGTGTAATGGTCTATCCAGTGAGGGTTTTAACAAAGATTTGCATGCCTCCCCTGAGACGAAGTACCAAGTGGAGTGTGGATTCCTTTTGTATGTTATAATCAGCTAGGGTACGCCCGTCCTCAAGCTGTTTTCCAGCAAAGATAAGCCTCTGCTGGTCCAGAGGAATCCCTTCCTTGTCCTGGATCTTGGCTTTTACATTGTCAATGGTGTCGGAGCTCTCAACCTCAAGAGTGATGGTCTTGCCGGTGAGGGTCTTAACAAAGATCTGCATGTTGAAGCTAAAGACAAACCTTAAACTGCCTGTTAAAAAAACAAAAAACCCATTAATGTAGCCAAGAATGAAAGTTAGAGATGCCAAATTCCAATTATATCACACTTCATATTTCTAGACAAACAAACTACATGCTTTTAAAGAACAATAATCTAAAATGTTGTGTAACATTTTAAAAATGTTGAAGTTAATAACAGACCTTAAAAACAAAAAACCTGTAAAAAAAACAAAAAACCCATCAACGTAGCCAAGGATGAAAGTTAGAGATGCCAAATTCCAATTATATGGCACTTCATATTTCTACACAAACAAACTATATGCTTTTAAAGAACAATAATCCAAAATGCTGTGGAAAATTTTAAAAACTAACACAAGTCAATCTTTTTCTTAAGACAGCAAAGTAGAAACAAATCCAAGTGGACCTGGACATTAACTAGGGGTTCTAAGCTGGCACTGAGTTAAATCTATGTTTCATGCCATGCATCACATTGTTGCAGTTGCAAGCTTATTTTGTATCTCGTACAAGACAACTTTCTGATTTCACCAAAAATGTTGTCATTAAAAGTTTTATAAACATATAATACATTAATATATTTTGAAAAATTCATGTATATATGTGTGTGTCTATATATATATATATATATTGCCATCCCCTGCCGTTCCCTATTTTTGGCCCTCTAGGAAACGTGGAATATAGATGATTCAAGCCTGAGAATTTTCAATTCTCAGAAAAAGAAGTATTTTTTGGAAATAAGTGGCTGCTGCCAAACCACCCCAGAATACAACGCACTCCATATTGTCAACAGGGGAAGTATCCAAGTACAATAAGGTAAAGAATAAACTCTAGCCAACCTTCATCTCCTTAAAAAAACAAGAATAACCTCTGACCACCCTTCATCTGCTTAAAAATACTAACTATTAGGAAAGCACAAGCATGTATCGCTCGTTTAAAAAGTAAATGCTAAAGCAAGAAAGATAGAATTTTTGAGTGAACATCCCACAAGATATAAAAACACCCAATCAGACTTATGTATTAAGACTTGGTCTAAGCCAAGTTTTGTGCTCAACTCATATGCAAAGCAGTGCAAATTAAAGGCATTCACTAAACCTGCACATTGCAATTTAATACGGAGGGCTTGTCAATGGGTCTTTTTTATATTTGTGAAATTGAATAGATCTGAATTGCTGAGTGCAACGCCCAAATATTACAAGGGAGGGGAGTTCACAACGATCCTACCAGAGATCATATACACTAAGTGCAATCCGTAATAACTGCAAAACCATCCCAATAGTATAAGGCCGCCAAAATATTATGAAGGATGAAACCAGGACCATACCCTAGACAGCATGACAGGCAACTTGGCTACTTATCCATTCTTGACGCTGAGTAAAAGAGTACAGGCCCAAACATCTGGATAACTTTGGTAAATAACTTAACAAGAATGGGACTATGACAAAATGGGTAGATGACTGGCAGATTTTGACAGAATGGATAGACAACTTTTGAATTACTTCAGACTTCGGTGAACAACTTTGGCAGAATGAACAGATAATTTTGGAAGACTTCAACAGAATGGATAGACAACTTCAGTGAAAAAAGTTTCCACATGCTCCCAAATCAAATAGCAAAAACAACTAAAACAATTCTATAAATTTGATGTAAACACCCAACGCAAAAAATAAAAATAAAAAATAAAACATAGCTTACTTTGCATTCTATATAGTCAGAGAGGATGTACAGTATCCCATACAATAAACTAAAACAAAATTAGCACAGCTTGAGGCAACTATTGAGACTTGATCTAAGGAAGACAATTTTATGGTCTAACTCAAAACAAAAAATTGGACAAAACCTATGCAAAGCAGTGCAAATGAAACACTTTTCACTAAAGCTGTCCAAACTCGCAAACAAGAAAGGAGCGGATTTTTAAGATTGACTTTAAGATTTAGTTATTGTCAATGGGCTTTTGGTTTGTTGGTAAAGTTGAATGGTTCTTAATGAGCCCATCAAGGATCAAGTCTTGTTGAGTACAAGACTCCAACCTCATAAGAATGAGGTTGGGATTGTGCCTCAAGTGAATTTGCTAGACTTGTGATCTTGTATCGGGTAGCTAACGAATTTGTGGATGAAAAATCCTCCATCAAAAAAATATATTTAATTTTTAGGATGATTCTTCTTAAATTAGAATGTATTTGTCATCTTGTCCTTCAAATTTAATAGTGGGGATGATCTAATCCATAATTTTAGAGTTCAAGCTTCCTATTTTCCAAGGTCAAGGATTCTTAGATATGGTCATTATCTATTGGCATAGGCATCAAAAAGTTCAAATTATATGTATATTATTAAATATTTAAAGATATTATATAAAGACACTTGGATGAAAAAGAGAAAGGATCAAATGGAAAAGATATATAAGTATGAATATCATATGATTTTGTTGAAATATATTCTCAGCTGGTATGCAATGTAGTAATCACTTATTAGATTTATGTTTTTTAGCATCATATTTAACTTGTACTAGTTCATAGATTTATTATTAATATGTGGAACTTTCTCAAACTAAATATAGGTGAAATGCTACTTAAAACTATTCAATTATAATAAATTTGTTAAAGTATTTTTTTGTAACATCAATTAAAAACTAATATCCGTAAAAATATTAATTATAGGTTCAAAAGTTGTTTCCTTAACTTTTTGAAAGCCTTGGCTATAAGCACCAATGCAAAGCACAAATGTCTGCACGGTGCATTGTCATCTAATGTGCTTATTAGTACATACAAAATAAAATTATGAGATTACCACAAACAAGAATTATTAAAATGACATAAATAGAGGAATATATTATGAGATAAAAATGATGAAGAAAGTAAAAGATATCACTAGGAATTTTCTTTTTTCAACTCTTCAAAAATTTGCACATAAGGAAAGATAGAAGAGAATATTGGTTTATGATATTTATGGGTTTGTCTTAATTTAATCCTCACTTTAGTATTTCTACCTTCATGAATTGCTAGGATTGAATTTGATAATATTGAAAAGGTGTTTTGTTTACAAAAGGATGTAATGCCAAATATATGAAAGACACAATATGTTATCATTAGATATATCTAATTTTTGGCATAGAAAACTGCATCTAATGAGAAGAAAACAACAAAATATATTTTGATCACATTGAAGCTACAAAGAACCTCCAAAGGGGACTCCAAAGTTACGTCAATTTTGTCTTACTCGATCTTGCTATGAAAGGTAATATGCAATGTGCCAAATGTTTCTTGTTGCTTCAAAACCTAAAAGCTTCTTTAAGAAAATTGTAGAGCTCCAATGAGTAAGCCTTAGCATTAGTATGAGAGGATATGTATGAATAAAAGACTATTCTTTCAAAATATCAAGTCACATTTTCTATTCAATGTGACTACCATGAAGAAGCATTACATTTAGAATATTATTGGATTAGGTAACGCTCTAACAACCACTTGAAGCATGAAAATTCATAGAACATTTATACATAGTGGTCCTATCTAGTAAAATAGTCTCAAAAAGACAAAATCATAGGGGAAATGTGATATAAAAAGATATTTTGATGTTAATACTTTGCATTTAAAATATTTTCATAGAATAGGCTAAAAGAGGGGAACATTTTGTAGTGTGAAATTGTAGATGTGTGCAATTTTTGATACTACACTACTAGAACACCTAAAATAAACTAGACATTTTTGTACATGTTATACACTAAGTTTGCACCCTTGGTTCAAGCTCTCTTGGTCTTGATAACCTAGTATAACATGGGAATCATCTCCAGGTGTGGGACCTATGCTAACTGAGATGAGACCTCTAAATTCTAGGCTGGTTCCTCTTAGATAATCAACTTAATTTGCTCTTCTTGACATGAAAGTAAACTCTTGAGGGAAAAGGGATAGGAGGAATGCATGAAAGGGAAATGACTGAAAGCAAACTATCCTACTAGGTGATACACTGAAAAGATGGTATGAATTACAGTATAGAGGATGAAATCAGTGCACAAACTTAGGTCTAGGAGATCACAATTCACTAAATAGGTTTGCATCAATATTTCATAGAAGGGTCTGTAATAGAAAGAGGCTATTCAAGGAAATAGGGAATTTCACAAACAATAGCATTCCTAAATATTCAGACACAATCTATAACCTGCAAACAAACATTCACCTCTGCAACTAGGTATAGGAATGAGATAGATTGTTAGGGGGTTGAAGTATACCCACAAGATCATTCAAATCAAATCATCCATAGGAATACACATGAATTGCAGAAAGAAAGAGGGATCAAGAACCCTAAGATATTACTGAAAACATACATATACTTAATCCATTAAGAGAAAATTTAGACAAGAAAGCATAGGGACAGAAAGAATGTCACAAAATACCTTTGCAATATCTAAAAGTCATTGAAAGGTTACAAACTACAGAAGCCAGAGGGTAGAAAGAATGCCTCGAATAACTCCTAAGAAAGAAAACTCTCTTTTTACAATTGTAAACTCTCTCCCCTAAAAGCTCCAAAAAACTAATATATACACCTCCTTTTTTGCACACAAGCAGGAGCAAAATATCTAATTAGGGTTACATAGATTTTTATAAAATAATGGAAACCCTAATTCTATCATTTCTGATCATAAATGCATCCTTGAAAATATCCTGAAATATCTTGGCCAATCATATATCTGTCTCTGCACATAATTCCATTGCCATAACTACCTTTGAGAAGGTCGGTCGATCCATCTACCTCCCTGGAAGTTGGGCTCGCCATAATTGTTCAAATCTGGTACTTCTCAGATATTTGAATTTAAAAATATAAACAGTCACAGGTGGCGCCAAGCTTTTCTTTATCAATAGCTGGTATTTAAACTTGATCTATCTTTAAAACGTAGCCGTCAGATCTTTTCATTTTATACAGGCACCGTATCTGATTTTAACCTTAACTCTCCCTTCACCTCAGGTTCTCTTTTCCCTTTGGTCACTGAATCTCCTGACCTTTTTATTAACCCTGACCTGGTATGGCGATCACACAACAATCATTGATCATACTGTAATCTGACAGTGACCGCTTTATCTCCTGATGTCTTTGGAATATTCCTTCCTATCAGGAGATTACCTGACTGAAGGCAATCTCGTAATCGCTAGATAAATTGGAATATTCTCTTTTGACTGAGCGATCACCCAACTGTGCTACAAACTTGGGCCCATCCTGCCACTTGTCATCATACTATTAGCCTTTTACTGACAGGCACCTTAGATCTATTTGACACAAGACCCACCTGATAAGAGTGCTGAGCTAGAGAGAGGATCAACGGTTGTCGCATGATTGTGAAGATTATCTCTTGAGCACTTTTTCCTTGCGGTCATGCAACAATCGTTGATCATGATCAAACTTTAATTGCTTTAGAGCTGAGACTGCCAGACAAAATGTTAACCACTTCGCCAAATCGTTGAATGCTGAGGACTTGACCGCCAAAAATAAGAGATCTCACGAACACATAGTCGCTCAGTCACTTAATAAAATCTTAATCGTCCCAAAAAACTGGAGACCTAACGGCTGGATCTTTGAAGAACTAGGCCTACCCTGCCAAGTGTCACTCTTTCACTAGCCTTCGACTACTCTATCAGTTCTGACAACCACCAACTATTCTGATATAACTCGACCTGTTATTGACCACATACGATCTAGAGATTAGGTGACTGCATAAAATTCTAAGTCTCATGATCTTTTCATAACCCTAGGTTTAATCACGAGACTCCCTGACTAAGGGCTTTCTAACCCAACCTTAACCTCTACCTTCAATCAAGTGATCACGCGACTATGCCTTCAATCTCCAAGTCGCCTAATCATTTGGAATATTCTCTTTGTGTTAAGTGATTCCCCGACTGCATAAATCTCATGATCTCGTGACTTCATAGAATATTCTTTCTACATTACGAGATCACTCGACTGAGCCTTAGTCGCTAAATCGCTGAAAAATATTTGGAGATCTAGTGACAACACTTTAACCTCTAAGTCGTCTAACTAAAGAGAATATTCCACTTCTATTTTGAGATCGCCCGACTAAGGAAAATCTCATTGTTGCTGGTGGAAAAGAATATTTGGTCTGGGTCTCGCGACTAATAGACTGAGCCATGAAGTCAGGCCCACTAAAGGTATGTGGCACCTTATCATTGCATGTTGTCTTTACCTTGAGCCGACCATTCCTTGACCATGATCAAATCTGGCAATCTCTCGACTTAGTGAATCTCAAAGTCTCATGAACTTTTGATTGACCACAGTTAACTCTCGTGACTTCTCAACTAAAGGGAAATCCTTAACTCAAGGCCCACATGAGTTATAACTGCAGTAAGGAAAATCACTTAGTCACTAGATCTTTGGAAGAATTGCTGACCTTGGGTTTCATTGAGAGATTGCCCGACTAAAGAGAAATCGTTGAGTCACTGAATGGAAATGGAAAATTCCATATGATCAGGAGATAAAGAGACAAAAGGAAGTCGCGGGGTCGGGAGATAGAAAAGGAATATTTTGTTGGGCTTAGAGATCTCGTGACTAGCCTTAGCTTATAAAGCGCACATGCAAAAATGGAGACTTAAGTGGCCGAAAAAGGTAATGACAAAATAGAACATGTCGTAGGGTTTTTTAGGGTTTTTTGCCTCTAACGGTCACATTTTTAAATTAAATGGTCTTCAGGCCAGAGAGTTAACAATTTGTAGAGACCAAAGGAAAAGGCACAGAACCATGAAAATTTCTCAAGGTGTTCAACATGGTTATGAAAATCACTGGATAAAGCTCAACCTGTGGCCAAAATTGTGTGGAACAGGAAATTTGGGGTAACATTTTGGTGATTTATGCTGGATGTCAGCCTGCTAGACATTAGATCAGTGGCCTTTAAACAATTCATTGGACATGGAGTCATCTTCTTGAGCATAAAAAACCTCTAACAGAGAGACAAACCTGGAACTGGGAGGAACAAAAATGTGCACGAGCACTTCTTGGAAAATAGGAAAAACTAACCTAGAAAGCAGGGACAAAAAGAAGGAAACATATTTACAGGGATTTACAAGGAAGGATTGACCTCAAAACAAGGCTTCAAGTGGAATCCATTAACTGATATAGGCAAGGCATCTCCTCCAAGAGTTGATAGCTGAAAAGCATTAGGCCCTTTGCACTCAGTGATGATGAACAGACCTCCCCAGAAGGAGTCAAACTTGGTATGTCTGCCAGGCTTTGATTTGAACTCATCCCACTTGAGGACTATATCTCCAATCTTGAAATTTCTAGCCCTGGCTCTTTTATCAAAACTTTTATTTGTTTGTATCTGATGGAACTCCATATCTCTCATGGATTTATCTCTGAGTTCTTCTAACTCTATGAGCTGAGCATACTTGATTTGTAAGGGATCTCCTTCTTCAAATAGGACATATTGAGTGGCCAAGTCCAAAGTTGGCAATTCAGTTGAAATGGACAACTTAGCTTCTCTGCCATATACTAACACATAAGGAGAATTCCCAATGATCTTCTTTGGGGTAATCCTGTCTAACCATAAGGCAGATTTCAATCTAGTATGCCAATCCCTTTGGTTATCATGTAGAGTTTTCTTGATTATCTTAATCAAGTTCTTGTTAGTTGATTTTGCCAAACCATTTTCCCGAGGGTAGTAATTTGAACTTGTATTCAGATAAATGCCATTTCTAATTGCCCATTCTAAGACTTTAAGGCCTGTGAATACCAATGCATTATCTGATATTATGGATTCTGGAGTGTCGAATCTATGAATTATATCATCATAAAAACTTAAGACAACACTCTCATTTAATTCTTTCAAGGCAACTGCCTCTATCCATCTAGTGAAATAATCTGTTGCAGTGATTATCCACTTGTGGCCTGCACTAGATGGAGGATTAATCATGCCAATAAAGTCTATGCCCTATCTTGTGAAAGGTTGTTCTGTTCTGATTGGCTGAAGGGGCAGAGCTACAAGCCTTTCTTTTCCTGCAAACATGGCACATTTGATGCATTTTCTCACATAATCATGACTATCCTTGAAGATAGACGGCCAATAGTATCTGACCCTCATGATTTTAAAAGTAGTAGTCCTGGGAGAAAAATGACCTCTAGAAGGTCCATCATGAAATTCAAATAGGACATCAGCTATCTTTTCTGAATCAATACATCTCAAAAGGACACCATTGTGATCCTTTCTAAAAAGAACTTCATCTATCAGCACAAAAGGAATAGATTGTAATATATAATATCTTCTTCTTGTTGAATCTAGGTTTGTAGGACATTGTCCTATCTTTAAGTAATGAATCATGCTAGGCAACCAACCTGTTGCCTTGGCATGTCCTTCTATTGAATGCACAACCAGAGATGCATCCATTTGCTCTGATTTCTTTGAACTTTCATCCTCTGCCAAATGCTCACAAAGACCTCTTCCTTTAACCAGCTTGGTGGTTTGGATATCAATGTCATATTCCATCACTTTGGTAATCCAACCAGCTCTTTTCTCATTTAGGTCCTTGGAAAGAAAAAATTCTTTGACACTTGGATGAGTAAGTTTCAAGTGTACCTTGCTATGGGTCAATAAATATCTAAACTTTTTAAGGTTTTTTACCACATCAAGTACATGTTTTTCCACAAAAGAGTATCTTTGTTCATACTCTTCTAAACCTTTGCTGAAGAAAGCAATAGGCTGTTCCAATCGATTTGAATTTTCTTGAGTCAACGTAGTAGATATAGCATCATGACCTCCATAATTATAAAGGATAAAATCCTTACTGAAATTTGGGTTTAATAGAGTAGGAGCTTCTGTCAAGGCTTCTTTGATAGCTTGGAAATTGGCTTTCCCTTCTTTAGTCTAGTTGAAGGCTGAACTCTTCTTTAACATGGATGTCAAAGGCTTCAGTAAATCTGCAATATTAGGCAAGAAACGCCTAACAAAATTAATCCTTCCTATGAAAGATTGAAGGCTTTTCTTATGATGTGGCAAGGGTAGCTCTAAGATGGCTGCAATCCTTTCAAGGTCTACTGTGATTCCTTCTTTGGACACTATATATCTTAACAATTTCCCCTCATGAACTACAAACACACATTGTACACACTAAAAAGGTGCACTTCTATGAACCATTACATGCAAGGTTGCTCAAGAATGAGGCCTCACAAAGCGGCTCATAGCTCTCTATGCATGGAGTTGCAAGGGACTATGATGTGTTTGCTCTCAGCTAGAGCTACAAGCTTGTGACCTTGCTAGTCAACCATACAATGAGAGATTCAAGTGAGGACAAGGGCAAGAGTGCCAATATCTCCAAGAATCACTATGAAAATGTAATGCAAGCTATATGAGAATGCAATCTAAGCTATGGAAATGAAAGTACAATGCAACTAATCTATGAAAGGAAATAGCAATAGATTACAATGCCTCCTATTTAGACTATGTGAGCTTATTATATTGCATAAAAGGAAATCTATACTAAGAATGCCATTATCATGCAACTAAGAAAGCAAATATGAACTAGATGATGCAATGAAGCAAGTCTTCAATGTCTTCAAAAGCTCCAAATGCACCTAAAACCTGCAGCATAACATTAGCATAAAAGAGATGGATGCAAATGGAGGAGAGAGCTCTCCTTTTTTAAGAAATGAGGTGAAATGGACCATGGAGATTAAGAGGCAAAAGTCTTAATCAGCGGTGGAGCTTGAAAGAGGAGCAATCCATGTGCACAAGTATCCTCCAATAGCAAAATGAGAGTTGAATTTATGTCCATATGAGACAAAAAGTGCTTTTTTCCTTTTTATAAAATATGAATAATGCTTTATTTGTGCAACTTAGGATAAGAGGAAAAGCTGGGCTTTTTATTTAATCAAAAGGGGAGGAAATATTCCTTTTAATCAAATAAAGACTTAGGATAAATGGTTAGCCCATAGGATAAAAATCCAATATATGATTGAAATTAGGATTTGATCAAGAGATTGATATTGTTGAAAATATTGATTATTGATCAAAATGATTCAGGGTTGATAAATTGAATAAATGGGGCCCAAAGTCTAGGCGACCATTTTAGGGTGCATACATTTGCCCCTCTTTGACTAATGTGTGATCGATTTGGGAACACATGCAGTCAAAGAAGAATTGAAATGTGAGATCGATTTGGGATCACAAAACAACTCAGATGTGAGGTCGATTCGGGATCACATCCGAACAAAGCATAAACAACGGCCTTTGAACATGAGGTCGATTCGGGATCACATTCAAAGTAAGAGATAAGAATCTCAAATTTGAGCAAAAGCTCACAAAAGATGTCTGAATCAAGAAAATCAAGAGAATCAGGGATGAGAATCCCATAGGTATTGCCCCCTCAGAATCGAAATCAAAATCAGGTAGAGAGGAGAACAGCGAATCGATAAAGATTTGATCAAATTAGAAGGAAATCATAATCGAAGGTATAGGTCAATAGGGTAACCTTTAGGCAGTGAAACATGCCCCAATGAGGAAGTAGAAGAATAGAAATAGAAGACTAGAAATAGAGCGAATGAAAGACTAGAAAATTTGAAAGACATGGAAAGGAAGAAATTCTACCGAAAATCAAATTATGCCTCAAAAATTCAATCAACTACTCAGAAGAAAGGGAAAATTTGGAAACGCGACTCAGATTTCGATTTCAAGTCCAAAAATGGATAGAAAATGATATGATATGAAAGACCAGAAATGAAAGATATGATCAAGAAGAATCAGAAAATGAGCACAGTTGACCAACAGGTCCATGTAAGATGAAAAAAGGAGAACTCTCTCCATATGCAAAGTGCAAAACTAAACTAACATGAACCTAGAAATGCAAGTTACTATGAAAGTGGTTGACTTGCAAGGTCACAACACCTATAGACATCTAATTATCATCATCGAGCGTTATTGGTAGCGTCGTGAGATCATACAATGCACACTAGCATAACTATGTGGATATGAATATGATCTTTATCAGATAAAAATGTGGAAATCCCACCTAGGCATCAAAGACATAGAGGTCAAGATGACTAATGCAATGAGATTACCTAAATTTGATATGGAAAGATTATGCTTGTATCAAGACACATGAAAGTCAGGATAACTAGAAGCATGCACTCGCAAAACAGTCAAGGATAACACCTTGTCAATCCATAGTGTCAAGTAAGACTAGCATAAATGCTCATGACAGGTAGGACCAACAAAATATACCCACAAGCAGATAAAGAAATAAAACATGTTCTCATTCCCTCAGTCTTCTAGCTATGCATCATTGAAAAATTCTCAGGGAGAGACCACTCATCAAAGAAATCCTCATAGACAGCACACAAAGAAAAATAAAGTCAACATATCTCAACGAGTTGATTGTTTAAGTGCGTGTGTGTAGGTCATAGAGTCAAACTTTGAGTATCCCACCTGCTGAGTGAGAGATATCACATCATACGAGACTGTTGGGTAAGACACTTGATAAGTGTTTAAGAAACACTCGACACAAGAGTAGTGTTGAAAAACATTGTTTGGGGTGGTGTTGAAAAACACCTATTTGTGAAATGCCCCAAGAGAAAAACGCACCTAAAGGACCAATGTTTAACAGTTATGCCCCTTAGACAAAGACAAAGACCAATTCCAGACTAAGCCAAATATGGTCAAGGCATGATGGGAAGTGGCTAAGTGTCGAGGACACATGCTAACAAATAGGAGTGCAAAGGCCTCAAGTAGCGCCTGTTTCCAGGTTTCACCACTTGGATTCTTTTTTCATTTTTTTTGTATTTTTGCTACCAAGGCGCTTGTTTCCAGGTTTTCACCAAGGCACTTTTTCTTCTTTTTTGAATTTTTAAATTTTTTGATTTTTTTTGTATTTTTTCAGGACTGTATATGCTTTTTAGAATTTTTTCAGCATCATATATGAATTTTTTTGATATTTTTTCAGGATCATAAAATATGTACAAAGGATGCCCCTAGATAGAATGGGCATCAAACTCCCAAGCAAGATCACATCGTGTATTCCCAATGTCTAGGAAGGTGAGGGACAAGATGGATAAGCAAGCTAGTGAATGAGATGGAAGACATGAGAATGAAGGAGAGTGAAGGGAAGAAATCCTCAAGGTCAAACTCCTCAAGAGTACCCAAGCTAGGGAAAAATTATTGTCATGTAAAGCGCATTTGGACAAGCAATGAGAGGCTAGCATAGGATAAGTCACAAAAGCGCACTGCAAAAGAAGGAAGGATGCAGTCCAAAGGAGTAGACATGTCAAGAGGCTTCATAGCATCGTGTTTTACTTTTTTTTTTTTTTTTATTAGATCAAGACCAGAGGGGAAAAAGATAGCGAAAGGCTAGAATGAATGAAGGAAAATGAATATGAAGGCTAAACATGAATGGAATGAAAGCAAGATCATCGGAAGATAGCTCACAAGATAGCCAAATATTCGTGTATAGATCAACATTGTCAAGATCAAAGAGAGAAGATGAAATGGATGAAAAATGTAGAAGAACTACGCATGATGCCTGATTACCAGGTTTTCATCACGATACTTATCCAAGGCACCACAAGGGAGTGGTTTTCACCATAGGATGAATTTATTTCTCTTTACTTTTGCTACCAAGGCGCCTGTTTCCAGGTTTTCACCATGGCACATTTTCAATTTTTATTTTTTTTTCATCTCTTTCTTTTTTTCTTTTGGAATTTTTCTATTTTTTGAATATTTTTTCTATTTTTTGGAAGAAGGCAAGCTTTTTAGATAATGCTCCTTGAAAGGATAAACCATGATATGTCAAGGATTCAAAATGATATCTCAAAGATGCCAAAGGGGAAAGGAAGACGCAGGAGGAATAGACAAATGAGAAAAAATGATAGAAGGTAGAAGGATAATGAATGGAAGGAATGTGAAAAGGTAGATGGAAAGAAAGGTAAGATCAACATCAATACACACCTTGAAGGGTGACGGGAAAAATGGAAGAAACGTAAACCATATTCTAGTCCAAGTGCGAACCATATTCTGGTTCATTATTGCTATTTGACTCCTCAAAGAGAGCATTGGTGTGCTTATTATAATTCTCAAATGTGAATGGAGAAATACAAGAAGGAATATGGCAAATGGTTAGCAGAGGTTGCAGTTTAGGCGCATGGAATGGAAGAATATTTTTGGAAAAAAGATGAAGTGGAAGCTTTTGGAAGCTTGAATGTCAACTTCACTTGTTGCTCAATATTAGACTCTTTCAAGAGAGACTTTGGGATCCATATAGCCTTAGGCTTTTTATTTCCTTTGGATGATTTAGAGATAATATCTTCAATGATGGATTTTGGAACCCATACTTGTCTTGTAGTTTTCTTCTTAGATATCTCTTTTGACTTTATGCCCCCATGTCGATTATAAGAGACATGGTGATCTTCTTTTTTTGATGGATTCTTGTATTGCTTCTTTTTCTTGTTTTGAACATTCAAGTTACTTCCAAAAGACTTGGGACTTGTGGAAGAAGAAGGAGGATATGACCAGTTTAGATGGGTGGGTGGATGAAGGGATTCAAGGGTATGCATCTATGTTGATCTTGAGGAAAGATAGGAGATGGAGGGACGTAAGGACCTAAGATGGATGACGAATTAGGAGAATTAGGAGGGGAAAGTGAAGGGACATAAAGACCCAAGATGGAAGGAAGACATGAAGCCCTTAGTATTGGTGGAGGAGGTCCAAGGATAGATGTGGAAGATGCAAAAGGATAATCAATAAGTTCATCAACATCTATATGACAACCAAGGACATCAACATCTTTAGAGTGAGCATTAGAGTTTTCAACAGGATCATGCACATCTTGAATAAGAGCACCTTCTTTGATAGGATCATTCAAAGCTTGCAAAGATTTAGGAAGAGAAGAAAGCGGAAGTGAACATGGAGTGGTAGAACAAGAAGATGGAAGGCTTTGATCTTGACAAGGATCTTTGGATAGCGTAAGCGTATCATTTTGCTTTGGATTTTAAATAGGCTTAATATTGGAAGTAATGACACCATTTTTAATAACCTTAATGGAAGTATCATCTTTGGAAAGCGCAAGTGTACTAAGGTTATTTTGATTATCAATAAGCTCAACGGTGTAAGTAGTAGCTTGATCTTGCTTAGAGGAAGAATTAAGACATGGTGAAATGAATGAGGAAGGGTGTAAAGGATCAAAAGAACCATGAAGCGGATCAGAGTTGTCATGAAAAGAATTGGATGACATGGAGGGTCCTTGATCTTGATCTTTCTTTATGTTCTTTTCTTTATCATTTTTAGAGTCCTCTTGACATGGAGCCACTTCTAAGGACAAGGAAGCATGTTGGGATTGTATGGAAGACTTTGGAAGAGGTGGTGAAGGACTAGCTGAAATAGGCATTATAACGGATGAAGGCTTAGGCTCTTTAGGTTCGACATTATTGAAAGTATTTGCAGCCAAATGAAGGTTATCTTGAGTATCTTTAAGAGGTGGCCCTTGAGGATAACTATAGGGAACCGCATGGAAAGTCTTAGGATCTTTGTTGGATGAAGGATTTGTGAAAGATTTGGATGACTCAGAAGCTTTAGGAAGTGTGTGGGTATTGGAGGAAGTGGCGGATGGAAGGGAACCATCACAAGACAAAGGTTCAACATTAATATGATTTTTCTTGAGAGTGAGATCTTTATTTTCAGCATGAGAGTTTTTAGAGGAGAGATGCTCATAGTATCTACATTTATAATCAGCACAAAAAGCTTTCTCTTCCTCAATAGAAGTAGATGTATCATATTGTTCACAACAAATATCATAATTTCTCTCAAAATCAGAATCATAGGGATCACCATCACAATCTATCCAATAGGATGACCCTTTAGTAAGCCTAAGCACATGACAAGGAGGACGCTTAGGGACATAGGTGCCATAAGTATTGCTACATTGTCCATCATCATAGTCATCATAGTCATCAAAGGTAGGTGTGTCACTCTTTGTGGAAGAGACATCACAAGGACTATCACATTGCTCTTTATGGTATGTCTTCTGAAGAGAAGTAAGACTCTTAGGAGAAGTAGAAGAAGAATGAGATTGTGAAGAAGAGGAAGGTGAAGACCTAGTGGAAGAAGAATACTTGGATGATGAGGAATTTGAATGATGTTTAGAAGAGTCATGATAAGACTTAGAAGATGAAGAATGATGAGAAGATTTAGAAGATGAAGAATATTTGGATGAGATCATGAGTATGATTCTAGCAAAGGCACCTGATTTAATTGATTTTTCTTTTATTTTTGTCATAAATTCATCACTCATGAGAATTTTGGAGGAACAACACTTTTCGAATATGTCAATGAGCTCAAGATCGTCTATTCTTAAGAGAGGTTCCTTAACAAGATAGTCAAGATTCATGGTTATAGAAGAGGAGGAATCAAGCATGGAAGAAATGAATAGATGAATAGAAGAAAGTAGACTAGATAATACGAGGAAAAGAATCAAGAAGAAAAAAAAAAATTCCCATGGGAATAGAAGACTTTAGAAGAACATGGGAAATGGAGAAGAAAGAAGAAGACTAAGAGCCATCTTGTGCAATTGATACCATAACGTTCATAACATGACAACACCTAGGATCTAAGATCTGGACTGACCAAGGAAGACTGGTAATAGGATGACCTCACAGAATGTCAACACTAAACTAGGATAATCAAAGTTCTCTATTGTCCAAAGAGAAATGAAAAGATAGAAGCAGGGGCTTTACCAACACTGTCAAAGAGGTGCTTCAAATCAAAGGGTGACTACCCTTGCACTTTTGAACCAGGAGGTTGGGCTAGGCCAAAAGATAATTGAAATTGAGATTAAATGAAAATTATTTGGACAATAAGAGTACGATAATTTTCCAAGAATGTAGCTCACAATTCTAGAGATAAATTTTCTCACCAAGAACAACCTTCTAATGCGATATTTCTCTTTGGCTAATGTGATACTGATGTTGATCTTGACCAATTTGTGCAAAATTTTGAGTTTTTAAGGTCTGATTTTGGATTTTCTGAATGTTAGGGTGAAAATGTCTGATGTCAATCACAAATTTAACAGCATTTAGACAGGTTTGCAAATAGTAGAGGATCAAACATGTCTTCAAACACTTGAAACAAGGGCAAAAGCAACCTTGCCAAGACAAACGCTTATGATATCAAAATTGAAAAAGCACCCTATGAATGCTACCGATTGTTTGAATGTGAGAACGTTTACACTGGTATAGCACAATCGAAGGCAATTCAAGCAATTACTACCTAGAAGTACAAGGCTCAATACTTGCCAACTTAGCCCACAACTTGATGCCCCCTTGCCTAACACCAAGTGGTTGCCCACAAGAGATATTGGCTTTGTCATGGAAGTGTCAAACAACACAACCAAAGGGACACATATGGTGAGTATCTTGGGGTGATCCGGGTTAGTCCACTTGGATCAATCCTTGCACTAAGAAGATAAGCGGCTAAATAAGGTGGCCTTTAACCTATGGTTCTTAGTAAGGGCTTCCGTTCATAACACCCCTCTTGCTCCTCATGAAGGACTAGGACCTCGCGGCCTCAAGAGTACCTTAAGCATTCTTGCTCAATGCTTTCCCCATGGTCGCAATCTCATGAGCTACTCACATCAAGCGAAGACAAGTGTTATGTCTACCAAGGTTTTGTGTCTTTGATAGCCTTGAGATTATAGTGGGTTGGAATAGCTCGGTATTAGCTTGTCCCCACTTGGGTCGTTCCTCTTGATCGCTCAAGAGCAGGCCCGCTAAAGGATTCTAAATCTAAATAAAAAGTGGATCAATTCTTGAGGTTCAAGGTTTTTGGTTCACCACAAGGGTGAAGTGCATACTCCCCTATCTCAAAAATCTCTCCCAAACACACCAAGCAAAGTTCATTTACCCTCTTGTTTTCAAAATTCAAAGATGGGTCAAGATTTTCTGGTTCACCAAAATGGTGAAGAGCATACTTCTCCTACCACCCAAGAATTCCTACAACAAGATCTTAAGTGCCTAATAAACAAAACAACTAGTTTTTTCCACACTTAAAAGGAAAGCAAATAAACAAGCAAGAAATTTTTTATTTATTTTTTGTTTTTATGCTTGGGCAGCCCTACAAAAACCATTAGTAGCCCTCTTTGACATGCATTCTTTTGACAAATTTCAAGTAATGAGAGCACCTACAACCACAACTTGTTAGACCAACAAGAGTTAGGAGAATCAAAATCCAAAATCTACCAATGATTAGTACATGAAAAATTAGATAATCTGCAAAAATAACTGATCAAATGATAAAATCTGAAAATGAAACCATCATGGTTGGATTAGGCTCGGAAAGACCTTTCCAATGATATATCACACTTAAAATTTTGATACCATTTGCAAAATTTCAAAAAAAATGGGCACCCATTTTCCAAAGTGGCACGGATTTGAAAACGTTAAAAATTTCAGAAAATTTCAAAAAGATAGCTAAGAACCCAAAACTTGCAAGATAGATAAAATAGCTCAAAAATAGCTCATTGTCAGGTACAGACATAGTCCAGACACCAGTATTGCGCGATACTTCGCAGTATATTGGGGCGATACTTTTAGTCTGCGCGGTATTTCGCCTTATGCCAGGCGATATACCTTAGTACTGGTGGGTGATATACTCCAGGCAGGTCGGGTGATAGTCCGTAAAGGGAAAACTATCGCACGATATTTCTCTTCAAGGCAGGCGATATTTGTAGCAAGCGCGAAGTATCGCACCACTATATAAAGGTATATCGCGTGATATACTGAGAAGTATCGCGCGATATTTTGAGACAGAAAACTAGAACTGCAAAATTTTTGAAAAATAATCCGAAAAATGACGAAAATGCAAATGAAACAAAGGACAAAGCCTATCTACTTTGCCCCACGGTGGGCGCTAGAAATGTACACACTAAAAAGGTGCACTTCTATGAACCATTACATGCAAGGTTGCTCAAGAATGAGGCCTCACAAAGCGGCTCATAGCTCTCTATGCATGGAGTTGCAAGGGACTATGATGTGTTTGCTCTCAGCTAGAGCTACAAGCTTGTGACCTTGCTAGTCAACCATACAATGAGAGATTCAAGTGAGGACAAGGGCAAGAGTGCCAATATCTCCAAGAATCACTATGAAAATGTAATGCAAGCTATATGAGAATGCAATCTAAGCTATGAAAATGAAAGTACAATGCAACTAATCTATGAAAGGAAATAGCAATAAATTACAATGCCTCCTATTTAGACTATGTGAGCTTATTCTATTGCATAAAAGGAAATCTATACTAAGAATGCCATTATCATGCAACTAAGAAAGAAAATATGAACTAGATGATGCAATGAAGCAAGTCTTCAATGTCTTCAAAAGCTCCAAATGCACCTAAAACCTGCAGCATAACATTAGCATAAAAGAGATGGATGCAAATGGAGGAGAGAGCTCTCCTTTTATAAGAAATGAGGTGAAATGGACCATGGAGATTAAGAGGCAAAAGTCTTAATCAGCGGTGGAGCTTGAAAGAGGAGCAATCCATGTGCACAAGTATCCTCTAATAGCAAAATAAGAGTTGACTTTATGTCCATATGAGACAAAAAGTGCTTTTTTCCTTTTTATAAAATATGAATAATGCTTTATTTGTGCAACTTAGGATAAGAGGAAAAGCTGGGCTTTTTATTTAATCAAAAGGGGAGGAAATATTCCTTTTAATCAAATAAAGACTTAGGATAAATGGTTAGCCCATAGGATAAAAATCCAATATATGATTGAAATTAGGATTTGATCAAGAGATTGATATTGTTGAAAATATTGATTATTGATCAAAATGATTCAGGGTTGATAAATTGAATAAATGGGGCCCAAAGTCTAGGCGACCATTTTAGGGTGCATACACACATTTCTTGGGATTAAGAGATATCCCAAATTCTCTACACCTTTCAAAGATCTTCCTCAGATGTTTGATATGATCTACTACATGTTTAGAATAAATAGTTATGTCATCTAGGTAGACCAGTACAAACTTATACATGAGGCTTTTAAAGGCCATATCCATTTCCTTTTGAAAAGTAGCACCTACATTTGACAAACTGAAGGGCATCTTTTGATAAGCCATGTTCCCCACTTGGTTGTAAATGTAGTCTTGTATTGGTCCCTTTCATTAACTAGGATCTGATTATATCCTGAATAGCCATCCAATAATGAAAATCTCTCAGACCTAGAGACACATTGTAAGATTTGCTCCATAGAGGGTAATGGATGGCGGTCTTTTAAAGAGGCTCTGTTGAGATCCCTGAAGTCAACACATAATCTCAACTCCCCATTCTTCTTCCTTACAGGAATAAGGTTAGAAACCCAACTAGTATGCTTGATGGGGTAGATGATACCACTTTCTATCAATTTGAGCACCTCTCTATGCATAAGTGGCTCAAGCTTGGGATTAACAGGCCTTTGTTTTTGCTTTACTGGCTAGGTATTAGGCTCTAGTTCAATAGTGTGCTGAGCAAGGGCTGGATTAAGACATTTAAGGTCTTCATATTGCCATGCAAATACATCACTGAATTCTTTGAATAATTGGGTATAAGCCTGCTTTTCTAAATCAATATTTACTTTTCCAAATTGTAAGCTTTTACCTAGTTCCAACTCTAATTCAACACAATGTTCTTGTTGAACTACCAAGCCATCTTTTTTCTTTTTAATTTGATCATCCTTGTTAAAGACAACTTCTAAGGTGACAAGACCTCTAGGCATCTTATTAGACTTAAGTTGTATTACTTGGTCACCATATTTCTGCAATAGTCTATCTTGGTTATGCTCTGAGAAGACATCCTCTTCAAACAAGGACTGCAGAATTTGCTCGTCATTGTCAAACACTTGCCAATTAGTATCATTATCAAGGATAGAAGGTCTGACAATCACTTTGATATGTTGTTGGGTCTCCTCCTTTGAAATACTATTAGGAATGCCATACTAAGATCCAACAGCAGCTAATCTATCTGCATTTTGATTTAGCTTCCTAGGGATGGCAACAATATTGAAAGCACAAAAGTCTTCAATTGCATCCCAAACTCTATGTTTGTATGCTTTCATGGTGTCATTCTTGGTTGCACTTATCCCTCTCACTTGGCTGACTACTAACTCACTATCACCATAAACTTTTAGGGCTTTGAGCCCTCTTTTTCTAGGCCACTCCAGTCCATTCACAAGACTTTCATACACTGCAATGTTGCTAGTGCAAGAGAAACTGAATCTGAAAGCTGTATAGTATCTTTCTCCCTTTGGGGACACTAGCATAGCACCACCACTAGAACCATGTCTACTTCTAGCTCCATCAAAAAATAATTCCCAAACCTGGTTGCTCTGATCCTCTGAATCAGTGTCCTCTTTGAGAAGGTTTGGTTCTATGGATTCATTTTCTTGTATCAAATAGCTCCCCAAACTAGTATCCCAAATAACATTTTCTTGGGCCTCTAAAGCCTTTTCTGATTCTAGTTCATCTAGTAAAATATCAAGGATATTTTATATCTTAGTGTTTGCTTCTTTGATAATTGGGAAGTCATTGCTATCAAATGCAAGGCAACTTGTATTGATGGCATTGGACATATATGGTTCTATATGGTGAGCTACCAATGATTCAGATTTAATGGTGACCTTGGTACCATATCTTGTGTGAAAGAGCATGTGAGACCAATCAGAAGAAAGATAGCCTCCTATCTTGGCTGTAAACTCCCTTGACAGACATATGGCAAATAAAGCAGGGAGATCTATGATATATATATCAAGTAGGATGGAGAAATTAAGACTTGCATGAAGGATTAGACTAGTATCCTTGGCTATACCCACTATATTGACTGAGGATCCATCAAGTTGTGTAACCTTATTTTGGAGGGGTTCATATTTTAGTCCTAATTGATCAACCACCCTTTTGGGCATTATAGTACTAGTAGCTCCACTATCTACCATACAATTATGTACTAAGGATTTTCCAATAATTAAAGATACATAAAAGGGAGGTGGTTTTGAGTTCCTACCTTGAATGGTATTGGCTTTGGAGTTTCAACTTGGAGCCTCCTTTTCTTGATCAGTGTTGACCAACACTAGCTTTACAGTCTCTTTTGCAGGCTGAGGAGCTGTTACTTAAGTCATGGCTTTCTTCAAAATCTCAGGTTGTCCTGGAATAGCCAAAGAATCCCACATTGAGATAATAACATTCACCTTCTTCATGTTGTCTACAATGTTGAAAGGTGTCACAGTGTGTAATCTTTGTTGTGCTTTTACTATGATGGGCTCCACTTCTTTGGAAAGTTGGCCTTCTTTGCTTGTAATGATAGGAGCCTTCTTAAATATGATAGGAGTAGATGGCTACAGTGGTTCTGCAGATGAAGTGGCTTTAGTCCCAGAATCTGCTCGCTCCATGTCTTGAGCTCTTCTCTTTGATCTTGTGTTGGCAGTAATGGAAAATTCACCATTGACTCCATTGAAGTCTTGTTGCTCCCAATTGAAAAGAGCAGTCTCATTATCTTGTGATTCTTGTTGAGGAAGTGATCCACTGGAAGAGGCCTCTTATTGAGCATGTGAGGCATTTTGAACCATTAGTGCTTGATTCATCCATCCATTTGAACATGTAGCCTAATTGTGAGGCTGATTACAAGGAAAACACCATTCATTGTCCAAAGCCATGTTATTTTGACTAGGAACAATGTCCCTAACTGGATTTGCAAAATTAAGAGGTGCAGGGTTATATGGTTGAAAAGGTCTTTGATTAAAATTTTGCCTTTGTCCTTGATATCCTCCTTGGTATGGTGGCCTATTTTGCTAATAAGGTTGTCCTTGATTCTGATATTGTTGATTAGGACTTTGGCCTTGTGGCTGAAAGGGGGGTCTGATTCCTTTCCCTTGCTTCTTTAGGTTTGTGACCTCTTTGGTTAAAGTCTATAGCAAATTTGTCATTTCTTGCTGACTACTTTGCTGACTATTCCTCATCTCTTGTAATTCTTGAGAAAAACTTGCCTTTAGCTCCTCACCACTAGCACTAGCCTGAGGTGCTAATGTGGTGGGAATAGGGGTAAAAGGAGGTATTTGTAGAGGTGTAGTGGGATGAAGGCTAGGAAAGATGGGCATGGGTGGCCTTCTTGATATCATGCCTGCTTGGATTAAACAATTTCAGCTTTGACAGCTATGACAAAAGCTTGGGGTAAAGAGGTACCACCCATAGATTGGATCATGACAGAGATCTAACTATTCAAGCTTTGCAAGAAGTATAGGAAAGCATGATTAGCTAATGGCCTCACCGAGACTGGAATTCTATTCCATGTCTTGAGGAATCTATTGTTATAATCTATCATTTGTTCTTGAGGGTCTCTTTTAATGGTTGTCAACTGCTCAACCAAAGACAAGTTGTCTGATTTATCTTCAAAGTGTTTACTCAATGCATCCCCTAATCCATCCCATGAATTAATGGAACCAACAGCTAAAGTTCTAAACCATTTAAGAGCCTTACCTTTGAGGGAGGTTGCTAATAACTTAGTGGCCACATCTTCTTGAGTTATATTATGTATGCTGCAGATAGTGGTCACATCTCTAATGTGTTCAAAAGCTATAGTTTGTCCTTCACCTGTGAAATCAGGTAGAATCTTTAGTGCCACCAAGGGCACATCATGATGTTGAGCAAAAATTAATGGACTTCCCTGGTTGAAGGGTGCAAAGGCAAACTGCCTAGCCATTGTAGGAGCTAGAACTTGCTGAGTAGCAACTGTGTGAGTTGTATTTGATGTTGGATCCGAATCCTCTTCTAGATCTCTCGTTAGAGATCTTCCTCTTCTTCTGAGATGAAAGGGTAAAGGTCTCCTTTCTGAAGTATCAGGTGGTGTAGACTATACTCTCCTTGCAGGAGATGTTCTCTGGGTTGATCTACCTTTGTAGCTTCTTTTTAAGGGAAACTCTAAAAATTCAGTGGCCTTTGAGCTCCTAGTCTCAATCTTTCTCATAAACTTTGAACAAGGTTAGCCTGAATCTATGAAATCAGTGGAGTCGCCAGATATACTTCATAGAAAAACTTCTAAAAGTCTATATTATGCAATCAGTATATCAGAGATAGCATAATCTTTAAAGATGAACTTCTTTTTGATGTCAAAAATGTTATGCCCAAGGTGGGATATATTTGTGCTTATGTCTATACTGACAGTCCTTGAATATAAATCTAAACTTTTGTCCCACTAGGTGTGCCAAAAATGTTATACACCAAGTTTGCACCCTTGGTTCAAGCTCTCTTGGTCTTGATAACCTAGTATAACATGGGAATCATCTCCAGGTGAGGGACCTATGCTAACTAAGATGAGACATCCAGATTCTAGGCTGGTTCCTCTTAGATAATCAACTTAATTTGCTCTTCTTGACATGAAAGTAAACTCTTGAGGGAAAAGGGATAGGAGGAATGCATGAAAGAGAAATGAATAAAAGCAAATTATCCTACTAGGTGATACACCGAAAAGATGGTATGCATTACAGTATAGAGGATGAAATTAGTGCACAAACTTAGGTCTAGGAGATCACAACTCACTAAATAGGTTTGCATCAATATTTCATAGAAGGGTCTACAATAGAAAGAGGCTATTCAAGGAAAGAGGGAATTTCATAAACAATAGCATTCCTAAGAATTTAGACACAATCTATAACCTACAAACAAACATTCACCTCTGCAACTAGGTATAGGAATGAGACATATTGTCAGGGGGTTGAAGTATACCCACAAGATCATTCAAATCAAATCATCCATAGGAATACACATGAATTATAGAAAGAAAGAGGGATCAGGAACCCTAAGATATTACTGAAAACATACATATACTTAATCCATTAAGAGAAAATTTAGACAAGAAAGCATAGGGACAAAAAGAATGTCACAAAATACCTTTGCAATATCTAAACCTCAATGAAAGGTTACAAACTGCAGAAGCCAGAGGGCAGTAAGAATGCCTCGGATAACTCCTAAGAAAGAAAACTCTCTTTTTACAATTGTAAACTCTCTCCCCTAAAAGCTCCAAAAAACTAATATATACACCTCCTTTTTGCACATAGGCAGGAGAAAAATATCTAATTAGGGTTACATAAATTTTCATAGAATAATGGAAACCCTAATTCTATCATTTATGATCATAAATGCATCCTTGAAAATATCCTGAAATATCTTGGCCGATCATATATATGTCTTTGCACATAATTCCATCACCATAACTGCCTTTGAGAAGGTCGGTTGATCCATCTACCTCCCTGCAAGTTGAGCTCACCATAACTGTTCAAATTTGGTACTTCTCAGATATTTGAATTGAAAAATATAAATGGTCACAGGTGGCGCCAAGCTTTTCTTTATCAATGGATGGTATTTAAACTTCATTTATCTTTAAAACGTAGCCGTCAGATCTTTTCATTTTACATAGGCACCATACCTAATTTTAACCTTAACTCTGCCTTCACCTCAGGTTCTCTTTTCCCTTTGGTCGCTGAATCTCCTGACCTTTTTATTAACCCTAGCCTGGTCTAGCGATCACACGACAATCGTTGATCATACTGTAATCTGACGGCGGTTTCTTTATCTCTTGATGTCTTTGACATATTCCTTCCTATCAGGAGATTACCTGATTGAAGGCAATCTCATAATCACTAGATAAATTGGAATATTCTCTTTTGACTGAGTGATCACCCGACTATGCTACAAACTTGGGCTTATCCTGCCACTTGTCATCATACTACTGGCCTTTTACTGACAGGCACCTCAGATCTATCTGGCATAGGACCCACTTGATAGGAGTGCTGAGCTAGATAGAGGATCGACGGTTGTCGCATGATCATGAGGATTGACGGTTGTCGCATGATCATGAAGATTATCTCTCGAGCACTTTTTCCTTGCGGTCATGCGACAATCGTTGATCATGATTGAACTTTAATTGCTTTAGAGTTGAGACCACCAGACAAAATGTTAACCGCTTCGCAAGATCGCTGAATGCTGAGGACATGACCGCCAAAAATAAGAGATCTCACGAACACATAGTCTCTCAGTCGCTTAATAAAATCTTAACCATCCCAAAAAACTGGAGGCCTAGCGGCTGCATCTTTGAAGAACTGGGCCCGCCCTGCCAAGTGTCACTCTTTCACTGGCCTTCGACTGCTCTATCAGCTCTGGCAACCACTAACTATTTTGATATAACTTGACCTGTCATTGACCATAGATGATCTGGAGATTGGGTGACTGCATAAAATTATAAGTCTCATGGTCTTTTCATAACCCTGGGTTTAATCACAAGACTCCCCAACTAAGGGCTTTCTAACTGAGCCTTAACCTCTACCTTCAATCAAGCGATCATGCGACTATGCCTTCAATCTCCACGTTGCGTAATCATTTGGAATATTCTCTTTGTGTTAAGCGATTACCCGACTGCATAAATCTCATGATCTCGTGACTTCATAGAATATTCTTTCTCCATTACGATATCACTCAACTGAGCCTTAGTCGCTGAATTGCTGAAAAATATTTGGAGATCTAGCGACAACACTTTAACCTCTAAGTCTTTTGACTGAAGAGAATATTCCACTTTTGTTCCGAGATCACCTGACTAAGGCAAATATCATTATTGCTGGATGGAAAAGAATATTCGGTCCAGGTCTCACGACTAAGAGACTGAGCCATGAAGTCGGGCCCACTGAAGGTCTGTTGTCTTTACCTTGAGCTGATCATTCCTTGACCATGATCAAATCTGGCAATCTCCCGACTGAGTGAATCTCAAAGTCTCATGAACTTTTGACTGACCATGGTTAACTCTCGTGACTTCCTGATTGAAGGGAAATCCTTAACTCGAGGCCCACATGAGTTATAACTGTAGTAAGGAAAATCATTTAGTTGCCAGATCTCGAGAAGAATTGCTGACCTTAGGTTTCATTGAGAGATTGCCCAACTAAAGAGAAATCGTTGAGTCACTGAATGGAAATGGAAAATTCCATACGATCAGGAGATAAAGAGACAAAAGGAAGTTGCGGGGTAGAGAGATAGAAAAGGAATATTCTATTGGGCTTAGAGATCTCGTGACTAGCCTTAGCTTATAAAGCGCACATGCAAAAATGGAGACTTAAGTGGCCGAAAAAGGTAATGACAAAATAGAACAGGCCGTAGGGTTTTTTGCCTCTAATGGTCACATTTTTAAATTAAATGGTCTTCAGGCCATAGATTAACAATTTGTAGAGACCAAAGGAAAAGGCACAGAACCATGAAAATTTCTCAAGGTGTTCAACATAGTTATGAAAATCGCTAGATAAAGCTCAACCTGTGGCCAAAATTGTATGGAACAGGAAATTTGGGGTAACAGTACAAGTTTGAGTTTTATTTTAATCTAAGGTAGATATTATTGTGAAAATCTACAAGCTATTTTACCTAGTCTTATTATTTCAAGTCCTCCTAGCTCTTATTCTTATTGATTATAAATAGGTTTTATTGAGGAATACGATTCCCATAAAGAACTTCAAACCTCTAAGAAATTATCTAGCTTTTGTAGGAAATAATTTCACTTCATTTATTAATTAATGATACTATATAGATGAATTAAAAATAATTACTCTAGGAGGAGATTCATTTGCATCAAACCAAGAGTCTTACCAAACACTAACTATGACAACTCTTGCCTAGATATTTTGGTAACATTATAAATCAATTGTAATTATTTATAATTTTAGCTAATAACACTTTACAAACATAAAAAAAATTCAGTTGGATTAGAAAAGAAACCATTCTAGAAATATGGTGTAGATGGATTTCTGTAAGACCAAATAAAGGAAACAATATTACTATTATATCTAACCACTACACATTAAATACCATGTTTTACAGGGCATGATGGGATGTGTCTGAACAATCTCACAATAGGTAGGGATAATCATGTCATTGTCTCTGTTAAGGGTAATATCTCTATGCTATGAATTACCTATCCCCATCATGAAATGCATTTAGATTGTCAACCCAGGGACGTAGACTTGAAATGGGACAGCATAGTTTGTGCACTAAGTTCCTTTAGGAGTCATAACACCTATGCTGTAGGAAGATAAAATGCATGAAAGGAATCTATGTTATTGCTGCAGGAAAGTAAACATACTTGACTATTGAATAGAATTACTATAGAAAACTTATGAAATGAATCTAAGCCTATCTAACAACTCAAAACATTCACTATACCCATTTCTGCAAATGTTGCAGGAACAACCACACTGGCAATGTTGTAGGAATAAAATAGTAACTCTATTTGAAAACATGAAAAGGTACAGGAAACAAATCTATTCTAACTTAATCTAATCCACCTTCCAAGTGGGCCCCCTTGGTCGGCTTCTGCTAACTACTCAACACAAGAGATAATCCAAAATCACTCTTCCATTAAATTCTTCTTAACTGGTTACATAACAACTGAATAACTCATGAAGAACAAAAACAAAGAAACTTCCACTATACTGAATACATAATTCTATCTTTCTTCATTACCTACTAAATCAGTCAAAATCCCTTTTATATCAAGGATTGACGCTTATAGAAAACATAACAAAAAAGTCTCTTTAAACCTCGCCAGATATGGAGGAGATAAAACAACCATGACATCATACAATTACTGTTGACAAAAGAATAACAATTCTGAGGAAATATAGCAAGACTAATTCCCTATATTCTCTAGAACAGTAGGTCCTTCAAAGCTTGGCATATCCATTGGAATTGTGTTGGATTCTCCTGCCATGGTTGGTCTTCTAACGCTCCTTTAATGCAGATGCACCACTCTTCATACCGCTCCATGTTTACCTGAAAGGTTAGTAACATTCAATACACATATGCAAGTCAAAATTTTCAACTCCTACTTAAATGTTAGAACATAGCTTGAAATAGTTATATGAAGTAATGCATTATATTTATAATAGTTAGAAAAACATATCACTCAAGCTACCCATAGATTTTGTGGCTTTAGCTATACTTGGCATAGGTTCACATAAGTATAAGTAATAAAATTTCTTGGAAATGTTTGTCAAAGTATCAACAAAATATAAAGATCATAGCAAAATTGAGGCAATAATTAGACTCATCATCTATCCCCTACTATCAGAATGCTTGTCCTCAATCATTGTATTTCCTTGCTATGGTCATGAAATCACCAACGGTCATCTTTCCTTTCTTTCCACTTCTGAAAGTGTAGTAGAATCCCCTTGTGCATTCCAAGTAATCTTCTTGATGCTCCTCAACCAACTGATCTAGTCTAGTAGCATTGATGTCATATAGGGGCCAAAAGAGTGTAGGTGGTTGGAAGGATAAAGGCAACCATAATTCCCTTATGGGCTGTCATCCCAACTTCATGTAATTAGCCACTCTGTAGACAGTTGCTTCATAATTAATTGGGCTATGTGGTTCTACTTTTCTGAAAGCTTCTGGCAATTTGTTCCACCTACTTCTGACTCCTAAAAGAGTTCTTTGGGCTATAAAATTGGGCAATGTCTGATAATCTCTATAAAATTTATCCTTCAATGTAAATAATTTTTCCCTGATTTCTAGCTTTGGTCTCCCTTAAGTCAAATTGAGCCAATCCCTCAAAAGAACATCAGGCTTATGTGACTCATCCCTTAATGGAAAAGGTTCAGATTTCTCCAAATCCCTGTAGGTGTTCAATTGTCTATCATAGTTTGTCTCATTATGCATCCATGACATCAAGGCCCTTAAGTGAATGTCCCCTATATAGAGCAGAGGATTCCACTCTGTTTCATGTGGGATAATAAAATTATGCAAATAAAGCTCACATAACAGATTTTGTTGCCATGATGGTAGACTCTGATACAAACCATAGAATTCTTGGGCTGACTTGAATTCACAATCAATTTCCTTCATTGTCATCATAAGTTGGAACAAAAGAAATTTCCCCTTTAAGCAAATAGCATATACCCTAGGTGGTGGTCTACAAGCTACCACCTGGTTAGCTAGTTTTAAGGCCTTGTCCATTTGCTCTTTCTGTTTCCTTAGCTGCTCTTTGAGAGATTCAATCTCCTCATCCTTCTCAAACATCTCCCTCTGCATTTGATTTCTTTCTTGCTTCCACCATGTTTTCTGAAAGATAAAATGGTTATATAGATGAAAGAGGGAAAACTAAATTGTTTTTGAAGGAAACTCTTGTATTTGAGCCTTCTTTTTCTTCTCCTTAACAGTCTGCTGGAAGAAGTCAGTGAACCACATTGATTGATAAGTTATAATGGATACATTAGAATATATAGGATTCTAAGGAGGAGTAGATTGAACATTCACAGGAATGCTCTCTTGCATTACTTCAGGGTTTAGTTTAGGCATTCCTTGATTATTCTGTGGCATGCTACTACTAGGTTCTTGCTCATTAGGAGGCTCCTCAATATGATGGGATTCTGCCTACATAGGGGAGTCATCGGGAATATATTCAACAGAGGGCTCTTTATCAGGTTTTGGTGTTGGAACATCTGGGTGTTGAGGAGAAGGTGGAGACACTTGTCCTCTCATGCGAGGGATTCTACGCATAGTTGCCTCTTCAACTACTAAAATTTTAGGTTGGTGAGACCTTTTCGATTTATGTTCTACAGGAGTAGATGTTGCAGGAGTAGTTACTGCAGGACTCGACCATTTTATTTTATTAACTTGAATTGCAGTGTTTGAAATTTCTCCTTCTAAGTTAGGGATTTCTTTTCTAACTTTTTGCTTTCCTTTTCTTGAGGAAGAAGTGGGTACATTACTCTTTGGAGTAGGTTCAGGAGGTTGGTTTTCTAGCGGTAATTCTAGTTCTTTTTCTTTCACAACTGCTTCTTTAGTAGGGTTGGAAGATTCTACTGCATCTTCTAGAGGTTGGGCCATAGGATTTACTTGGGGTTGCAAAGTTTTGGTTTGGACAAATTCTACCCAAGACATGGGGGAAACATCCCTAAGAGATTTTTCTACCGAAATCTTGATCAGGGCATGGTGACTAATGGAGTTTGCATTTCCTTTTTGAGTTTCCTCTACATTGATACTTAGCATATTATAAAGAAAATTGGGAATATTAACCTGAAGATTATGCCTGATACAGCTAAGCAGCTTAAAATGATGAGCATGTAGGTTTGAAAACCTTCCCTCACAAGTTAAATACCCGATGATATGCGTAGATAGTTTTGGAAATGGCTATGGAAGGGACAATCTACTGCACCCCTGCTTATTAATTTCAAGTGGAGGATCACCCGGCCTGGAGAACTAAGCCCGAGATAACCTAGTGTCGTGCTCATTTGGATAATGTTCTCCCACAACTGGTAACCCTATAACTTCTGCAATTATCTCTTCAGTAGAAACAACTGTCAATCCCCATATGGTTGCTTGTCCTTATTCAAATTTACTCATGAATTCTGCAACAACCTCCTCATTAAACTTTGTCAGTTGAAGAAAATAGCCAAGCTAGCTGCATGCATTGAACCTGCGGACTGCCTCAACATCCACCGGCAAAATACCATGAACGACTGGTTCATGTCTCTATAACTGTCCACCCATCTTAATAATGCCCACTCTCTAATTTCTCAGCTCTTTAACCCACTGCTAAGCTTTCGATTTCTCTGCAAATTCCCTCTTTTGAAATGCAATTGCGATTCTTGAAAATACTGATATATTTGCTTGCATTACCTTTTTTTTACTTGACATGAACTATAATAATGGTATTTATTTCAGAGGTCATCAATACCTTAAGTGTGAGTTACCTCACAAATTAATTATGATCCTTTTGAAGTCATGTCAAGTTCAGGAAATTAGAATTTGAAAGTATGAGAAATGTGTGAAGGATTTAAAAATTAATGGAACACAGCCTAAGTAAAACACTGATGTGACAGGGGTATGCCAAGGGTAGTTTAGGAATGACACTTGGAAGTTAGTACACTTCCCTTGCCCCCTATGAAATTTGAACAAGTGTCCTCACTTGTTAAATTTAGCACGAGGTTGGGAAACTGGCTTAAGGCTAATATTATACATTTAATGCAATACTAGATATAATTAATTAAACCCGTGCGCTAAAAGTAAGTAAGGAGTTAGAAAGTTGTACCTGGTGATTATTTACCATACACGAATGTGATTTGATGAGAGTGTTGATTTCGATGGCCGCATTAGATTGCTGACGTGGCATTTTATTGAAAGCATTTGAAAATAGAAATTGTGGGTGACATGGAATTTGAGTGGGTGGTAGAAGTAGGAATAAGATGAGTTGATGAGAAGAAAAGAGAAAAGTGAATGAAGAAGTATACTTCATTAAATGAATTTTTATTATTAATGCTATTGAACATATGTCACGGTGATGTTGCAGGAGGAAGGGTTTCACCTTCGTCTGCAGGAACTATTTCCTGAGGGGCTGTTAAACTGTGCATGTTGAACTATTTCAAGAATTCTTCTTTGGTTTGAGGCTTGTGATACAGGCGCAAGTGGTGTCCATTGACTAGTAGCTTAAATTGCACTAGATCAAGTGTTGCCAACTGAACTGCTCCATTATTAAAGACATATTGAATTTCATAGGGTCTGAGCCATTTGGTTTGTAGCTTTCCTGTGTTCTCCTTGAATCTGGAATCATATAGTAAAGCCCAATCTCCTACTTGAAATTGCTTGTTCTTGATATGTGAATCATGCCATCTTTTCCTTTAGTTCTGGATTAGTTATGTTCTTTCCAATGCTGACATGCACATTTCATCCAATGAGTTGAGATGGAGGAGACGTTATGTTTGTGCTGCAGGAAGATTGATGTTTAGCTCAAGTGTTGTTTGCAATGTTTTGTGTTCAAATTCTATGGGAAACATTGTTGCTTTTCCATACACCAATTCAGATGGTGTGAACCTTGTTGTTGTCTTCCATGTGGTATGGTAAGCCCAAACTACCTTTGTCAATCGACTACTCCAACCCTTGCAATGCAATTGTACTATCTTGGTTAATATGGCCTCTATTTCTCTATTGGTCACCTCTACCTATCTATTTTCTTGCAGATGATAAGGACTAGACTTATGATGCCTTAAGCTATATTCCTTCATCAGCTTTGTAATCAGGTTTGATGTGAACTATGTTCCTTGATCCGTTACTAGCTCTCTGGGGACTCCATACTTGGTAAAGATTTCTTCATACAAGAATTTTGCTACTTTTTCATCCCTTGCATTCTACATAGCTTTCACTTTGACCCATTTTGTCAGGTAATCTATACAAACTAAAATGTAGGATTTTCCATTTGATGGTGGATCAATTGGTCCAATGAACTCCATACCCCACTTATCAAAGGGTGTTATTACTACTTGTGGATTAAGTGGCATCTCATCTAATTTTGTTGGTCAACCCATCCTCTGACATTTATCACATTTTTTTGTATAACTGGCTACATCTTTGTGTAATTGAGGCCAATAATATCCTATTGTTAAGATTTTCAGGGTTGTTCACTTTATTGTAAAGTGACCTCCACAAGGCTCATCGTGACAAGCATGGAGTATAGCATATAATTCATCTTCTCTCACACATCTTCTCATAATTTGATCTGGATTAGTGTAAAATAGATTTTTATCTATCCATGAAAACTGAAAGCTCTTCTTTGCAAGCTTTTTCTTATCTTTCTAAGAAAAATGTGGGGGCATCTTGTTTGCTACAAGATAATTGTCCATGTCTGCATACCATGCATTTTTTATTGCTATATGGAATAGGTGTTCATCTGGAAATGTATCTTCAACCTGAGTAGTGTCTTCATCAGCATTTTGTAGTCTAGATAAGTAGTCAGCAACTACATTGGCCTTTCCTTGCTTATCAACAATTGTGATGTCAAACTCTTGTAGTAGTAAGAGCCATCTTGCCAATCTGCCTGTTATAGTAGGTTTGTTCATTAGATATTTTATTGCAGAGTGATCAATGTGAACAAAAATGGGATAGCCTGTGATATAGTGTCGTAATTTGTTCAATGCATAAACTACAACTAGGATTTCCTTTTCAGTAATTGTGTAGTTCAATTCAAGGTCATGGAGGCTTTACTGATATAGTAAATTGCATTCTCAACGTTAGTAGGCTTTTGTCCTAGCAGAGCACCTATGGCATAATCTAATGCATTTGTATGGATGTGGAATGGAATAGACCAATCTGGTCCTTTTAGGACTAGTGTAGTTGTTAGGAGGTTCTTTAGCTATAGGAAGGACTCATCACATGCTTGTGTCCACTTAAATTTAGCTTCTTTGGTAAGCAATGCATACAGAGGACTAGCAATTTGACTGAAGTTTTGAATGAAGCGTCTATAGTATCTAGCATGTCCTAGAAAAGGTCTTACATCTTTTTATTTAGTAGGAGTAGGTAGTGTAAGTATTACCTCTACTTTAGCTGGGTCTACTTGAATTCCTGCTGCTAAAATGAAATGTCCAAGTACCACTCCTTCCCGCATCATCATAAAACATTTCTCACTATTAAGGGATAGATTATGCTCCTTACACTGGATTAGTACCTTTTCAAGATTTTTCAAAGCCTCATCAAATGTCACTCCAAATGTTGTAAAGTCATCCATATATATCTCCATACAATCATGTGAAGTGTCAGCAAAAATACTGATCACAACTCTTTGAAACGTTGCCAGAGAATTACACAATCCAAAAGGTAGAACTAAATAGGCATATGTTCCCCATGGACATGTGAATTTAGTCTTCTCTTGGTCCTCTGGAGCAATAGTTATCTGATTGTATCCACTATATCCATCAAGGAAGGAAAAATACTTCTTACCGGCCAAAGTATCAAGTACTTGGTCAATGAATGGTAATGGGAAGTGATATTTCTTAGTAGCTTTATTTAACTCTCTGTAATCCACACAAATCCTCCATTTTCCCCCCTTTTTATGTACTATTACCAAAGGTGATACCCACTTACTGTTAGATATGGGATATATAAAGCCAACATCTAATAACTTTTGCAATTCTATTTTGACTATCTCCCTTAATGTTGGATTTATCCTTCTTTGAGGTTGGCGAAGTGGTAGGCTTCCTTCATTGATATATATCCTATGAGTACATAATGTTGGTCTTAATCCCTTCATGTCCCCATAATCCCATGCAAAGGCTTTCTCATGGGTTGTAGCAGTTTAGTTGGTTGTTCCATTTGTTGTGGAGGCAACTTATTATTCACATGGAGATTATGAGCTTTAGAAAGTTCAACAGTAGTTGTAAGGTCAAGCATGGATATTTCAAGTATAGGACTTGTGTTTACTTCACTAGGTAGCAACTAGTGGATAATATTGCATTTTGAAGTTAATACACAATCCTCAAAATTATCTTCATATGTACTTAACTCTAACACAAAACTCTCAGATACATCTTTGATTACAACACAGTCATTATTAAGAATGCTCTGAATGACTTCATCTTCCTCTTGCAACTTGAGAAAGGATTGCCTATGTAACATCATGAGTTGAACCATAGAATTTAGTTCTTCCTCCCCATCTCCTAAGTCTGGCCATACAGGTGTACTCAAATATGGTTGTGGTTGAGCTGGAGGATACAATGCTAATTTCTTAGTGGCTTGCCCATCTAAAATTGTCATGTTCCCTAATCTACAACTTATGTTTGCATCAGTGGTTGCTAGTCATGGACATCCTAGAATGACAGGGTAACCAACAAGGTTCACTTTTGGTGAAAGGATCATGAAATCAGCAAGGTACTCCCAAGAATCTAAGGCAACTATTATATCTTCTATCATTCCATCAGGAGTAATAGTAGAACTATCTACTAATTGCAATATTGTTGGAGTAGCTCTCAACCCTTCAATACTTAGTTTATTCATAGTATCCTTAGTCATTATATTAATGGCAGAACCTAAGTCTATTAATGCATTTTTGAAAGACTAGCCATTAATGATGATATTCACAATTGGATTCCCTGGATCTGAATATTTTGGTATTACCAATTTTCCTTGCATGATATTAGCTAATTGTCCTATAACATGAACTATTGTAGGATCCTTTTTCTTTCTCCCAGGCTTTTTAAGACAAGCTTCTTTTATTGCTTTTCCATAAACTGGAACATCTTTTATTACTTGAATTAGGGGAATCTGGACATGCATGCTCTTAAGCTGGTCAATGATATCAAATGGCTGATCTTCTTTTGGTATGGGCTTCTCCATGCTGAGCCTTTGAGGAAAAGGTGGTTTAACTAATGTATGAGCATTAGATGAGCTGGAAACATTTTCTGATGCAACAATATTTGACAAATCATTTTCTAGAATTGGTACTACTGCTCCAGGAAGGTCTGGCACTTCAATGATAAGGGGTGGCTTAGGTGCTGGCAAGGTAGTACCTGAGCTTAGGTGTATATCAGCTGTATCAAGTGCATAGGAAGGATACTACTGAGCATCAGTAGCATACATTTGTTGCTATGGATGTTGACTGTTGGGATTCGGTTGAGGTTGAGCAGGTAATTGTGTCTGCTTTTGAGGATTTGTATTTGGAGGTGGTGGCATTATTGTAGGCATATTTGTTGGAGGTGGTAAAGGTGGATATCCAAGATTTGGATTAGGCCATTGCTGAGGTCCTCTCCACTGGTTAGTGGGCTGTCAATTTCCTTGTGGTTGTTGCCATTGGTTTGGAAATTGTGACCATTGGGGTTGCTATGGAGGATATCATTGATTCTGTTGATTGTTTGGCCAAGCATTATTCCAAGTGGGTTGATTATACTATGGAGGACTTTGGACATTCTAGTTTTTCCACTGACTATTATATGGACTTGAAGTTTGTAATGGGTCTTGAGGCAGACCTTGTCTCATGGCCCATGACCGACATTGAGTAATGATGAATACTTGCTTGTCCTCTCCATCTATCTTCAAGTACTCAGTTGGAAGATGCTAATTCTCCAGGTTTGCGACCAATTTGCACTGATAATCCTTCTTTTGTATGTGGCAATGAGGATAGTATTTGGCTAGCTGCACCTCTATGTCTACATGTTTCTTCTTGGTGGTCATCGTGTCCAGGTGTGTAGCAACATCATTGATGATGTCTTGCTTGAAGTTTGATAACAGGTTTGAAATCTCCATCTTTGAAATACCAGAGCCACTTCCTTTAGTCAGCGCTGAGCGAAATCCCCTTCCTTTCTTGACCGCTGCTCTAGAATAGTTCATACATATCTTCTAAAGGTCATCCCAGGAGGACTGAGATATATCACCTCCAACCATGAGGTCCAGAGCTTCAAGACAATTTTCATTCATGCCTCTTAGAAAAATTAGCTTCCGTGAATCCTCCTACAATGCATGTTGTGGGTTCTTTTGTAGACTAAATAAGAAGCATGATATGTAGTCCTCTAATGTCTCTTCTTCCCTTTGTGACATATGGAAGATGTCATCTCCTTTTGAATCACTTCCCATGCAGTAGTCTTTATACTTTCTTAGAAACAAATCTCTCATTCCATCCCAATTAGCTATTGCATTCGCTCCTAAACCCATGATCCATCAAAGGGTTGACTCCTTCAGTGTTGTTGGGAATAGCTTAAGCTTATGACTATCAATATTATAGTCAAAACTTTGACATAGTATGTCAAACTTGAACAAAAAGGTGTCAGGATCCTCCGTAACAAGTCCATAGAACTTTGGAAGTGCTGAAGCAGGTATGTTCTTGAGATTAGGATTGTTAATAAGACTTGGAATTGGAAATGGAAATGTAGGAGCTACCATTACTAGAGGTGTTGGATATTGAAACTGTGGCAGGAAAATATTGTTGACTAGAGGGTTTTGAGCAACATGTGGTCCTGGAGTAGGATTATTATTATGAAAAATGGCTAATATTTCTACAAAAGGATGGAGGTCAAATGTTTCTTGGGTTTCTTCTTCTTATGTTGAAGATGATGAAACAAACTCAGGACTAGCATCAAGAAATGGTAACTCAAGCTCTTCAAACTCTTCTTTCAGTTTAACAGGCTCCTTTGGAAGAAACATGCCATGAGCATCTCACATTCTTTGATGCATGAAAGTAAGTTGATGACTTGTGAAGCAAGCTCACAACTTCTTGTATTAACTAAAAATAGGAAACTAATCTAAAAAATAAATGACTCATTGAGGTTCCTAGTTTGACACCATCCTCGGCAACGGTGCCAAAAATGAATAGTCTCATAATAGGTAGGGATAATCATGCCATTGTCTCTCTTAAGGGTAATATCTCTATGCTACAGATTACCTATCCCCATCATGAAATGCATTAGATTGTCAACCCAGGGATGTAGACTTGAAATGGGACAGCATAGTTTGTGCACTAAGTTCCTTTAGGAGTCATAACACCTATGCTGTAGGAAGATAAAATGCAAGAAAAGAATCTATGCTATTGCTACAGGAAAGTAAACATACTTGACTATTGAATAGAATTACTGTAGAAAACTTATGAAATGAATCTAAGCATGTCTAACAACTCAAAATATTCACTATACCCATTTCTGCAAATGTTGTAGGAACAACCATAGTGGCAATGATGCAGGAATAAAACATTAACTCTATTTGAAAACATGAAAAGGTACAAGAAACAAATCTATTCTAACTTAATCTAATCCACCTTCCAAGTGGGCCCCCTTGGTCAGCTTCTGCTAACTACTCAACACAAGAGATAATCCAAAATCACTCTTCCATTAAATTCTTCTTAACTGGTTACATAACAACTGAATAACTCATGAAGAACAAAAATAGAGCAACTTCTACTATACTGAATACATAATTCTATCTTTCTTCATTACCTACTAAATCAGTCAAAATCCCTTTTATATCAAGGATTGACACTTATTGAAAACATAACAAAAAAGTCTCTTTAAACCTCGCCAGATATGGAGGAGATAAAACAACCACGACATCATACAATTATTGCTGACAACAGAATAACAATTATGAGGAAATATAGCAGGACTAATTCCCTATATTCTCTGGAACAACAGCTCCTTCAAAGCTCAGCATATCCATCAGAATCGTGCTAGATTCTCCCGCCATGGTTGGTCTTCTAACACTCCTTCTTTAATGCAGATGCGCCACTCTTCATACCACTCCGTGTTTACCTGAAAGGTTAGTAACATTCTATACACATATGCAAGTCAACATTTTCAACTCCTACTTAAATGTTAGAACAAAGCTTGAAATAATTATATGAAGTACTGCATTATATTTATAATAGTCAGCAAAACATATCACTCAAGCTACCCATAGATTTTGTGGATTTAGCTATACTTGGCATAGGTTCACATAAGTATAAGTAATAAAATGTCTTGGAAATGTTTGTCAAAGTATCAACAAAATATAAAGATCATAGCAAAATTGAGGCAATAATTAGACTCATCATTGTCCTTGATGATTTGAATGTCAACCTAGTACATTATTCCAAATACTTACTTTTAACTTCCCGTCTCTTTAACCTTTTCCCATTTAATTATTAGGAAAAATGTGTTGTACACCTTGCATAAGAAAGTGTTATTTTACTTATGTAAAATAAGAAATTGTTTGTAGTACATCATTAGACAATGTGTTTAGTCACATTATTTATTTATTTTTGAACCATATGTTATCACTGATATCAAAGGAGTGATGACAACATAAGCGTCAAGACTTATTAGCATGTTACAGTATCTAGAGGAAGGTAAATTACTTGTCATGTCATGTCAAATATGCATTTTGAGTTGTGAAAGCACTAAGGATTACAATATTTGTGAAGATGTGTGTATTACTCTATTACACTCATTCGTGTTGGTGAAACTATTTTGAAATCTTGAACTGGAATTTTCGGTATGCTACCCAAAAGGTGAGCTTGTTTTGGCAACCCTATATGCTCCATATTCATTAATGTTCAAGGATGATGTCTTGCACTTTGAAGGGAGAATATGCCTACACATGATCTATCATTATCTAGTGTTTCAAGAAGAGGTGTGCAATGATCAACAAGTTTTAATTACCAGATGTATTGTGCTACCAGTGAACTTATTTGTTTATTATTCCAACTCAATATAGTAGTAGCTCATGGTGAATGTCTTCTAGAGTTTGTACAATGATGTCTATTGAGATTAGTTAAGACTAAATCAGGATCTACATAGTTTTTATATCTTTTAGTCAAGTGTGTGAGCTATTGGACCTTGCCTACTACACATGTGATTTATAAGGACCTATGTTGGAAGCCGACTTGTAGATGCAGTAATATTTATTGTAGGTTGACCTATGTACATAACTAGAATTATAATATGTATGTATAAGGGACTCTAGGATCTTACTAAGTGTATAGAAAAGTAATTGTATGTTTACTTTTGAGGATATAATGTTATATCATGCATATTAGAGAATGATGTTATGTGAAGCACCTTGATGTAAGTGTGCCATTATTAGAATATCATATGATATGTATGATATTTTCTAGAGTTAGATCAAAGGAGGAGCAAGTAATGCAATTGTGGTAGAAGGTTTACATTTCATATTATTCTTGTTATTGAAATTAAAGCCTTAGCTTCTAGGTTGTTGCTCAAAATTGGGAAGAAGGTTTTAATGTAGTCAATAGGTTGGTGCTCACATTTACAATAGGGGATTGGTGTTTCTAGTAGGTTGGTGTCAACTTCATGCTTGTAAGTGATTCATTTCATTATGAGGCTAGATTTGGGTAGTAGATCCAAGCAGCTAATTCTCTCCATGGTTTTTCACCTCTTGGGTTCTACTTAATTCTAGTGTTCATGTCTATTTGTGTATGTTTTATGTGTTTCGTAATTGTTAAATATTATGAAATTTGGTAGGTATTAATTAAGGTCCTAAGGCTTATGCTTGGAAGAAGTTAATAATGGTACTTAATGTTGAAATTTTATGTATAACACCCCCCTCTTAGTATATTGTGTACCTATAATTGGTATTAGAGAAGGGTTCCTTTGAATAAGTTTAATTTCTTGAATTAGATCAAGCATGGAACACTAAGTCACTTTAGAATGTATTTTTGGAAATTGAGCCCTACTCTTTTATGGATCCAATTATGGATTTTAGGGAGTGGAAATGGGATATTATTTATTGGTTATATGATTAAAGGTTTGGGAGTCAATTTTGAAGGGATATGAGACCCCTAACGCTCCTCCAAGAGATCAAGTAGGTAAGAAGCCTTGGGAAAACAATGTCAAAGATAGGAATGCAATTATATGTAATTTAACTAACACTTAATATGTGAAAAGGTATGAACTGCAATACTATAAAATAAATGTGGGATAAATTAAAAATAATCTATGAAGGAGATGAGAAATTCAAGGAAGCAAAGTTCCAAACTTGTACAACTATTTTTGAAGGCTTAAGCATGAAGGATGGTAAGAAAGTCTCTAATTTCCTTCTTTGGGTAGATGAGATTGGTTTCTTGATCAAAGGACTTGGTGAAGAACTAAAGGAAATGATGATAGTGAAGGTGTTTATCGATATCATCAAAATTTGATCCTAAGGTGGTTGTGTTGAACATGCCAAATAATTGAGAGGGGGGGTGAATAAGTTATTCTCAAAAAATTTCCTTAACCTTTAATACTTAAAGAAATAAAAAACTTATAATATATATGAACATGAAAGCATAAAAACATCAACACCATGAGCACTAGAATTTACGTGGAAACCCAAGATGAGAAAAACCATAGAGAAGCTAATTCTAATGAAAAGAAAACTAGTTAAGGTGATTTTTACAAAGGCCTCACTACCGATTGGGCTAACGATGGAAAAATTAGAAAGGATAACTACTAGTATAAATAGGCTCATTACCAGTATATAAGAAATAAAAAATGAATCCACCACTGAAGTCACTATCACCAATAGTCAGCAATACATAAATGATATAAAAGTCAGCTATCAGTTGTACCAACTCGCATATACATCAATGCACAAATATTTACTTATTAGATTCGCATTCACTTCACATATTTCACATACAAGCATATCATAACAAATAGAATCATCATTCTCTTATACCATGCCATGCCAACAACTAGGTCATAATAATCTAATTTGAAATAGGTCACAATGAAGAATTTCTATGGTGGTAAGGAATGAAATGTGGACCACCTCACTCAATACAACACACTTCACTCATAACAACACTCTACACCATCACCAAGATCTTTGGAACCAACAGATGGGATCTATACATTACAATGCAAATACATGGACCAAATCAGAATGATCACTCTCTAGATAGGAATAGACCCAAACAAATGAACCACATTATGTTTCAAGATAAATGAGACTAGCACTGACACAACTAAAGATAAGTCTTTAAGGCACATCATCTAGAGCACACTCTACCAAATCACCAAAATCTATGCATAGGATATGTTGACATCAATGAAAACTATTAATGACAACAACAATGATAGTATCAGTGTCACATTCTAACAATCTCCCCATTTTTCATTGATGGCAACATTCATCAATAACAAAGAAATTAACTCATTGTTAAATGATATCAGCGTCAAATTCCTTTGGTCTTCTCCTATGCTCTTCTCCCCCTTTGACAATAATGTCAAAGGGCCAAAAACCCCCCTTACTAACTCACTTAGCTCCCCTTGAGAGAAATTCACCAAGCATTGATCTAGAAAATAATAAGCATGAAATTCACTGTACCAATGCACACATCTTTACATTTAGTGAACACTAGGAAGGGGCAGAACACCCAGCTTCCCCCTGAGATACTCAAAAGTATAGGTTGCACAATGATTTTGTAAAAATATCTACAATCTACTCCTTTGTAGGTACATATCAAGTTTAACTCTCTTTTTCAATACATTCTCTCTCAAGAAATGATAGATGATAGATATATATGTTTTGTCTTGGAATGTTGCACTTGATTCTTTGAAACGTTTAGAGAAGTATTATCAAACATAATTGAAATTGACTCATCAAAATTTATAATTATTGTAATACCCCAAAAATGGGCTATAGGTTCATTAACCTCCTATATCGACACATTGAACGAAATCAACATCAAAGTCCTAACCTAAGGCACATCGACACATTATCAAATCTTAATTGATTATCCTAAATTCTGCATTGGGGAATATTCCTTATTCCTATTTATCCTAATTATCTTTAATTTAATGATTATTTGGTGATAAATCCTATTTATCCTAAAGTTTGATTAATTGAATATTCTGAATATTTAATTAATTAGATTTAATACTGCCACTTAATTATTTAATTGGATTTAATTATATTTATTCCTAAATTGTATTATTTCATTTTGACAATAAATCAAATATCCTATGACTAATTGATTAAATTCTTATTTAATTAATTAAAGTCAATTGTCAAATTTAATAATATAGTTTTTGAATAAAAGTTTGATTTAATAATTGATTAACCCATAAATCAATTGTTTTATTTTTAAAATCAGTTAAGTTGAGGATAAATCACTTTATTTATTAAATTAATTCATAATTAATTATGCACAATCAAAAAAATAGTTAAGCTTTAAATCATAAAATCAATTCAAGTTGTTTTAAAAATAAACTCAACCCTCTTTTGAGTTGAAGGCTGATCTCAACTTCTGATTTAAATCAAAAAGCTGATTTGCATGATTTTGTGAGTTAATCTATCTCTAAATTCTTGATAACTCAAAAATCAACCTGAGTTTATCAAGAGTGATTTATGGCTTTTTCCATGCACCTCCAAAGTCCTGGATTTCTATAAATTAAGGCCTTAGCTCTTCAATCAATCAATCCATGAATTGCATCCTCACGCTGGCGAATTGGTGATCGAAGAATCCATCTTTGTGAATCCAAGCTGTTGTGAGATTGTCATTGTTTTTTTTGAGCATTCATATCATTTAGCATATCATTGTTTAGATTAATTGCATATCATATCAGTTTCTCATATAGAATAGATTCATATCAGTTTATTTCATCTTATTGCATAGAAAATCCAAAAATATAGATTAATTTGCATTCATCTCATATCTAGATTCTGCATTCAAATCCTTCGTTTAGGTGTCGTCAAGGTCACTGATCTTGGTCCAATCTGAGAATATCATACTCGCACCTACTGGAAGGCAGTAAATCACCTGGTTAGATTAGTTTCCATTTCACTGCATGATTTTAATTTTAACTAACCTCTAATGTTTTACTAAAGTGTTGTCTACATCTAGGTACAAAATTTACACACACATTTTTGGCACCCACCGTGGGGCCCTGAAATGGGTTTCCATTCAATTTTTATCAATTTCTATCATCTTCTTGTCATTTTCTGTTCCAAGCTGTGATTTTTAATTTTTGTCCGTACAATTTTCATATGAGTTTTGTCAGAAACTCATATCATACGATACCCACTATCGTACGATAGTTGATTTGATTGAGGATTGTACCATCAGAAACACAATGTCATTTGAAAGCTCTGTTGTTGTATGATTTGATACCCACTATCGTATGAGTTTTTGGACTATCGTCTGGGAGGTGACCCACTGTCGTACAAGTTTTAGTGCCAGGTTTCAATTGTCGTTTCACTTTTTCAGCTAGTTTTCCAGATTTGGACTGACAGCTAACATTAACAATTGAAATTTGTTGTTTTTGATTAATTTCTGCTGATTTTTATTGGGAAAAGTGCGAGAGTTGCTAAAAATAGGTAAAAATCTACTAAGCGCATTGTGAGGAATTTAGGTAATCTTCTCAGCTAATAACATTTTGATTTGGACTAAAATGAACTCTTGCGTGTTAAGTTTGTGTGACTTTTATTGCTTTCATATCACAGATTTCATTTTGGGCTATAAAAATGAACATAGATTTGCTTTTCATCATCTTTGTTACACATAGTAAATAGGCCCTATGAACACTATTTGTGGTTCTTGAGAGAGTGGGTTTCCAACAAAACTCTTCTCAACGAAGGAACCCTTGTAGGTAGGGAGGTTACTGAGAGCGTCTCATGTTCTACTAGATTTGTGCATCTTCAGCTTCTGATTGGTACATTCTCTCTCTGGAGAGGTTGATAGATCATAAGTGGTTAACATCATAGATCTTTGTGAGATGATCTTGGTCTTAGCATGTCAGATTAATTTTTCTGCTTTGTTTGGGGTAAAAGTGAAAAGGCTAGAGGACTATGCTCTACTCCCTTTTTGGGTAGTATCAGAAACTCAGATCCTTGAATCTGGAACCAGTCTCCATGTGGTATCTTTTGTGAGTCACCTTTGGAGAGGGTTAACCATAGTGGACATTTCCTTAATTGGGTCAACCACGTTGATGGAACCTCAAGCGGTAATAGCCATTTTCACTGTGGTAGCAGCAGTCGCGATATAAATGTCCTTGTGGAGGAAATCTTCACAGGTGTGGTCTCTTGTTGGGCTGTCAGATCTCCCTAGCAGCTCCTGATTGATTAATTTCTCAAACTATGTCAAAACCCCAGTGCACCTGGATTAGAGTTCACCCTCTTGAGATCACCAAAGTTGCAGAGTTAGACCATTACTACAAACCCTAGTGAGGCCAAATTTTCATTTTCTAGGAATATGTGTGTTATTGCAAAACTTTTTGGAACATACACTATTAGCACTGCTAAGGATTAACACATTCAATCACTTGGTTGTTCATGCATAGGGTTGCTTTGTCCCCTGTTCATTGTTTTCAGACGTTCTTGAAATCACTTGCTTGCTATTTTGTGTGCCTGTTTATCTATCTGGTTACTAAGAACGAGTCAATCTGATACAATCTTCAAATCTGGACAGACAATTTTGTGAACAATTTGAAACTGAAAACTTAGAAAATTGCAAAATCTGATGTCAAACACCTTTCTGGAGTCAAAATTCATCTTGTAAAGTTAGAAAGTCATACAACTTTTGGCTATTGTCATTTCATTACCCCCTAATTGTTGTATGGTAGTTGGTATATTATCATGAGTTTTGCTGCCAATCAATTCAAAAAAGTAAAAAACCCTGCTATCAATTATCGTGCAAGTTTTGCAATAGTCATATGAGTTTGTCAATTATCGTTTCATAGCCTACCCACTATCGTACAAGCCTAGAGAAAGTCATTTGAGAAATTTTGAAAAATTGCTAGAAAGTTGTCAAAACTGCCAGAGACCCAGCTTTTACAGCCTATTTCTAGAGTCTATCAAGAAAATCACTATGTTAGGAACAGAGCAGCAACTACTGAGAATCCAATCATTTTCCTAAAGTGGCCTTTTGAATCCGATTCAACCTTCTGTTTAATCAATTTGAGTCTTTTTCATCTTGTGTCAAAACCTTGTCATAACTATCAATCTTCAATCCATCTTCAAAATGGCTAAGTGTTGTGAACTCATGTCCGCTATCTTTTGGGCATCTACCCATACATCCAGGGCACTGTATCCTTCATTTACATCTAATCTAAGCTTCAATCAATCAAACCTTGACAAGGTTGCGTCATCTGATCTTCTTGAATCAATTCATTCTTCAATTGTCTCCATCATTTTCTTTTGCTTCACCCAAGGTTAATGGTGGAAACTAGAGCTTCCTCTCACAAGAAATCAAGGGAAACATCTCATACCTTACCTTTGACTCATATCCAAGGTCCAATTCTTGAACAACTCTACAATTCTGGTCTTTACAAAGATGACGGTCTTGGCAACTTTCGATTAAAAACTGGTTACATTCCTCCACCATCAACTCACAGAGGTAATCAACAAACTCCTCCTCGATCTATCCATGGGAGTCCTAAAACTCCTACCATGTCTCAAGCAGGGACAAACCATGGCTCTCAAAGAGCTCAATCTCAACACGGTGCAGATTAGGAACCCACACCTGAAGAAATTGCTCAATATCAAAACGATGATAACTTCAAAAGAATGATGAAGCATTTCTTGAAAGAAGATAGAGAAACATACTTTTTACAATTAGCTCGTCAAGGAGCTAAACTTCCTCCCAACTTTAATGTTGAAGATATCATTACACATGATTAAGAAACTCCACTTACAACTATGCTGAAATAGATGCATGCCATGCAAGTCAAACTTAATAAACTTGAGAAAGAAAAGGAACCCAAGGAGTTCTCCATGGAGGCCCTATGTCCTTTTCCATTTGATAAAGACTTGTATATGCCACCATTCCCTAAGAGGGTGGAAATGTTGAAATATGATAAGTATGATGGAAACTCTGATCCTCAAGATCATGTCAGAGAATTCTGTACTCAATCTATGGAGTTTATGCATGAACCGACCTATCTGATGCATCTTTTCCCCTGATCTCTGGGAGGATCAACCATTCATTGGTTCTCTAGGATGCCACCTAAAATCAAAACCTTTGAGGAGTTGATCAAATTGTTCTATCATCAATACTCCTACAACATCCAACATCCAGTCACCATGATTGATATCTGCAATCTCAAACAATATCTAGGAGAACCATTCTTGACATTTCTCAAAAGATGGAGAAAGAAATTCTCTCTATATGCTAGGCCTATTCTAGAAACTAAGAAGCTGGAAATCTTCATCAACAATCTTGTTCCAGAAATCAACTACCCTTTACAAATGCAAAATCATACATCTTTTGACAAGATGGTAGATAATGCAATCAAAATTGAAAAAGTACTTGTGAAAAAGGGAGATGTCACACTTCAAAAGGACAAGTATGAATCTAGTTGTAAGGATAAGAACAAAAATTGGAACAAGAATAAGGGTATCATCATAGATGGCATTGTTGATAATCTCCATGCCCCATCTAAAGCACCTAACTTCAATCTAACCATTGGTACTCAAGCCATCAAGGCTTCAAAACAAAATGTGTTTGTATCGTCTCAAAAGAAGCCAAAATACAAATCTTGGTCCGCTGATAATAAATGAAAGTTCACTCCTCTTGGAGAATCTTTGGAATCAGCTATGAGAACTCTACTGACTAATAATATCATCTCTTTGCCTGAGATCCAACAATCTGATCCTAATCCTAAGCTGAAATGGTGGAGAGAGAATGAATTCTATGATTTCCATCGGGGTAAAGGTCACAAAACTAATAACTGCTTGCGCTTGAAGCATACCATTCAAGACAAGATTGATAATGGAGAAATCATGATTGATAATCCTAAAAGCAATAATGATCACACAACATTCACTGAACCATTTCCAAAGCATAGCCAAGGAGATTCATCTTCTCAGCCTAATGTGGGTGCTAACATCAATTATGCCTATCTTGGAAATAATACTGTTATCAATATGGTTGAACCAAGCCTATTTGAGCATTGCAATGTCATCACAATTATAAGAAGAGATAGAGAAAATCAATCAGTTAATGTAGTTACTCGATCACAAGCTCAGGCACACCTACAAGGACAAATCCCAGATCAATCAAATGTCCCTAAGGTGCCTTTCAATCTGTCTTCCTCTTCTAAACAGAGGGCAACATCTAAATCTTCAAATCCTAAGGACACGAGGCCTACTTCATACAGTATCATTCAACAACTCCAACATACTAATGCTAAAATCTCTATGTTTGAGTTGCTTTGGATATCTCTAGATCATAAAGCCATTCTAGACAAAGCTATGCTCAGATCCAATGTTCCTGATAACCTTGATTTAGATAGATTCCTGACTATGGTTGGACATCTTACATCTCCGCAATATTTCTCCTTTTCAGAAGAAGATGACAACTCCTTGAGTCACCTGCATAACCAGCCCTTGCATATAGCAGTCTTGATCTAGAACCATAGAGTCAAACATGTGTTGATAGATGGGGGCGTTGGCCTAAACATTTGTTCTTACAGCTTGGTCACACAATTGGGATTTTCAGAATTGGCTATTGATCCTAGAAAGAAAATAACTATAAAAGCCTATGATGAACAAGAAAGATCTTCTAAAGGCACCATTGTCTTACCTATCAGAGCAAGTCTGGTTATCAGGGATACTATATGTCAAGTTCTTGATCTACCTTTGGCTTACAACATTCTTCTAGGGAGACTATGGATACATGAAATGAAAGCTATTCCTTCTACATTCCACCAATGTTTGAAATTTCCTTATGGAGTAGAGGTCACTATTCTAGTGGACATATCCACCACTTGCAATACATTGAAGGAAAGTGCGGATAAACTTGTGTCTAATAACAAAGAATCTTCCATTAAGTCAACAAATGAAGCATCCACATCTAAAATGGAAGACATTGCAAAAGAGGTCAATATCAAAGAAAATGGTATGAGAGAATATACTATAGAACTAGTGTTATCTTTGACATCTCTCCCTATCTCACCTAAGTCTTATGGATAGTCTTTAAAATAGTCTAAACTAGACTCTAAAGAACCTCTTGAGGCATATAAAAGAAATTTTGTGGCAGAACAAGTCTCCAAGCAAGAATTTGAAGAAGATGAAGCTGTGCTTGCATGGCTATACAAGGATGAACCTGAATCTCAAGTTGTTCAAACTAGTGACTCTACAATATCCAAAATCCCTTCTAAATCATATGGCCCAGGGGGTAAATTGATAGCTAAAATGGGATATCCAGGTAAAGGACCTCTAGGGATTAGAGGAAAAGGTCTTATGACACCTATTTCACATACTGGTAGGGCAAATAAAGATACTGTTGGCTTAGGCTTTAAAAAGAAACCCTTCCACCTCAAAGGTAATTGTTCTCATGTCATAGAGAAGATCGCACCAGGAGAACCCCTTCTTAAGAAGGAAGAAACTAAACCATTAGATAGTGATTCAGACAGCTCAAAACTTATTCCTTATGAGCGTTTGCCTAAGGAAATCAAAGATCTCCTTGAAGCTGAAGATGATCCAATAAAAAAAATTAATGTAGTAGAAACACAAGAACCTACTATAGAGCAAGAGATAGTTGCACCACAAGAACTAGTTGATCTCAAAGACAATCAAACAAACAAAGAGGAAGGTGGTAGTTATTCTGAAATAGATTCCCATGAGTATGAATTCAAATGAGAAACCGAGGGTAACCCTTTTTGGGGTATTCATCCTGACTTTACTCATGTTCTTCGATTTCCTAGAGGCATAGATGAAGAATCTAATGACTATGAATGGGGATTCATTCTAGAGGAAGATGAGCTTATCACAAAAAAACATGTTGATGTTGTTCACCAATATGCACCTAAACCCAACGTAAGTCTAGAATGAAGTAATGAACTTAACGAGTCTGATCCACCTATGGCTGCATTGGACTCCCACAATGACATTGAGCCTATTCACGAATTGAATCTCTTAAGTTGTAATATCAACTTTGAACTCAAGCATCAGGTTAGGACTAATGATGAAAGATCCATATCTGTAAACACTATCTCCCAATCTTTCCCCATTTTGACTATCCAACATCCTGATCTTCTAGACCAAACTTCCATGAATCCAAACCAAGGTATCTATACTTTTCCAAATGATTATGCCCTTGTTTGCTACCTCAATGTAGTTGAACCTATGTGGACTTCCATCAGTGAACCGAGCGTCAACATGACAGAGTCAGACATCAAGTATCTTAGTTAAAAGAATAAAAATAAAAAGAAAAGGAGTTCTGAGGGTGAAAACCACTTTGTGGCAATCTCAGAACCTACAAAAGTAAAAATAAAAGACATATCCGAAGGTGAAAACCTCTCTGAGGAACCTAAGGATGAGATATTTGATGTCCTTCCGAGTTATTTATAGGATAGATCTCCAGTTCTAATTGAGCCCACTCAATCTATCAACTTGGGAATAGCAGAGGAACCACAGTTGATCCATGTAGCACAATCTTTATCAGAAGAAGAGAAGAAAAAATTTACAACCTTCTTCACAGAGAAGAAGATCAACTTTGCATGGAAATATTCAGATATGCCAGGGTTGGATCCTGATCTTATAATGCACCATTTATCTATAGCTCCTAGAGTAAAACTAGTCAAACAAAAATTAAGAAAGATACATCCTCATGTTGCACTCTTGATCAAAGTTGAATTAGAGAAACTACTAAAAGCCGGATTCATCTGAGTTATTGATTATGCAGAATGGATCTCTAATATTGTACCTATTTCAAAACCTGATAAATCAATCAGAGTGTGCATAGACTTTAGAGATGTAAATAGAGCATGCGCTAAGGATGATTTTCCACTACCTAACATTGATATGATAGTGGACATGACTGCGGGCTTTGAGATGTATTCTTTAATGCATGGTTTTTCTGGATATAATCAAATAAAAATTGCTCCAGAGGATCAAGAGAAAACTGCTTTCACATGTGTATGGGGCACCTTCTGTTGGAATGTCATGCTATTTGGGCTTAAGAATGTTGGTGCTACATATCAGAGAGCCATGACATCTATTTTTCATGACATGATGCATAGGACTATGGAGGATTATGTTGATGATACTTTAGCAAAATCTATGATTAGAACTAAACATCTCAATGACTTGAGCAAGATACTAGACAGAATGGAAAAATTTAGTCTCAGACTAAATCCTAAGAAGTGTGCTTTTGGTGTCACTTCTTGAAAGATCTTAGGATACATAGTTTCAAAGAAGGGCATTGAAGTTGATCCAGCTAAAGTAAAGGCTATCATGGAGATGCAACCTCCCAGCTAGCAGACATATCACAACCTTTTACAAAAACATTACATAAAGGTGTGACATTTGTGTCGAATGAAAAATGTGAGAAGAAATTTGACCATATCAAACAATATCTATCAAATCCTACTATCCTGATGCCTCCTATTCATGGGAAGCCATTGATCTTATATGTCTCCGCAACAGATACATCACTAGGGGCATTGCTAGCACAACATGATGAGAACAAGAAGGAAAGAGCTATATACTATATCAGTAGAACATTGGTGGCATATGAGAAGAACTATTCAATGATTGAGAAAGATTTTCTAGCTATGATCTTTGCATCATAAAAATTGAGACATTACATGTTAGCTCATACCACACATTTGGTAGCTAAAATTGATCCACTAAAGTACCTACTAAGCAAAGCTGCCCTCATAGGTAGATTAGCTAAATGGGTCATGCTCTTAAGTGAATTTGACATTGAATATGTTGAAAGAAAAGCTATAAAAGGATAGGTTATTGCCGATCAGTTAGCAGATGCACCTATGATTGATGATACACCAATGCAAATGGAATTTCTAGATTCCTCTATCATGACTCTTTCTTCTAGAGAATGGTAGTTATTCTTTGATGGCTCCTATACACAAAATGGATCTGGAGCAGGCATATTATTTATAACTCCTCAAGGATACTCCATACCTAAAGCATTCAGATTAAAGTTCCCTTACACAACCAATATTGTAGAATATGAAGCCCTTCTTAATGGCATGAAACTAGCAATTGAGTGGAGAGTAACAGAGATACACATTCATGGAGACTCTCAACTTGTTATCCATCAAGTCAATGATGTGTACTAGACTAAAGATGAAAAGCTTATTCCATACAAAAGAATGGTAGATGATTTAAAGAAGTATTTCATATCTATCACATTTGAGAAAATACCTAGAACAAAGAATAAGGCTGCCGATGCAATGGCAATGCTGTCTACTTTATTACAGTAGCCTGAACATGAGCTACGCTACGAGTTCCTGGTGGAAGCACTATCTTATCTTGCATATGATTCCCCTGAAGCCCACATGATTTTCACTATTGTTGGTCATGATTCATCCAGATATAAAAACTTATTCTCCTATTTCAAAGACCAAATCATTCCCAATACCTTCAACCGCCATGAAAAGAGATACCTAATTCATAATGCCTCCCGCTATGTCATCATTGGTCACAATCTATACAAATGAGGTCTAGATGGTACACTACTTAGATGTTTAGAATGGGAAGAGTCTCAACGTGCATTAGAGGAAGTCCATGATGGCATTTGTAGGTCACATTCGAATGGTTTAACACTAGTTCAAAAACTTATTAGGGCTGGGTACTATTGGCTGAAAATGGAGAAAGAGTCTATCAAGTTTGCTAAGAACTGTCAAGAGTGCCAAGTGCATGGCAACTTAATTCATGCTCCAGGGAGAGATTTAATTCCCTTTACTACATAATGGCCTTTTCATCAATGGGCCTTTGATCTTATAGGAGCTATACATCCTCATTCTTCTAATGGACATACCCATATAATCACAGCTACATATTATTTTACAAAATGGGTAGAAGCAGTCCCTTTGACACAAGCAACTAGAAAACAAATATCTATGTTCATATTGAACTATATCATATGCAGATATGGGATACCTCATTCCATAATTATAGATAATGGTGGACAATTTAAGAACAAAGAATTGAGTGATTTATGTGCTAAATTCAAGATTACCCAACATTGGTCATCTATCTACTATCCTCAAGGGAATGGACAAGTAGAGGCTTCTAACAAGAATCTATTGAAAATATTACATCATATAGTTAATAAAATAGGAAGAGACTGGCATCTCATGATCAATCCAGCTCTCTAGGCCTACAGAACAAGTATTAGAATGCCTACTGGGGCTACACCTTTCACTTTAGTTTATGGGTCTGAAGTGGTCCTACCTATTGAGGTTGAAATCCCATCAATAAGAATCAGAATGCATGGTCTAGTAATCGATGATGACTACAAAGTATCTAGGTTGCAAGAACTTGAACTACTAGATGAGCACAGACAAGTAGTGTATGATCATCTCAGAGTATATCAGAAGAGAATGTCTAGAGGTTACAACAAGAAAGTCAGACATAGAGAATTTTAGGTTGGTGATCTAGTCTTGAGAGAGAATCCTAAAAATCAATCACATCGAGAATGCAAGGGGAAGTTTGAACCCAACTGGTTGGGTCCCTTTGTTATCATTGCTACTTTTGGCTCTGGTGCCTATCAACTCTCAACGACTGAAGGAGAACAGCTCTGAGAACCAATCAACATTCTCCATCTGAAGAAATTCTATGCCTAAGGCATTCAGTCTCTGGTAAAATGTCCTAAAAAAATCTTAAAAATTGGAAAAAGTCCTGAAAAAATGAACATCTTGGTGAAAACCTAGCAATGAGCACCTTGATGATTCACACAAAAAAAGTAAAAAATATCAAAAGTACAAAAAAAAATTGAAAAAATGAAAAATACAAAAAAAATGAGAAAAAGAAAAAGTGCCTTGGTGAAAACTTGGAAATAGGTGCCTTGGTAGAAAAAATAGAATCTCTGCCAAGATGGTGAAAACTCGGCAAATAGGCACCACTTGTTTTCCATCTATTAATGCAATCTTGGTCTTTCCCCACTTTCAGTCTTGCTTTAGTTTGTACATATTTCCCAGTTTGTTCCTGCTTTCTTGTTTTCAATAAGTCGGTTTGTACACCAATCAGCTCAAGCGTCTGTATCCTATCAATGCTTAACACTTGGGGGAAATCAAAGTCATATCCTATGGCCTCTAGTATCTTTAGATGTGTCATATCTAGTTAGAGTCCTTTGAAGCTTCATTTGAGTCATTCTATCTGTCTCCTCTCCAGAAAGGGATTTTGCATCTACAACAACACAATCAAACATCAAACACAAACTGAAAACAATCTATGCTTTTTACATGCTTTTATCTCCTTGTATGTTTACTGATTCACATTGAGATTTTTGCATATTTTGTTCCCATGAGCTCTTCGATGATGTCCTTTATAGGACTTAGAGAGTGATGACTGGGGGCATAATCTTTTCTTTGTTTTCTTCTTGTATGTGAAAATCTAACAACTTTGGAAATTCTGGATTGAAATGGTGTCCGATTGTAAGAGCCTCTATCTCGAATTAGATGGCCATGCGTACCTCAACTATTAATACCTAGAAAATTCAAGGAAGTTTGATCTAACTATTATCTTTTTGAGTGAGTTCTTCCTCCTATTGTGAAATGCGATCTTACCTAAGGATGTGAACGATAAAGGGTCACTACAGGTAATTCGCATTGGATTTAGAATGATCTCTTGACTGCTTGATGTGTTTTTAAGGCAAGGCATATTTTGGTGATCACAACGTCTATGTTTTGATGCTTATACAAATTGCTATATCAAAATGGACATGATATTCAGGTCATCCTAATGCTTATGCCTTGGTGCTTATATCTAATCCGACATTCTGAAAACAAACTCAATATTCATATATCCATGGTTTCCTAATTAGTGGGTGTTGTATTGATTCCTGCACATACAAATCAATATTCATATGTCTATGGTTTCATAACTAGTGGGCATTGTATTGATTTATCCAGCTACCTAAAAATTCAATGATGAAATTGACCGACACATGATCAGTGACTAGGTCCTAGGTCTTAGATTGCATTTTATTTTACATGTTTCTTTGCATTTTGCATGTTTTCATGATCTCGCAAATGGCTACATAAACTTCAACGCTTAAACGATTCTTCTATCACCTCTTTAAATCTCACAAAAGTTGACACTTAACTCGAAGGTCTCTTCATTGAACTGCAAGTAGTTATCCTCCTGGGTTAAACATCCTTTTGACATAAGACTGAGTACTTGTCTTCATCAATTCCTGCAAAACATATCATGTGTATCATTACATTTACATTTCATATCATAACCATCTGTTGCATTACAATACATCCATGTGCATAAGCATAAAATCATACATACATCTTTTCATAATCAAAACACATTTGCATTACATCCATACATATGAAAGAAATCATTGCATTGCATATATCCATACATACATTCTACACTACTCATAGCATAAGCATCACATGATATCATCATAACTTGAAAACATGACAAGTACAAATGAAGTCATAACCAAAATATCGATCTCATATATATATCAAAAATCTCAAACTAGTCAGGGGTGCACTATTGGCATAGTGTACAAAAGAATATGCTCATGTCAGCTATCAAAATCAGAATAGTATATCAATGATCAAAAAGAGCACAGTATATCAGAACATATCAAAATAGATCAGCTGTCGGCCTGATCCTCTGCATCTGGTGGAGGTGGAGGTGGTGCATCTGGTACTACCTCTGCTCTAGGTGCTCTGGCTCCCTCTGATGCCAACAGATACTGAGAGTATGTAGGGACTCTCTGTGCAATAGGAACAATTGTATAATATGTGGACACATAGTAAGCTACCCAAGAGGTCTGATGAATCACCTCTACCTATAATCTTTGCACCTCAGCACGAAGCTCAGTGCACTATCTATTTGCCTCTAAATATCTCTCCTCCCACCGAGCACTGTGAACCTTCAGGTCCTTGACCTATAATCTGAGCCATCTGATAGTCTCCTATGGAGTAAGAGGAATAGTAGGATCAGGATCGGCTGCTGGCATCTCAGTATCTAGGGCAGTCTGCTCTATGGTCTCTGCTCTTTGCGCCTTATGGCATCTAACCTCTACTCCCAAATCAAAACCTGTATCCTCATGTATCGGATCAATATCACCACCCACAACCTACTCTGTTGCAAGTACATCCTCAAGTGAACCAACACCACCTAAAGTATCACCCTCTCCCCTAGTCTATCTATGAGAACCTATAGATCTGCTTGCTATGGAACTAGTGGGACGAGGGGGCCTCATCTATCCTGATGGTCTTTGTAGAGGAGCCATCACTCTAGGTCTCAGAGGTGTGGGATGCACAATAGGAACCTGTGTGGGTCTGGGACCCTGTCTCACCGGTGCTCTAGTAACATCCATAGCCTCCTCCATGGAGGGTATAAGCTCTATAGGATCTAAGAACCTGTGGATAGGATGGTCCGCAAGCCAGGTAATGAATCCATTTGTAACTCCAACATCAAGTACCTCTGGTCTGTACTCCCAATCTCTACCAATGATAGCACTGTACTCCTATGAACACAAAGCATAAGAGAGCCTCATGGTCCATCCAAGTCCAAGCTCACGAGCTATCTAAGTATAAGTGGCATAATCCTCTGGTGCATCCTGCACTCGTCCATACTACCGCCACACCTTGGTGATAATGAATCTCTCTAAAGTGGAGGATGACCTCCCAATCAACACACAACTCTAAAAGAAGAAACTAAACTGCTCTCATGTAGTAGGCCAAGGCTTTATACTCACATATGGTCTCCATCAAACAAAAGTCATATCATCGAGCATCACCTCTAGTACTCTACATGACCCATCTGCCCCTGTTTGACATATCCAACACACACACACACACACATATATATATATATATATCATGGGCTCTTGTGGCTGCCTCTGTGAGGTACATACTGGTCTCAAAATCAGGATATGCTCCCATGCCTAGATCTATAAAACTAAAGCTCCAGCTGCAAAAGTCTTGCTCTCCTGATACACTACCTCATGCATCTTAGAGAACATATGGGCCAAAATACACTGACCCCAAGCCAACTCAGAGGGAGTCGCCATCAGACATGCCACCATCGGGGCCCAGCCCATCAATAGACCATTCTGCTGATGGTCAGACATGATAATCCCTCCTATCATTATGGAAATAATGCACTCTAGCCGGTGCGTCTGTCCATAATGCTATACTAAGGTCTCCCAAGAAATGGAGGTAGTCATTTGAGTATCATCTCCAAAGAGAGGTTTGGCTTGCATGGAAAGGAATGCATAGTATACGATACACATCCTCGGGGGTAAAAGTGATTTCCCTAGTCGGTAGGTGGAATGTCTGGGTCTCCGAATGAAATCTCTCAATCAGAGTAGTCAAAAGTCTGTGATTTACCCTTATCTTGGGTAAATGAATGAGGTACTCAAATCTACAAGAAGCAAGGTGTACCCTCATAGGGTCTGGCAGTGACACACATAATCTTTGAGTAGCTGGATGTGAAATGCGTACATGAACATCTGGATATATAACCTACACAACACAGAAGTAGGGAACCCTATCAGTACTTTGGTTATAGAACAGGTTACAAGGGCAAGAATTGGATAGTTCAGTATTTCAAAAGGTAGGTTAAAAGGTCAGCCATCAAGCTCAGAGATCAGAAAAATAAAAAATTTGACCTAGTAATGAGTTTTTGGCTCACTATTTTTCATACGACACTTCAGAATGGCAGGGAAAGTCATATGAGTTTCTACATCATACCATACGACAAAGCATAGTGATACGACAATGCATACCTCCTCATACAAGTTATGAGGGGCCCGACGAAATGTCATACGACTCTTGGGTCCCTCTGATACGAGTCTTGGGGGTTAATGAAACGACAACCTATCTACAGTTCAAAAGTCATACGAGTCTTGCTGGAGAGTCATACGAGTTTCCATGCATTCAAAAATTCAAAATTTTAAAAAGCGTACGAAAAATGCTACAAAGGCTATAAATCATGGAAAAATTGACTTTTCAGAGAAGCAAAGAGATCCACCTACCGGATGCTCGTACTGCCAAGGTCTCTGGTGTCTCCGGTTGTGCTCAAATCGATGTGAACTCATAGGTACCTTTGGTTCTGCCATTTTCTCGCTCAAAGGGCTCCACAAGATTTCTAAAGTCAAAAGGTTGAAATGAATTGAAAATGACCCTTCCGACCTTTATATAGATTTTGACCTAATTTTTAAAAGTGCTCCTTTTTCATGAAAATTGCACCCCTAGCTAATTTTGACGTTTTGAACCCATTTTTGGGATCAAAATCAAAATTTGAGATCATTTACTATGTCAAAATTGTGACTTAAAAATTTCAGACCCAGGACGGTCTACTGCTTGCATAATCGACCTTCAATCATCACAAAAATCTAGTATTCAACTTAATTGATTATCTTACCTCAAACTATTGACATTTCAACTTGGTCAACTATGGTCAACTCATGGTTTCACCTGGTCAAACTTGGTCTTCTAGATCTCCAAATGATGCAAAATGCATTCTTGAACATGTTTAACCACTTCTTAAATCAATTAACATGCTTCTGAACTATTCAACGCTGACTTTTCTTGTTAGATTTCAATTTTAATGCCGAAGGGGGCATGGTATTGCACATCATTCAAAGTCTGTAATCTAAATTTGAAATCATATCTTTCCTCAGTAATCAAGACAACAACCATGTCTAGTTGTTGATTCATCAAAAAGACCTCATCGCTTGGGGCAAATCAATCATTGCTTGGGGCATATCAAATTCATCGAGATCCATATCAATTTGGTATTCTCTTAATCTTGTAAACTATATCAATTTTTCGTAACCATCGATGCATTAGTGTTATTTCCTTGGTTCTTTGTAACTGAAGGGTTCAGATGTGATACCAATGTGATTCTTATCGACAATCGGGTTTGGAATCGGTCACTCACTTCTTCGCAATCATAAGGTTCAAAATCAGGCATTTTGACACTTTTTCACAATCATCGGTTCATTGTTGTTATAGTTAACATTATCTTTGGTCATTTAGGACCTAATAATTTCGAATCTTTCAATCAGTTTTTAGCTCATATCACAATTTCTGTTTCATATCAATTTCAATTTCAAACATCAGTTTCAACATCATACATAGACTGTCTTTGAACCACTACACTTCGCACAACAATTCAAAGAGGGGCAAAATGTAATACCCCAAAAATGGGCTATAGGTTCATTAACCTTCTATATCGACACATCGAACGAAATTGACATCAAAGTCCTAACCTAAGGCACATCGACACATTATCGAATCTTAATTGATTATCCTAAATTCTGCATCGGGGAATATTCTTTATTCCTATTTATCCTAATTATCTTTAATTTAATAATTATTTGGCGATAAATCCTATTTATCCTAAAGTTTGATTAATTGAATATTCTAAATATTTAATTAATTAGATTTAATACTGCCACTTAATTATTTAATTGGATTTAATTATATTTATTCCTAAATTGTATTATTTCATTTTGACAATAAATCAAATATCCTGTGACTAATTGATTAAATTCTTATTTAATTAAATAAAGTCAATTGTCAAATTTAATAATATAGTTTTTGAATAAAAGTTTGATTTAATAATTGATTAACCCATAAATCAATTATTTTATTTTTAAAATCAGTTAAGTTGAGGATAAATCACTCTATTTATTAAATTAATTCATAATTAATTATGCACAATCAAAAAAATAGTTAAGCTTTAAATCATAAAATCAATTCAAGTTGTTTTAAAAATAAACTCAACCCTCTTTTGAGTTGAAAGCTGATCTCAACTTCTGATTTAAATCAAAAAGCTGATTTGCATGATTTTGCGAGTTAATCTATCTCTAAATTCTTGATAACTCAAAAATCAACCCGAGTTTATCAAAAGTGATTTATGGCTTTTTCCATGCACCTCCAAAGTCCTGGATTTCTATAAATTAAGGTCTCAGCTCTTCAATCAATCAATCCACGAATTGCATCCTCATGCTGGCGAATTGGTGATCAAAGAATCCATCTTTGTGAATCCAAGCTATTGTGAGATTTTCATTTTTTGTTTTTTAGCATTCATATCATTTAGCATATCATTGTTTAGATTAATTGCATATCATATCAGTTTCTCATATAGAATAGATTCATATCAATTTATTTCATCTTATTGCATAGAAAATCCAAAAATATAGATTAATTTGCATTCATCTCATATCTAGATTCTGCATTCAAATCCTTCGTTTAGGTGTCGTCAAGGTCACTGATCTCGGTCCAATCTGAGAATATCATACTTGCGCCTACTAGAAGGCAATAAATTGCCTAGTTAGATTAGTTTCCATTTCACTACACGATTTTAATTTTAACTAACCTCTAATGTTTTACTAAAGTTTTGTGTTTACAGCTAGGTACAAATTTCACACACACACTTATATCCTTCAAACTTTGTTTCATCCATAATACTTGAGTACAACATGAGGATGTTGCAATGTATTCTGATCTAGTAGTAGATAATTTCACAGAGTCTTTCTTCTTGCTTGACCAAGAAACCAACTGGGAGCCAAGGAAATAAGCTCCACCACTAGGACTCCACTGATTATCAAGACGTCCAACCCAATTAGCATCATTATAATCTATCAGAGTGAAATCTGAACCTTTGAATATACAATAATCCAAAATCTTTTGTACCCTTCAAATATCTAAAGATCTTGTTTATTGCCATAACACACGACTCTTTCGGTTCTTGTTGAAAATTGGCTGCTAAGAATACAACATACATAATATCTAGTGTATTATCATTCAAATACAATAACCTCCAATCATTGATCTATATTTACTTGCATTATCTTTTAGTGAATCATCTTCTTTAGTCAACTTACATTCGGTAACAGTAGGAGTATATATTGGTTTAGAATTATCTAAACCAAACTTCTTCAATAATTCTTTGATTTACTTTGACTGAGAAATGAAAAATCCTTTACTATTCTAATTTCCCTGCAATCTGTTGGGACTTTAATTTTTTGCAAAATTTGAAGTACCATTTCTGAAGAAAGGTCGACTATAATGTGCACACTTTGAAAGAGTCTATCTTGAAATTTGGTGATCATCATGAAAAGAGGCTTTGTAAGAACCTTTATACATCTAAGTTGAACATATATGCCAAATTACAAGCCCCTAAGATCAATATTGTGTATTGTCATTTTTTATGCCCCGAGGAAATTCATCATTTTCACATTAACCGATATACATAGGTAGCCACTTTTGAAGCTTGACATCTCAAAACCTAGTGCACTTTCAGTTAAGCCGATGGTTCCTCCACATTGTCCACATGGTATTCCTGTAAAAATTCTCATGGTCTCAAGATTTTATTTAATAACTTTTCAAAGCTCAAACCAAATGCAACTTATAATAATTTGTCAAATAACGTTTGTTGAGTCTATTTAAGTGGTCAACTTTGTAGGCCTATATCTCGTTATCAAGTGACATTCATGTCTAAATAACTTTCTCCTTCAGTTTACCTCATATTAATATCCTCATGTGTCCATCTACACGGCCTCATCAGTTCATTTGATGTTTTTTCAAAGCCAAATGCGATTGCAATTTATTCAGCTTTGTTATGTACACATTGCAAAATCCATCAAAGTGCCCTTCAATATGAGTGAATATTTCACACCCAGGTAACCTCCACATCAAGCCAATCATTCTATGTGATTGTATGTATTAAAAAGAATCCCTATGCATGTTCTCAGAGCCTCTACTACTTACTTGATATTTTTAACAGGTCGAAACTGAAGAAACATTTTTCAACATACAAGACAAGACAAGTTGTGAGAATTTATATTTGTCAATTGGATAAATGTCATGCCAAATGTATTTGTCCTTATGATTCTCTATATGAAATTGTATTCTTGTGCCAGGTGGAAAGAACTTGTAAGTCAATTTGATATATTTTCAAGCTGAAAAGCAAAAACAATTTTACAGAGTTTTGCCAATTCAGATTTTCAAAAAATAGTTGGAAGACAAATTTGAAGATGGATATCTTGCAATCTGGGATGAATTCTTCAGAATCACAAGTTGGTGTGCATTCCTTGATTAGATATTTATACATCTCTCAACTCTTGTGGTCTCACGATAAGGGTTGGTCATTTCACCATGGCGATTCCGAATACAATTTATTCAATTTGATCATTTTCACAAAATCACAGTGTAATCCATTTGATGGTGTCAGATCTCGTTCTTTGGACTCGGAATGCGTTCCAAATCACTATCAATACTGATTGGAAGAGGTTTTATAGCCAATCGTTTAGAAAAAAATTTTAGTCGAGTCCACAAGAGACCTAGCTAATATCTGGATACTCTAGGATTGATTTTGAAGTTGATTTGAGAGTTTTTATTTAAATTAATATAATTTAAATAATAAAATAATGTATATGGATGATGAGGGATCCCGTGATAAAAATTGAGGAGCGAGAATACAATAAGAAAACAAAAATCTTTAAAATTTATTTTCAATAATGGATATATGTTTTGAACAATCAAGATATGGTGGCCCCAAACAAACATGTTTTATGAATAAAACTTTACACAGGCTAATAATCCATCGGCAAGACTGATGATATCGACGGAACATTTGAAGTGTCTTTCCAATGGTAAAAATCATCGACATAGTTAACACTATCGGGAGGCGTCTCAAAGGGCCTTCTGAAATAGCATATTACACCGATGGATCCCGAATACTTGCAGATAAAACTATTTTATGAGATGAACACGAGATGATTGGATAAGGAGGTAGATTTAGGATTTGAATTCCAGCAGACGAGATGTAATATATCATCAAATATGAATAAATAAAAATACAAAGCAGTTTTCTTCTTTCATGTGTTGTGGATTATTTTATTTCAAATCATTTCTCGGCTATTATTATCTGCAATAGATAATTGCAGGTATAAATCAAGTTATGAATAAATTGTGTGTTGTTTACATGGTTCGAGTCTCAAGATCCATTTGAGACTTATTATATGTTGTTTCTTGTCTAATTGGTCTTTCAAAGGGAAGGTTAGATTCAATTAGACTGACTGTGAAAATATCATGCAATTATATAGTATTGGGGTTTGGGTAGTTGATAGATTCATCCAAGGGAGGATTCAACAAAATTTCTTCTCGAGTTATACATAGGGTTTGAAAGAGGATAACTCTATTGCCCAAATGGAATAAGGCATTGGTTTGATATATCTTAAATTTCATTCAAATTATACATCAAGTTTCAATAAAAGTAGAAGAAGTAAATTAAATAGCAGCAACAAAAGAGTAGATAAATGTAATAAGATGTTAGAGTAATTGTAGAAGCAAAGTAGAATTAGTTAGGAATGTCAGATAATTGTGAGAATTGAGGAATTAAGAATTAGATAAAAAAAACCAATCAAGTAGATAATTGAGAACATAGATAGAGAAGGTAAGTAACAATCGAAAAGAATCAAGCAATTAGATCTATTCCAAGAATTTATTCCATCTTGATAGATTACATTGATACCAAAGATACAAATATATCAGTCTGTTATAAAAAGCTTCAATTTGGAGATACAATTGGAGAATAGGCCTACTAGCCTAGGTTCAACAAAACCTAAAGTGTAGCTTAGTTTAGTCATATTTGATTGATCTTGTTCGTAGGTCAAATCAGTTGAGAAGTTTTTATAAGAAATTTGGCATTATCCTAGAATTTTTAATTTGTTGATTTAGGAACCAACAGATTGGCGACTCTACTAGGGAGGAACGTCAGAGATCACTATTGGGGAGAGTCAAAAATTGTGTAACTTGAATGTTCATTGTAGCTAGTTTTGAAGGCGAATTTGCTAGAGTGAAGACCTCTCGAGAATAAATTCAAACTTTTCCTCATTAAGAGGTGGCGACTTTGAAAATTATATCTAGTTGTAAATTTTTCAAATTGAAAGCATAAAATGTATCCATATATGCATCCATATGAGAAAGAAAACACGTTGTGGATCATCCTCCACTATGTAATGAAGTATGTGTCATGATGAGGATGATAGTGTGATATGTGCACTAAAGGTGGATCACACACCTAAAGTGGAATTCTCTTACACCATGTTCTTAAATTAGGTGCAAACTCCTAGGTGTCTTAATGAAAAACTACTATACAATGCATTATCCTAAGTAAGCTTAAGTAAAGTTTAATTAAGAATATTTAATTACACCAACACCCCCCTTAAGTGAAACTTAGGGGAATGCACTTAAACTCACAATGCAAGACATGGGTCCCAACTACGAGGCAATCTTAAGTACCCATGTATAATATACAATGCAATACATGAAATGCAATCTCCCATAAAATAGAGAAAGAGAGAAAACCTCATGGGAAAAAAAATATTCTCCAAAGAGAGAGATGAAAAAACAAAAGATTCATGGATGGTTGGAGGAATTAAGACCCCCCAAGGACTACATACATCATGTATATACAAAGAATTATCCCCCTATAAGAGGGATAGTAGGAGACATGATTTCTCCAAAAAATGAAGAAGCTCCAATGTTGATGAAGAGTACCAAAAAGATAATCCAATGCCTACAAGAAACATGTCTCCCCTTAGAAAGAAATAAGTACAACAACTGATAAAGAAGACAATCCATGTCCAAATGGGAGGAGGAAGAAGGTCTCCAAGTATGCTTCTCTGAAGACTAAATAGGAATATCCAAGCACAAAGATTTCATCACATCATCAAGCTAATCTATGAAATGTGACAAACCAAGTGAAGGAGAATAATCATGCATGTCAATCTCCAAAGAAGGTGAAGAAGTATATTTAGCTAGATAACTATGATAAAACTATAATCAAAGAGAAGAGAAACCCCCTCAAGTATGTCTCTCAAATCTACAATATGAGACTCAACAAACAATGTTGAAATGTCATCCAAGTAGTCATCCCACACTGCAAGATCTGAAGCACTATGATCGTCATGTTGAATAGTATAACTCAAGTTTGAAGAAGCATGAGGTGGAGTAGGAATATCAACGCTTGTCTCAAGAACAAAATGATTCAAGTGTCCAAAGTTCTCCTCACATACATAATTCACCCTTGGTAAAAGGGTGGGTACATGTTAGAGTTAAATAGGTGACTTTACAACACCCCTAAGATCAAATGAAAGACCAAGATAACTTTCATAAGAGATTAGAAAGATAGTTTCATTAAGATGCAAGAATGATATTATTGATAATGGACATAATAAAAATGTACATAATAGGCTTGCTTATATAGGAAAGGCAATAAGAGACAATGATAAGAATTTGATAAGCTATCACCTACACAAGGTGGAATCACATGTCCACCAAAGGTGGATCATCCTCCACTATGCAATAAAGTATGTGTCATGACAAGGATGATAATATGATATGTGCACTAAAGGTGGATCTCACACTTAAAGTTGAATTCTCCTACACCGTGTACTTAAATTAGGTGCAAACTCCTAGGTGTCTCAATGAAAAACTATTATGCAATGCATTATCCTAAGTAAGCTTAAGTAGAGTGTACTTAAGAATATTGAATTACACCAACAATAATATTGTTGGATCTGCATCTCTCCTAGCTCCACGTCTATCATTTCCTCTTTGATCCATCCTGCATGAATCCCCTACAATTACAGGTTAGATATCCACTCTCCCACCCCACAACAAACCAATTTAAGACTTCATAATCTCAAGAACACATATCTATAACCAAATAATTAAAGACCTTCTCTGATACCATTTGGTGTAGCCATGGTATGAGGGACCTCAAAGAGATCTATTTGAACCATGTAGAAAGAGTCATACAATAGAAACAACAAATAACAAAAGAGAGGTATGCCAAATCAACCTTCACATTATCAAAAAATAATTTACAAATGGTCTCCAACATGCAGTCTTTCATGGTAGGCATACAAGCTTGATTATACAATAAAAATCCTATCTGTTAACCTTCAAGAGGTTATCTTATTATCATCTATTCAACCTACCAAGAACTCTCTCCTCCAAGGATCAATTACAATAACTTATAAAGCTTTCACAAGCATCAAGTCAGCCAGAGAAAGATTACATTCTCCAAGAACAAGAAAACATTTTATAAATATAGGCCGGGGCCCAAATAATAAGGATCTCCCTCAACTAGATGAAAAATGATGTGCAATTTGAAAGATGTGTCGTCCATAGGTGTAGAAACATTGAGAAATGAGCTAAGAAGATTTTCTGATCAGTAAATTCCTTCGCAAGATCAAAAAACTCTAACTGTCTATTAAAACATGAAAAACATGAAAGACTCACCAAGAATCCACAAGATCTCAACCATGAAGTAACAGATCGAGGTGCAAACCTAGGAGAAGGTTTAACATGATGCTAGGAATACCTGAGGTGCACAACAACAAAAGATCCAAATTGAAGGAATTTTGAAAGAAACTAAGAACTATACAAATAAGAAAAAACAAGAAACAAATATTTTTAGTTGATGCAAGATTTCCAAGAACCCAAGATGCTCCTGCATCACTCTCAGATTTTCTCAAATATGATAGCACAAGAATTCAAGAATTGTGTGGAATCACCCTCTTTTATAGAATCAGGGACTTCAATAAATGGTTCAAATTAAGGGTCGTTGAATGATAGTGAATAGATAGGATTAATTTAGACTAGACTAAGTGGATAAATTACTGAGACAAATTGATAGGTTACTAGATGCATGACAAAGCTACTTGAATAGTTAACTTGGTTGACTGGGAGTAGACTAAATTAATTTATTAGAGAATTGGTTGTATGACTGAGAAGACTAAATTGGTTAATTAGTAAGACTGAATTGATTGAAAAGAAGAACTATTAGTTAGTGACAATGAAAAGGGGTGGATCTAGAGGAATAATTAGCATTAAATCATTTTAAAGAATTATTTAATTGTGCATGTGAGGGAACAAATAAATTAAGTAATTTATTTATTTTTAGAAGAATGAGTTGCCATTGGGGAAATAGAAAATTAAATAAATTAATCATTTATTTAATTTTGGAAGACATAGTAATTGAAATAATCACTTAATTACCGTGACAAGAATGAGGAAGAATATATTTAATTAAATAATACATTTATTTAATCAAACTTAGGGAAATAGATTAATTAAATAATATAAATTATTTAACTAATTTTTAGAAGAATATTTGGAGAATCTAGAAAGGATATTAATTAAAGGGTAAATAATTAAATAATCAATTAAAATTATTCAATTATTGGACTTGGAGGGAAATGATGAAATTAAAATTTGAATAAGAAAGAATTATTAATTAAATAATAAATATTATTTAATTAATTTAGATGAATGTTAGTAAAATTATTGCGCGCACAGGACATAACAATTTTTAGTGTCTACATTTTTCCCCTCTTTGAGACAATGTGTTTCCAAACATTGTTTCAACTAATAATTAGTAAAAATCATATCTTGGTATGCTCTAGTAGGATTGCAATAGTGATTAGGTAATATTTTGCCCCCTCAAAAAATTGAGCGAAAAATGTGGATAGGAGCTCAATTTATCGACAAAGTGACTAGGAATCCAAAAGAATGAATGGATCAAAAAATTAAGTTGTTTGGAAAAAGTTATGGGCCCTAGAGGGAAAAATTCTACATGACCATTACAAAAGGGATGGGCTATATTTTCACCAAGGAGGGATAAGGGGGTATAAATAGGACCCAAGGTTCATTTGTAAGGTCATTTGTGCACATTGGAGATTTGAAATTTAGAGTAGAACCAGAGGTCTTTGAGAAAGTTTGATGAGAGAAGGCGACTAATAGAAGTGAAGTTCACACCAATGAGTGAGCTAGGACATATCGGTGGTCAGAGGGCATGTAACCATTGGTAATAACCTTTTTATTACACGTTTATTTTCTCATTTGTTGTGCTTTTCAAAACTTAGGTTTTAGGGTTGCAAAGTAATGAGACACAAGTGTAGGTCATATTCACTGCAATTTATGGTGATGCGACGTAAGTGTCGAGAATGAAAACCTCCAGAATTTAATAAATGATGTGCAATTGGAATGATTGTGTGACATAAACATATGAAAGGTTTGATGCAAGTGTAGGTGTGTAGTGATGAAATTTTATAGTAGACTTTGAAATATTGATATGAAATGATTAGACACATGTGCATAGATAATGTGACACATTTGACTAGCTAAAGATATGGAAAGTAATTAAACACATTTGTATATGACTTTCAACACATTTTCACTAGCTTGGTAAATATGTAATTTGATCAATGCATTTTGGCACATGACTAATTGGAAAATCCATGCCTAGTTAATGTTTCAACTTTTTTTTTCTATTGACTATAATATATTAATATTGGAATTACCGAGAGTTTACATTAGTATCAACTTTATAAAAAATTACATCCTCCCACACATTTGAAGGGAGTCAAAATTTATGTATCAAACAGTGTATCAAAAAAACAATTATTGTAACATATTAATTAGATACTTTTATCTTGCTCTACCTAGGAAACCAGGCTGTCCATGGCAGTTGATGATCTGCCCATTTGAGTCGCAGATTATCCTGGATGATGACATTGTATGAATTGGAGAAGTAGGCCTCCCAAGGAAGTGGAGGATGTGTTGACATAGGTGACACAAATATTGAGTCATCCCTAGGAGCTTGATTGATGGAAGTATCAATTGTAGTTTGAACCTGAGGTCCTTGGTTCGACCCTGCTGACTTACTGCTACTATTTACCTGCTCTTTGAACAACATATCTACAATGGTGGTGATCCCCTGAGTAGTCCCATCTCCTACGTTGATCCCCTACACATCCCTAGCTCCTGTACCTTGTTGTTTCTCTAAGTGCTTCTACTCTTTAATTTGTTGCAACATCTGCCCTATGGTGACATCAAAGTCAAAGTCTTCATTAGCTTTGGTGGTCATTTTACATGTGATCTATTCTCTGTCCAGGACATTTTTTACTTCCCTAATGACTTTCAAGGCTTGATGCTCTTTAACCTGCATGATCATGGTAACCTATGAGGCAATATTAAGAAATATGAGTCTTTGCAGAGAGTCAGTGAGAAATCTACTCCTACTATTGAAGATATCATCATTCCTATATTTCCATATATACCAAAGTATGTAAAAGGAAAGAGAAGTCCAGAAAAGATTTCATCTATTGTTCAGTCCCACCATATTTCCAGAAAGGATATCCATTATATGAAAATTTTTGTTTAGTTCTAACCCAAAAAGGCTCCATATAGAAATGACAAATTGACAGTCAAAGAATATATGCAGGATAGTTTCGGGTTCAGAGCAGTAAGAGCAGACATTTAGTTCATCATAATGCTTCTTAATAGGCAGCCTATGCAAAAGATAATGCCACATAAAACATAGTACTTTAGGTTCTACAGGGGTGTGCCATAGTTTTCTAAGGTATTTACTCCAAGTATTAGGGTCTAAATTCATATTCCATTTAGTATTAAGGTGTTTATAGATGGTATCTATGTCTGCAAGAATCCTATACACCACTTTGGCTTTAGTATTCCACAATGGGGTGCCATCAATCCACTTGATAAGGCCCATTTTGTTAGATTCAACCGCGGTGTCTCTGGGAAGATTGAGTGTTGAGCATGCATCCCTAATAGTGGTGTATGTCCTCCACTGGGAGAGGGGTAGGCCAAATATAGAGACAAGGTCATCCCATGAAATTAGGTTCTCATTCTCAATAATATCTAAAAAGTAGCTAATGCCTATTGAATTCTACTTCTTAGCAGAGCATCCCTGCAATTGGGCCAAGGGTTTATCACCTTTGTATAGGTTCCACCATATGGACCTCTCTCCACACACATTTTGATCCTGATCTAGCAAGCCATTCCCTATCACACTAGATCTTATCTCCTCCCAACCTTTCCAAATAGATTGAAACACTACAAATCTTGCTACTGTGTGTGTGAAAATTGTACCTAGCTAGAGACACAACACTTCAGTAAAACATTATTGGTTAATATGTCAAAGATCTGCAATATGAAATAAACATAATTAACTAGGCAATTTACTACCTTCTAGTAGGTGTGAGTATGGTATTCTCAAATTTAGACCAAGATCAATGACAATGCAACACCTAAACGAAAGATTTAAATGATTGAAAGTAATGAAGATGAAATGCAGATTAATCTATTTTTTTGGATTTTTTATGCAATAAGATGAAAACATGATATGGAATTAATCTAGAATGAATTGGAATGATATGAAAATTAATCTAACAATGATATGCTATGACTGAATGAATGCTATGAACCCTCAAAAACAAAAACAAAAATCTCACAATCATCTTGTTCACAAAAGCTTGATTCTTCAAATGCAAATTTGCCAGAGTAAGGATGCAAATTCGAGGGATCCTTTCATGAGGAGCTGAGCCTTGATTATATAGAAATCCAGGGCTTGAGGATGCATTGAGAAAAACCATAAATCACTCTTGATAAACTCAGGTTGATTTTTGAGTTAACAAGAAATTAGGAATAGATCAACTCATAAAATCATGCAAAAACACTTTTTGACTCAAAATAGAGTTTAGTTCACTTTTTCAACTCACCATCAGATGTCGAGTTTGGAAAGTTAACAAATTGAAATTGAAAATTGATTTAAAGTTGACTTCTTTTCTGATTGTGCATGATTTAATATGAATTAATTTAAAAATAAAGTGATTTATTCTCAACTTAATTGATTTTGAATTTAAAAATAACTGATTTATGGGTTAATCAATTATTAAATCAAACTTTTATTCAAAATTTATATCATTAAATATTGACAACTAAATTTAATCAATTATTCTTAGGATTTTTTATTTATTTTTAAAATTAAATAATATAAATTACGAATAAATAGAATTAAATCTAATTAAATAATTAAGTGGCAGAATTAAATTAATTAATTAAATATTCAACATATCCAATTAATTAACTTTAGGATAAATAATGGCATTTATCGCCAAAAAATATTTAATTAAAGATAATTAGGAATATTCAAGGAATATTCCCTGATGTAAAATTAAAATAATTAGTTAGGGTTTTTGATAAACTGATGTGCAGATGTGCCTTAGGTTAGGATTTTGATGTCGATTTCATTCGATTTTGATGATGTAGGAGGTTAATGAACCTATAGCCCATTTTTGGGGTATTACATTTTGCCTCTCTTTGAATTACTGTGCAAAGCGCAGTGGTTCAAAGATTAATTTGTTTTTGATGATGTTCGAACTCAGTTATGTGGTGGAGAAACTGATCCTGAAAGATTAACTGATTCCGAGACAAAAACCAATTGATAGATTTGAAGATGTTGGTGATTCAGGTCCTGATTGACCAAAGAATCGAGATTATTCTAACTATATCAACAATGAACTAGTGATTACGAAGAAGTGTCAAAATGCTTGATTCTGAACCTATGATTACGAAGAAGTGATTGTCTTGACTCCAGACCTGATTGTCCAAAGGAATAGAAAGGATGCCAAATCTGAACCCTTCAGTTATGAAGAACCAAGGAAATAACACAACTGAACCATGGTTACGAAGAGCTAATACAGTTTACAAGATTGATTAGGATACCTGATTGATATGGATCTTGATGAATCTGATATGCCCCAAGTGACGAGGTCTTTTGATGAATCAACAAGTAGACGTGGTTGTTGTCTTGATTACTGAGGAAAGATTTGATTTACAAATTTGATTTACACATTTGATTGATGTGTAATACTATGCCCCCTTCAGGATGAAAATTGAAATCTAGCAAGAAAAGCCAACGTTGTAGTTTAGAAGCATGTTAATTGATTTGAGAATTTTTTATACATGTTCGGAGATGCGTTCTGCATCGTTTGAAGGTCCAAAAGACCAAGTTTGACTAGGTTTGATCATGAGTTGACCATGGTTGACCAAGTTGAAATTTTGATAGTTTGATGTTAGATAATCAGTTAAGTTGAATTCTAGATTTCTTTGATGATTGAAGGTTGATTATGCAAGCAGACGACAGTCTTGGGTCCAAAAATTTTAAATCATGATTTTGACAATGTAAACGATCTCAGATTTCAATTTTGATCCTGAAAATGGGTTTAGAACATTGAAATTAGCCAGGGGTGGAATTTCCATGGAAAACGGAGCACTTTGAAAAATTAGGTCAAAACCTATATAAGGGCCAAAAGGGTCATTTTCTAATTATTATTCACTTTTGTCTTTTGTGATTTCTGTGGAGCCCTTTGAGAGAAAAATGGCTAACATGGCAGTTTGAGTCTCCTTGCATCATTTTGAGCGTAGCCGACAACACCAACGACCTCCCCAGTATGGGAACCTGGTAAGTGGACCTCTGTGTCTCTCTGTGAATTCAAATTTTTTATGTTTTTAGCATTTTAGGATCTTTTTCGTATGTTTTCAAGTCTTTCAATTTTTGCACCATGGAAACTCGTATGACAGTTTGTATGGAGTTGTACGACTTTTCAATTTCCTATAGAGTTTCGTCCATGTTCTGTCTGAAACTCGTATGAGAGGGACCCTTATGTCATATGACATTTCATCGCATCCCTCAAGTGTCATATGGGAACCTCTGTATTGTCATGTACACATGAAATGTCGTGCGAGAACCTATAGAAACTCGTACAAGTTTTGACACCAGTTTGAAAAGTCGTATGGAAAACAACGAGCATTTTTCACCTCGTTAGGTCAAATTTTTGGTTTTTCTAATTTCTTAGGCTGATTCCTTAGCATTTAATGTACCTTCTGAAGTATTTAACTTTGCAATTTCTATACTTATAGCCTAATTTTTGACCAAATTACTAATAGGGTACCCTATTTTCATTCTGTGTAGGTCATCTATCTTGATGTTCATGTCCAGATTTCACACCTGGTGACCCAAAGACTCTGCGTGTCACTGCCTGACCCTCTCAGAGTGCACCTAGCTACCTGTGGATTCGAGTATCTTATATGTTTTCCTAAGATTCAGGTGAACCATGGTTTACTGACTGCTTTGATAGAGAGATTTCATTCCGAGACACGAACTTTCCACCTGCCCACTGGAGAGATCACAGTCACAACTGAGGACGTCCATAGGATATTGTGTATACTGTTTCATGGCCCTCATCCTGATTATGTCAGTGTGGGGAATGCTAGTCTTCATGCCTTTAGGACATTGTTTGGTGATGATGATCAGTTGGCTTAGTCTATATCCTAAGAGACTTTAGCATAGAGATATGGGCAGACCCATAGACTTGAGTGTATTATAGCAGGGATGATCGGTGGGATCATCATGTCCGACTGTCAGGAGAACGGTCTCTTGATGGGCTGGGCCCCGATGGTAGCTCACTTGATGGCTACACCTTCTGAGTTGGGATGGGGTCAATGCCTTCTAGCACACATTTTCTCTGAGATGCATGAGATAGTGTATCATGAGGGAAAGTCTTTTGCTTCTGGTGCTCTAGTATACAAATTTGGGCATGGGAGCACATTCCCATATGTCGGCCGGTATGTCAGAGTTAGCAACAGCCATAGGAGCCTATCATATATGTATATTCTAGATATGTGACACAGGTCCGCATGGGTATCACTGAGTATTGGAGGCATGTTCTAGATGACATGACCTTTGTCATTTGGAGACCATATTTACAGGTAGAGGCATGGTTGACTGCTTATTCTCAGTTTAGCTACTTCTATCAGAGTCAAGTGCTGATAGGTCGATCCACTACTGTGCTTGAGAGATTTATCATTACACGGGTGTGGAGGTAGTATGACATCATCCAGGATGCCCCATAGGACTATGCCACATATGCACATTTTGTCCAAGAGCTGGGATTAGGTTGGACAACTTGCCTATCTTACACCCTGTGCAAGCAAGAGTACATGAGATACGTGCCGAGAGAGTGGGATTATAGACCATAGGTTACTGATGCTGGGGTCACTGATGCGTTCATTGCTTGGTTGGCAGAGCACCCTATGACAAGATTATTTGATCCTACTGAGATGATTTCGACCATGGAGGAGGCTATAGATGTTACAAGTGCATTGATGGGTACAGGCCAGAGACACCGAGAGGTACAGATCCCTATTGTTCAGCCTACACCTCTGAGGCCTAGAGCTATGGTTACACCATAGAGACTAGCTGGACAGATGAGACCACCTCGCCCTCAGAGTTCTATAGTAGGTAGACCTATATTTCTTTAGAGGAGACATACTAGAGGTGAGAGTGGTACTTTGGGTAGCATTAGGAGTGTGGACGAGGTCCTAGGTGCGCAACAGGATGTGGGTAGTGATACTGATTCTGCACAGGTGGATCTTGATTTTGATTTAGGTGTTGAGGTTAGACACCGCAAGGTGCGCAGGGTAGAGGTTGTTGATCAGTCGAGTGAGGACACAAATATGCCAGCTGTAGATGTAGATCCTGGACTAAGGCAGACTCCTCAGGAGGTCATTAGGAGGCTTAGGTTACAAATCTGAGACCTGAGATTATAGAGTGCTCCCTTGAGATATAGCTCAAGGAGTCTGAGAGACAACACCTAGTGTGAGAGGCAGATTGCAGGCGGTTACAGGAAGAGGTCACACATCAGAATGCACAGGCTACTTATTATGTGTCTGCATACTATGCGGTTGTACCTATTGCCCATAGAGTACCCACTTATTCTCAGTACATGATTGCTTTGGAGGGAGCTAGAGCACCGCAAGATGATCCACCACCAGATGCACCTGCGCCACCCCCACTAGATGTGGAGGAGCAAGTAGACAGATGATCTGTCATGTTGTCCTTTGATTTTGTCATTTTTTCCATACACATTGATTTGACTCTGATAGCTAACATGAGCTCATTCTTTTGTATCTTGTGCCAGTAGTGCACCTCTAACTATTCCAAGTTTTATGATATATATGAGATCAATTTTTGGTTATAACTTCATATGTACTTGTCATTTTGTGTATGATGATATCATGTGATGCAAATGCTTTGAGTAATGTAGAATGTATGGAATATGAAATGCAATGGTTTCTTTCAAATGTCTGGATTATGCAATGCAGCTGAATGATTATGGAAATGTAAATGTATGATTTGTTTATGCTTTATGGAATGCACATGTATGTAATGCAATGAAGTGAATGATTATGAGATATGCCATGTAAATGAAGTGATACACGTGATATGTTTTGCAGGTATTGATGAGGACAAGTACTCAGTCATTTGTCAAAAGGATGTTTAACCCAGGTTGGTGACTACTTGCAGTTGTATGAAGAGACCTTCATGTGAGACTCAGTCCTTGTGTCATGTTTAGCATTGAAGAATCATTTAAGTGTCAAGCTGATTTGGAAATCATGAGATAAATGTAATCATGCAAAGTGCAAAGTGACATGCAGAATGAAATGAAAACCTAAGATCTAGGACCTAGTCATTGATCATGTGTCAGTCATTTTCATCACTAAATATTTATTAGGTAACTGGATAAATCAATACAACGTCCACTAGTTAGAAAACCATGGACATACGAATATTGATTTTGTTTTCAGAATGTCAGAGTAGATATAAACACCAAGGCACAAATGTGAGGATGACCTAAATATCATGTCCATTTTGATATAGCAATTTGTATAAGCATCAGAATATAAATGTTATGATGACCTGAATACGCCTTGCAGAACAAACACACCAAGTAGAGGAGAGATCTTTCTCATTCTTACGTGAATTTACCCGTAGTGACCCTTTATCATTCACATCCTTGGGTATGAACATGTTTTACAGTATAGAAGAAGAAATCACTCAAAAAGACAAAGTTAGATCAAACTTCCTTGAATTTTCTAGGTATCAATGGTCGAGGTACACATGGCCATCCAATCATGATGGAGGCAATTATAGTGGACACTAATTCAATCCAGAATTTCCAAAGTTATTAGATTTTCACTCAAAGCAGAAAATAAAGAAAAGATTATGCCCCCAGTCATCACTCTCTAAATCCTGTAAAGGACATCATTGAAGAGCTCGAATGGACACAATATGCAAAAATATCAATGTGAATCAGTAATCATACAAAGAGGATTAAAGCATGTAGCAAAGATTGTTTTTGTTTGTGTTGATGTTTGTTTGTGTTGTTGTAGATGCAAAATCCTTTCTGGTGAGGAGACAAATAGACTGACTCAGATGTAGCTTCAAAGGACTTCTGACTGGATATGACATGTCTGAGGTACTGAGGACTCTAGGATATGACATTGATTGCCCCCAAGTTTGAACATTGATAGGCTACAGATGCTTTTGCAGATTGGTGTACAGACTGACTTTATTGAAAATAGGAATGCGAAAATAGACCGGGAGGTATGTACAAACTAAAGCAAGACTGAAAACTAGGAAAGACCAAGATTGCGCTGATAGATGGAGCATTTTGAACAAGCGGCACCCATTTGTCAGGTTTTCACCATCTTGGCAGAGATTCTATTTTTGCTACCAAGGCACCTGTTTCCAGGTTTTCACCAAGGCACTTTTTCTTTTTCTTTTTTTTTTGTATTTTTGTATTTTTCATTTTTTGTATTTTTGTATTTTTAATTTTTTTAATTTTTTTCTTTGTGAATTATCAAGGTGCCTATTGCTAGGTTTTCACCAAGATGATCATTTTTTCAAGACTTTTTCTAATTTTTCTAATTTTTTTAGGACATTTTGCAAAGACTGAATGCCTTAGGCGTAGAATTTCTTCAGATGGAGAATGTTGATTGGTTCTTAGAGCTGTTCTCCATCAGTCATTGAGAGTTGATAGGCTCTAGAGCCAAAAGTAGAAGTGATAACAAAGGGACCTAGCCAGTTGGGTTCAAACTTCTCCTTGCATTCTCAATGTGATTGATTTTTAGGATTCTCTCTCAAGACTAGATCGCCAACTTGAAATTCTTTGTGTCTAACTTTCTTGTTGTATCCTCTAGACATTCTTTTCTGATATACTTTGAAATGATCATATGCTGCTTGTTTTCTCTCATCTAGTAGTTCAAGTTCTTGCAACCTAGGTACTCTATAGTCATCATCAGTTACTAGACCATGCATTCTAATTCTTAGTGATGAGATTTCAACCTCAATAGGTAGTACCACTTTATACCCATAAACTAAAGAGAATGGTGTAGCCCCAGTGGACATTCTGATACTTGTTTAGTAGGCCCAAAGAGTTGGATTGATCATGAGATGCTAGTCTCTTCCTATTTTATTAACTGTGTGATGCAGGATCTTCAACAGATTCCTTTTTGATGCTTCTGCTTGTCCATTCCCTTGAGGATAGTATATGGACAACCAATGTTGTGTAATCTTGAATTTAGCACACAAGGAATATAAGTCCTTATTCTTGAATTGACCACCATTATCTGTGACTATTGAATGTAGAATTCCATATTGACAAATGATATAGTTTAGAATGAACATTGAAATTTGTTTGCCGGTTGCTTGAGTCAAAGGAACTGCTTCTACCTATTTTGTAAAATAGTCTGTAGTTGTAATGATATGGGTATGTCCATTGGAAGAATGTGGATGAATAGCTCCTATGAGATCAAATGCCCATTGTTGGAAAGGCCATTGTGTAGTGAAGGGAATAAGATCTCTCCCTGGTGCATGAATCAAGTTACCATGTACTTGACACTTTTGATAGTTCTTAGCATACTTGATAGCCTCTTTTTCCATTTCAGGCCAATAGTATCCAGCCCTAATAAGTTTTTGAGCTAGTGTTAAACTGTTGGAATGTGATCCACATATACCATCGTGGAATTCCTCTAATGTACGTTGAGACTCTTCATGCTCTAAACACCTAAGTAGCGTACCATCTAGACTCCGTTTGTATAGATCATTACCAATGATGACATACCAGGATGCATTTTGGATAAGGTATCATTTCTCATGTCGGTTGAAGGAATCAGGGATGATTTAGTCTTTAAGGTAGGAGTATAGGTTTTTATATCTGGAAGAATCATGACCAACAATAGTGAAAATCATGCGGGTTTTGGGGGAATCATCTACAAGAAATGATAGTGCTTCCACCATGAACTCATACTGTAGCTCATGTTTGGGCTACCGTAGTAGAGATGATACCATTTCCATAGCATCAGTAGCCTTGTTCTCTGCTCTAGGAATATGTTCAAATGTCATAGATATGAAATATTTCTTTAAGTCATCTACCATATGTTTGTATGGAACAAGTTTCTCATCTTTTTTCTGGTACACATCATTGACTTGGTGTATGACTAGCTATGAGTCTCCATGAATGTGTAACTCTATCACTCGCCATTCTATTGCTATCTTCATGCCATTAAGTAGAGCTTCATATTCAACAATATTGTTTGTGCAAGGAAATTTTAATCTGAAAGCTTTAGGGATTGAGTAACCTTGTGGTGTTATGAACAATATGCCTACTCCAGATCCATTCTGTGTGTAAGATCCATCAAAGAAAAGATGCCAAGTCCTAGAAGATATGCGCATGATGGATGAATCAAGAAATTCCATCTGTAATGGTGTATCATCAAACATTGGTGCATCAACTAACTGATCTGCAATGACTTGGCCTTTGATAGCTTTCCTTTCAACATATTCTATGTCAAATTCGCTCAATAGCATCACCCATCTAGCTACTCTACCTGTGAGGGAAGCTTTGCTTAGTAGGTACTTTAGTGGATCAATCTTAGCTACTAGTTGTGTTGTATGAGCTAACATGTAGTGTCTTAGTTTCTATGATGCAAAGATCATAGCTAGACAAACTTTCTCAATCATGAAATAGTTCTTCTCATATGCTACCAATGTTCTGCTAATATAATAAATAGCTCTTTCCTTCTTATTCTCATCATGTTGTGCTAGGAATGCCCCCAGTGATGTATCTGTGGAAGAGACACATAGGATCAATCGCTTCCCTTGAATATGAGGCATCAAAATAGGAGGATTTGATAGATACTTCTTGATATGGTTGAAGTTATTTTCACATTCCTCATTCCATGCAAAAGTCACACCTTTATGTAATATTTTTGTGAAAGGTTGTGATATGTCTGCTAGCTGAGATATGAAACATCTAATTGATTACACTCTTCCTTGTAAGGTTCTCATTTGACTGATATTCTTAGGAGGTTTCATCTCCATGATAGCTTTGACCTTAGTAGGATCTACTTCAATGCCTTTCTTTGAAACAATGTAGCCTAGAAGCTTTCCAGAAGTGACACCAAAAGCACACTTTTTAGGGTTCAGTCTGAGACTAAACTTCTCCATTCTATCCAGTATTTTCTCAAATCATTCAAATTTTCTGATCTTATCATTGATTTAGATAAGGTGTCATCAACATAGTCTTCCATAGTTCAATGCATCATGTCATGAAAGATAGATGTCATAGCCCGTTGATATGTAGCACCAACATTCTTAAGGCCAAATGGCATGACATTCCAACAAAAGGTACCCCATGCACATGTAAAAGCTATTTTCTCTTGATCCTCTGGAGCAATTTTGATTTGGTTGTATCTAGAGAAACCATCCATTAAAGAATACATTTCGAAGCCCGTAGTCATATCCACCATCATATTGATGTTTGGTAGTGGAAAGTCATCCTTAGGGAAAGCTTTGTTTACATCTCTGAAGTCTATGCATACTCTAATAGATTTGTTAGGTTTTAATACTGGAACAATGTTGGAGATCCACTCTGCATAATCTATAACTCAGATAGATCTGGCTTTTAGTAACTTTTCTAGCTCAACTTTAACTAAGAGTGCAACATGTGGATGCATCTTTCTCAACTTCTATTTAACGGGTTTGACTCCTGGAGTAATAGAAAGATGATGCATTATCAGATTTGGATCTAACCCTGGCATATCTGAATACTTCCATGCAAAGTTGATTTTCTTCTCTGTTAAGAAAGTGGTGAATGCCTATTTTTCTTCTTTTGAAAGAGATTGTGCTACATGAATTAGTTGTGGTTCCTCTGTTGTACCCAAGTTGATAGATTGAGTGGGCTCTATCAATACTGGAGATCTATCCTGTAAATGACTTGGAAGGACATCAAATATCTCATCCTTAGGTGCCTCAGGGAGGTTTTCACCTTTAGATACATCTTTTCTTTTTACTATTTTAGGTTATGAGACTGCCACAAAATGGTTTTCACCCTCAGAAATCCTTTTCTTTTTTCTTTTATTCTTTTGACTAAGATATTTGATATCTGACTCTATCATGCTAATGCTCAGTTCACTGATGGAAGTCATCATAGGTTCCACTACATTGAGGTAACAGGCAAGGGTATAGTCATTTCGAAAGGTATAGATATCTTGGCTCGAATCAGTACACGTTTGGTCAATAAGCTCTAGATGTTGGATAGTCAATATAGGGGAGGATTGGGAAATGGTATTCACACATATGGTGTTGTCATCATTGGTCCTAACCTGACTCTCATATTTGAAGGTGATATTACTACTCAAAATGTTCATTTCATGAATAGTTTCAATGTCATTATTGGATTCCACTTCAGCAGTAGGTGGATTAGACTCGTTAATTTCATCATTTTGCTCTAGACTCACATCTGATTTAGGTGAATATTGGTGAATGACATCAATGTGTTTTTCAGTGATAAGCTCATCTTCTTCTGGAATAACTCCCCATTCATAGTCATTTGATTCATCCTCTGATTCTTCATCTAGACCTTTGGGAAATTTGAGAACATGTGTATAGTCAGGATGAATCCCCCAAGCAGGATTTCCTTCTGATTTAGATTTGTATTCATACTCATGGGAGTCTATTTCAGAATCACTATTGTATCCCAAATTTTCAGCTATTGTGATAGGTTTACCTTCTTCTTGTTTAGTAGTAGGTTCTTGTGTAGCTACCACATTGATATTCTCCTTAGGTTTTTCTTCAACTTTAAGAAGATCTAGTATTTCTTGAGGTAAACATTCATAAGGAATAAGATCAGAGGTGTCTGAATCATCACTGTCTAATTGTTGTGTTTCTTCCTTTAGCTGAGTTTCTGTTGATGGTTCAATCTGCTCTAAGACACGTGGAGAATTTTTGCTGAGATGAAAAGGCTTCTTTTGATATCCTAGGCCTGTAGTATCTTTGGTCATCCTTCCACAATGTTCAACTAGTTTTATAATGCCTTTGCCTCTTGTTCCTAGAGGTCCTTTTCTAGTGTATCCCATCTTAGACATAAGTTTGTGATGTGGTCCATAAGATTTAACAGGGGTTTTAGGTGTTTTAGAGTCACATTTCTAAACTGTCTTGGATTGAGACTCGTCTTTGTATAACCATGCTAATATAGCTTCTTCTTCATCAAATTCTTTCTTGGACACTTTTTCTATGATAAAACTCCCATTAAATATGACTTGGGATTCTTTAGTTGTAGGTTTCACCTTGTCTGAAGGTTGTCCATAAGATTTTGGGGACAATAGGAGAGATGTGAGAGACAAGACTGGTTCCATCGTGTATTCTCCCATACCTGTGTCCTTGATTTTGACTTCTTTGGCAATATCTTCCATCTCAGATGTAGATGTAATGTTTGTTTTCTTAGTGAAAGATTCTCTATTATGTGGAACAAGTTTTTCAACACTTTCGTTCAAGGCATTGCAAGATGTGGATATGTCAACTAGAATTGTGACCTCTACTCCATCATAAGGAAACTTCACACATTGATGGTATGTGGATGGAATAGCTTGTATTTCATGTATCCAAGGCCTCCCTAGGAGAACATTGTAAGCCAATGGAATATCTAGAACTTGACAAGTGATGTCTTTGATAATAGGTCATGTTCTGATAGGTAGGAAAATTGTTCCCTTGGAAGATCTTTCTTGCTCATCATATGATTTTATGGTTATCATCTTTTTAGGATAATTAACATCTTCTGATAATCCTAGTTGTGTGATCAATTTGTAGGAACAGATATTTAGACCAGTGCCTCCATTTATCAACACACATTTGACACAATTGTTTTGGATTAAGACTTCAATATGCAAGGGTTGGTTATGCAGATGACTCAATGAATTTTCATCTTCCTCTGAGAAGGAGATATACTAGGGTGATGTCAGGTGACCAACCATAGCTTAGAATCTATCTAGATCAAGATTGTCAGGAACATTGGAATCGAGTAGTGCTTTATCCAAAATAGCCCTATGAGAAGGAGATATCCAAAGCAACTCAAACATGGATATTTTTGCATTTGTGTGTTGGAGTTGTTTGAAAATACTGTATGATGTTGGCCTCGTGTCTTTAGGATCTGATGATTTTGGGGCAGCCCTCTATTTAGAAGTAGATGAAAGATTGAAAGGCACGTTAGGGGCATTTGATGAACCCGAATTTTGTCCTTATAGATGTGCTTGAGCTTGTGATCGAGTTATTGCATTTTTTGATTGATTATCTCTATCCTTTCTCACAATAGTGATGACATTGCAATGTTCAGATAGGTATGGGTCAACCATATTTATGACAACATTGTTTCCAGAGTAGGTGTAATTGACTTTAGCACCCATGTTAGGCTGAGAAGATGAATCTCCTTGACCATGTTTCAGAAATGGTTTCGTGAATGCCATATGATAATTGTTGGTTTTGTGATTGTCAATTACAATTTCTCCATTATCAATTTTGTCTTGTATGAGATGCTTCAAGCGTACACAGTTATTAGTTTTATGACCCTTGTTTCGGTGGAAGTAACAGAAATCAGTCTCTTTCCACCATTTCGGTTTAGGTTCAGGATCAAATGGTTTTATCTCAGGCAATGTGATGATTTTGTTTGCCAACAGAGTTTTCATGGAAGATTCTAAGGACTCACCCAAAGGAGTGAACTCACGCTTTGGTGTTGTAACCCATGGTTTATAGTCTTTCAACTTTTGAGATGGTTCAAAAGCCTTTTTCTCAAAAGATTTTATGGCTTGAGTGCCCATGGTGAGATTGAATGCAGGTGATTTTGATGGAACACTGACGTGATCAACAACACCATCTATTACAACATTCTTGTTCTTGTTCCAAAATTTACCTTTGTCTTTGTTGTTGGAACTAGAACCAGATTCATACTTGTTTTCCTTTTGAAGTGACATGTCTACTTTTTTAACAAGCACATTCTCAATCTTGATGGAATTCTCTACCATTTTATCAAAGGATGTATGATTTTGCATTTTCAAGGGATAATTGAGTTCCAAAACCAAATTTTTGATGAATATTTTGAGTTTTTCAGTTTCTAGAATAGGTCGAGCATAGAGTGAAAACTTCTTCCTCCATCGTTTGAGGAAAATCAAGAAGGGTTCTCTTGAGTTTTGCTTCAGATTGCAGATATCAATCATGGTGATCAGATGCTGAATGTTGTAGGAGTATTGTTGATAAAATAGCTTGATCAATTCCTCAAAGGTTTTGATCATTGGAGGCATTTTAGAGAACCAATGAATAGCTGACCCTCCTAAAGATCGAGGGAAAAGATGCATTAAGTAGGTTGGTTCATGCATAAACTCCATAGATTGACTACATAATTCTCTAACATGATCTTGAGGGTCAGATTTTCCATCATACTTATCATATTTTGGTATCTCCATTCTTTTTGGGAATGGTGGCATGTACAAGTTTTTATCAAATGGAAAGGGGCATAGAACCTCCATGGAGAATTCTTTAGGTTCTTTCTCTTTTTCCAACTTGTTGAGTTTAACTTGCATGGCATGCATCTATTTCATCATGGTTGTGATAGGAGTTTCTTCCTCTTGAGTGATGATATCTTCAATATTATAGTTTGGAGGAAGTTTGGCTCCTTGTCGAGCTAGGTCTAAGAAGTAGGCTTCTTTCTCTTCTTGCAAGAAATGTTTCATCAGTTTTCAAAAGTGTTCATCACTTTTGTATTGTTCAATTTAGATGGAGTCGGTTTAGGATCTTCGTGATTAGATTGATGGCCTTGGGATCCTTGGTTTCCTCCTCCTTGAGACATTGTGGTGTGATGAGAACTACCAGGGATTGATTGATGTGGATTTTGGTGATCACCCCCATGAACTGATGCAGGTGGGGTGACGTAACCACCTTTTAAGTAAAGATTGCCAAGAGTGTCTTCTGCAAATTTAGTTGTGTCTTAGGGTTGATGAAATATTTGAGCAATCATAGAAGATGTTGCTAAAGAGAATCTGGGTGGTTCTCCTTGTTTTCTTTGTGAGGAAGCTCTAGTTTCCACCATTAACCTTAGGTGAATCAAGAGAGCAAGATTAAGACAACTGAAGAATGACTTGATTCAAGAAGATCGAATGACATAACCTTATCGAGATTGGATTGGTTGAAGATTTATTTGGACATAAATGAAGGATATTGTTCCCTAGATGTATGGGTAGACACCCAAAGGATAGCGAACATGAGTTTGCAACACTTAGCCATTTTGTTGAAGACTAAATTGAAGATGATTCAATAAGGTTTTGACACAAGATGAACATGATTCAAATCGATAGATCAAAAGGCTGGATCAAACTCAAGAGACCACTTTAGGAAAATTGATTGGATTCTTTTGGTTTTTGCTCTATTCCTGACATAGTGAATTTTCTGACAGAATCTGGAAGTTGGCTATAAAAACTAGATTTTTGACAAATTTGGAAGATTTTTGACAACTTTGCAGGATTTTGATATGAGTTTCTCTAGGTTCGTATGAGTCTGGGTTAGCTCTGGCACGACAATTGACAAGGCTCGTACGATAATTGACACCAGGATAAAATTTTTCTTGACTATTGTGACAACACTCGTATGATAGTATACATTCTCTTGTACGACAATCTAGGGGTTCTAGTACGATAGTCTAAAAAACTCATACAACTTTTGAGGCTTTAGGATGAATTTTGACACCAGAAAGGATTTTTGCTTCAAATTTGCAATTTTTTTAGTTTTTAGTGTTTTCAGTATCAAGTTTTTTGTAAAATTTTCTGTCAGGTTTGAATATTTGTGTAATAGTTCATCTTGGGTTCGTTCGTTTCAAGTAAGCAAGTAGATATCAAGCACACAGAAAAAAAAAGCAAGGGAATTCAAGCATGTATGAAAACAATGAACAAAGGAGAAAGAAACCTTGTACATAAACAATAAATTGACTTATTGTTCTAATCCCCGAGAGTGCTATTTGTGTATGTTCTCAAAAAGTTTTGCAATTACGCACATAGTCCTAGAAAATGAAAAATTTGGCCTCACTAGGGTTTTTAGTAATGGTCCGACTCTACAACTTTTGTAATCTCAAGAGGGAAAACTCTAATCCAGGTGCATCAGGGTTTTGACATAGTTTGAGAATTTAATCAATCAGGAGCTGCTAGGGAGATTTGACAGCCCAACAAGAGACAACACTTGTGGAGATTTCTTCCATAAAGATATTTATATAGCGGTTGTTGCTACCACAGTGAAAATGGCTATTACCGCTTGAGGTTCTGTCCATGTGGTTGACCTAATAAAGGGAATGTCCACTATGGTTAACCCTCTCTAAAGGTGACTCACAAAAAAAACCACATGGGGACCCTGTCCAAATTCAAGGATCTGAGTTTCTGATACTACCCGAAAAGGGAGTAGAGTAAAATCCTCTAGCCTTTTCACTTTTACCCAAACACAGTAGACAGATTCTTTGACATGCTAAGACTAAAATTACCTCACCAAGATTTGTGATGTCAACAATAATGTCTACCGAGCTCTCTAAGTGGGACCTAGAGAGAATGTACCGATCAAAGTTGAGGACCAAACCAAGTAGAATGTGAGATAATTGCAATATCCTCCCTATCTACAAGGGGATCTATCTTCGAGAAGAGCTTCACATGAAAAACAAGTGAATGAAGCCCACTCTCTCAAAAACTTTGCAAATAGTTTTCATAGGGTCTAATTATTATGTGTAACAGATATGTAGAAAGAAAATCTATGTTTTTTTTAGAGCCCAAAACTAAAGTGTGATTTATGAAAGCAGGAAAGACACCCAAGCCAAACACATGAGATGTTCATTTTATGTCCCAAATTGAAATGTTATCAGAAGCAGTAGAATACCTGAGTTCCAACGTAACGTGCTTAGTAGATTTTATCTAATTTTGCAATTTTGTTGCACTTTCTTGTGAGAAAAAATAGCAAGTATCAATCAGAAAAAGAAGATCTCAATTGTTAGGGTTAGTTGTTAGTCCAAATCCAAAATCTAAATTTGAAAGACAAACTAAAAATCTGATACGATAATTGAATCTTTGGTACCAAAACTCGTACGACAGTGGGTTACCTCCGGCATGATAATCCAAGCATGATACGACAGTGGGTCTGTGCACACATGACAAAGTAGTCCTAAAACAAAAATGTATGACAATAGGCATGAGTCTTGAAAACACCAACTATCGTACGATAGTCAGGGGGTCCTGTCATGACACTCTAGCAAAAATCATACGAAAAATGTATGGACACAAAGTAAAAATCATAGTTTTGATAGAAAATTATAGAAAATTGATAGAAGATAAAATGGAAACCCCTTTCAGGGCTCCACAGTGGGCACCAAAAATGTGTGTGTGAAAATTGTACCTAGTTGGAGACACAACACTTCAGTAAAAGATTATTGGTTAATATGTCAGAAATCTACATTATGAAATAAACAGAATTAACCAAGTGATTTACTGCCTTCTAGTAGGTGCGAGTATGGTATTCTTAGATTTAGACCAAGATCAGTGACAATGCAACACCTAAACAAAGGATTTAAATGATTGAAAGTAATGAAGATGAAATGCAGATTAATCTATTTTTTTGGATTTTGTATGCAATAAGATGAAAAAATGATATGGAATTAATCTAGAATGAATTGGAATGATATGCAAATTAATCTAACAATTATATGCTATGAATGAATGAATGCTATGAACCCTCAAAAATAATAACAAAAATCTCACAATCGCCTTGTTCACAAAAGCTTGATTTTTTAGATACAAATTTGCCAGAGTAAAGATGCAAATTCAAGGGATCCTTTTGTGAGGAGATGAGCCTTGATTATATAGAAATCTAGGGCTTGAGGATGCATTGAGAAAAGCCATAAATCACTCTTGATAAACTCAGGTTGATTTTTGAGTTAACAAGAAATCAGGAATAGATCAACTCATAAAATCATGCAAAAGCACTTTTTGACTCAAAATAGAGTTTAGTTCACTTTTTCAACTCACCATCAGATGTTGAGTTTAGAAAGTTAACAAATTGAAATTGAAAATTGATTTAAAGTTGACTACTTTTCTGATTGTGCATGATTTAATATGAATTAATTTAAAAATAAAGTGATTTATTCTCAACTTAACTGATTTTGAATTTAAAAATAACTGATTTATGGGTTAATCAATTATTAAATCAAACTTTTATTCAAAACTTATATCATTAAATATTGACAACTAAATTTAATCAATTAAATAAGAATTTAATCAATTATTCTTACGATTTTTGATTTATTGTCAAAATTAAATAATATAAATTAGGAATAAATAGAATTAAATCTAATTAAATAATTAAGTGGAAAAATTAAATTAATTAATTAAATATTCAACATATCTAATTAATTAACTTCAAGATAAATAATGACATTTATCGCCAAATAATATTTAATTAAAGATAATTAGGATAATTAGGAATATTCAAAGAATATTCCCCGATGCAGAATTAAGATAATCAATTAGGGTTTTGATAAATTGATGTGTAGATGTGCCTTAGGTTAGGAATTTGATGTCGATTTTGTTCGATTTTGATGATGTAGGAGGTTAATGAACCTATAGCCTATTTTTGGGGTATTACAGCTACTACCACCTTGAACTTCCCCAACATGAGGTCAATGAGTGCCAGATTCTTCTAGTGCTTAGCATGGGCAGGTGTACCTTTTCTAATGTTATATTTCACCAGGACCTTCCAAGGATCATTACCTTGAGAAGCTTTAGCTATCCATTTATGATGCAGGAGCATCTCGGGTCCTTGGCAATCCCGTGTCACCAAAAAGATTTTGAAGTTTGTTTGTGTTGCTTGGTTCCTTCTTTGACCAAGTTGGCTCGGTAGTTGGTTGGTTTCCTTTGGTTATTAAGTGTGGTCGGTTATCTCCTAGGCGGTTAGTTGTTTGACTGGTGCTTGACGTTGCTTGTCTGTTGCTTGGTCATCCTAGCTTACCGAGTAGTTTATTTTGAGTTTCTGTTGAGGCCGACTTGTGGATTGATTATGGGTTATGGATTTAATGCTGGTATCCATCATTGGGAAGTGTGTGGTCCCAGATCTGACCATTCCTTCCATTGATTGTGGATCTTAAGGCCGACTCAATTCAGTAGCCTCTTGTATAAGTATAGTTGTTTGGTTAGAGTTTTGGGATTCAATTTTTGATAGAAGTTAGAAGATAGTATAATCAAGATTGTTGGCAGATCCTTACATGTTGGAGGACTTCTGTAATTCATTATAATATCTAGCCAAAACTGGGAAGGCCTTACATCGTGGCATGTATGAATCAATTTGAATGAATGATAATATATCAATGATCCTACTTTGTCTCTCTCACTGTGTTGTTGTTGCTTCCACGTGTTGTTGAGAAAGGTGGATTAGGTAGGGTGTGCCATTATTTTGGCCTCTCCTCCTCCTTTGCATCAGGTGGTATCAAAGCAAGGTGAGATTTGGATCTAGGTCTGCAGATCTAATTTCATAGGTTCCTTCTTGTGAAGCCCTAGTTGAATTTTTGTGGGGTGGCAGATTGCAATATGACTTGCAATTGCAAAGGGTTTTCAAGATGGTTCATGGGAGGTAAGAAGCAGATCCAGGATTGGCAGACATGTTGAGACAACTTGCTGCTAGATTAGAAGTTGTTGAAACAACCCACATAAGAGGCAGACATCTTGAAGATGTTAGTGATAATGAAATTGAAGTGGAACAAGGTGAATCAAAACCTGCACCTATGATGGATCATGGTGAGGAAACATTCTTGAAGGATTTGAGAAGTTTGAAGTCAACACCACATTTCAATCCTCCTGAATATAGTGGGAAATTGGATTTTGATGAATTGATAGATTGGATCACTGAAATGGAAAAGTATTTTGAGTATCAAAATATATCTGAGGAAAAGAAGGTGAAAATTGTAGGCACAAAGTTGAAAGGTCATGCATCCTTGTGGTGGGAACATTTGCAATTGGATTGGAAAAAGAAAGGCAAGGACAAAATCAAGGTATGGAATAAGATTGTAAATAAATTGAAAGGAAATTTCTTACCCTATGATTATCAGATTAACCTAGTTAGGTGAATGCAAAGTCTAAGGTAGAAAGATAGCTCGGTAAAAGAGTATACTAAGGAATTCTATAGATTGGATATCAGATTTGGACATGATGAGGATGATGTGGAAATAATTGCTAGATACCTGAATAGTTTGAGAGTTTCCATCCAAGAGGAAATCAGTTTGGTCAAGTTGGAGAACATTGAAGAGGCTTATCAATTGGCATTGAAAGTTGAGGAGAAATTGAACAAGAGACATGACAAGAGACAAAGAGGTCAACGTGGTAGATTCCCTAGAGGAAGAGGTAGATCTTATGGTGAACATGGTAGATCTAAACCTGAAAAGACAAATCTGGATAAAGGCAAGATCGAGTGGAAAGGTGAAAGTCCATCTAGAGGTAGAGGCAATAACTACCAAGGTGGTTATAACAGAGGTAATTTCTGAGGAACTTGTTACAATTGTGGAGAAGGACATAGATCTTTTGAATGTACACATGTTGGTAAGAAGGCTGGTAGTAGTAGAAATGCTTTGGTGCAAGAGGAGTCACTGAATGAACCTAAGAAGGAAAATAATTTGATGGTAAGAAGAGCACTATGGAATGAAAGTAAAAAGGAAGATCCGGTAAGGAAAAGTTTATTCAAGACCAGATGTAGAGTTTCTGACAAAGTTTGGAAGGTAATCATTGATAGCGGTAGCTTGGAGAATGTGGCATTTGAGGAAATGGTCACAAAGTTGCAATTGGAAAGGTTGAAACATCCGAAGCCCTATCAAATTTCATGGATCAAAGATGAGCATACACTCCTGGTAAGTGAAAAATGTTATGTGAATTTGAAAATTGGAAAGTACTATGATAAGGTGTTATGTGATATCATGCCTATGGATTGTTGTCATATTTTGTTGGGTAGACCTTGGCAATATGATAGACATGCTATATATGATGGGAGATTGCATAAGTATACTATTGTGGCTAATGGAAAGAAACAAATCTTGTTACATTTGATGGAAGAACCTGTTAGTAATGTTTGCACATCTGTGAAAGTTTTCTTGACGAAAGGAAGAAAATTTGTTAAGGATTTGAAGAAGACTGATGTATGTTTTTCTTTGATTCCTAACAAAATGAGTAAGAAAATAGAGGATAATGTTTCTAAGGAGATTGATAAGTTATTCACTGAGCATAGTGATATCATTTTTGATAAAGTACCTGATGGTTTGCCACCGAAAAGAAGTATTGATCATTGCATGGATCTAATCCCTAGAGCTAGTTTACCGAATAAGGAACCTCATCGGTTGACACCTACCAAGAATCAGGAATTGAACCGACAGATTCAAGAGTTGCTGGAGAAAGGTTTGATCAGAGAAATTTTGAGTCCTTGTGTAGTACCTATGGTATTGGCAATGAAGAAGAATGGAGAATGGTGAATGTGTACTGATTTCAGAGCAATAAAAAAGACAACAGTGAAGTATAGGTTTCCTATATTGAGAATAGATGACATAATGGATAGTTTGATTGGAGCAAAGTATTTTACAAAGATTTATTTGAAAAGTGGGTATCATGAGATCAAAATCAGAGAAGGTGATGAGTGGAAGACTTCTTTCAAGATGAAAGAAGGTTTTCATGAGTGGTTGGTTATGCCTTTTGGTTTAACTAATGCACCGAGTACTTTTATGAGGTTGATGAATGAAGTTTTGAAGAAATTCTTGGGTAAGTTTGTGATTGTATATCTAGATGATATTCTGATATTCAGTAAGACTAGAGAAGAACATTTGTTGCATGTTAGACAAGTTTTGCAGAGATTGAAAGAAGAAAAGTTGCTGATAAATCTGAAAAAGTGTTCATTCATGAAAGAGGAGATTGTGTATTTAGGATTTGTAATTTCAGTTGATGGTTTGAAGATGGATCCTAAAAAGGTTGAAGCTATTCTGAATTGTCCTACACCTATGAATGCTAGTGAGGTAAGATCATTTCATGGTTTGACAAGTTTTTACCGAAAGTTCATTAGGAATTTTAGTTCAATTTGTCATGATATGACTGAAACTATGAGAGGAGATAAAAGAGAATTCAAGTGGACACATGGAGCTGATAAAATTTTTGAGACCTTGAAGCAGAAGGTTGTTGAATTGCCTATTTTGGCATTACTTGATTTCAATAAGGTATTTCAAGTGAATGTGATGCAAGTGGTAGTGCAATTGGAGCTGTGTTGAGTCAAGAAGGTAAACCTGTTGCTTTCTTTAGTGAAAAGTTGAATGATGCTATTGAGTCAAGAATTCTATGCTATTGTTCAAGCATTGAAGAAATGGAGACATTATTTGATATCGAGTGAATTTGTGTTGTATACTGATCATAAGGCTTTAAAAAATTTGGTTAGTTAGAATAAGTTGAATCAAAGACATATGAAATGGGTGGAGTATTTGCAGAGTTATACATTTGTGATCAAACATAAAAGTGGAGTCACTAATTGAGTTGTTGATGCATTGAGTAGAAGAAGATCTTTGATGACCAAGATGAAAATTGAAGTTCTTGGTTTTGATGAGATGAGAGATTTGTATGAAACTGATCCTGATTTTTCTGAGCCATGGAGAAAGTGCAGAGCACCTATTCAAGATCAACCGAGTACAAAATGGGAAGAATATTTCATTCAAGAAGGTATGTTGTTTAAAAGTATTCAGTTGTGTATACCGAGAGGACAAATGAGAACAAATTTGATAAAGGAGAAACATAGTAGTGGTTTGGCTGGATATTTTGGTATTGATAAAACTTTGAATTTTCTTAAGGAGAAATACTTTTGGCCATAGTTGTATAAAGATGTTTAGAAATTTGTGAAAAGTTGTGGAATTTGTCAAGTTGCAAAAGGAGTAAGTCAGAATACTAGATTGTATACACCAATTGTTGTACCTGAGAAACCTTGGACCGACATCAGTATGGATTTTGTTCTTGGCTTACCGAAGACAGTAAGAGGTAATGATTCTATATTTGTTGTGGTGGATAGATTTTCAAAGATGGCACATTTTATACCTTGTAGAGAGACAACAGATGCAGTACATGTAGCAAATCTTTTCTTTAAGGAAATTGTCAGATTGCATGGATTATTGAGGATTATTATCTCTGACGAAGACATTAAATTTGTTGGATACTTTTGGAAGACCCTTTGGAGAAAGTTTGGCACTGAGTTGAAATATAGTTCTACATTTCACCCACAAACCGATGGACAGACAGAAGTTGTAAACAGAAATTTGGGAAATCTTTTGAGATGTTTAGTTGGAGACACACCTAGTAATTGGGATTTTTTGTTGGTACAAGTAGAGTTTGCATACAATAATTTAGTGAATAGCAGTACTGGAAAAACACCATTTGAGATTGTGAATGGCATACAACCGAGAGGTATATCTAATTTGAGAGACATTGATGATGAAAAAAAGAGAAGTGCTAAAGGAGAAAAGTTTGCTGAGTACATGAAGACATTGCATGAAGATGTGAAAATCAAGTTGGAAGAGAGTAATCAAAAATACAAAGATAGAGCTGATAGATCAAGGAGACATAAGAATTTTAATGTTGGTGATGAAGAGATGGTTCATTTGAAGAAAGGTTGATTTCTTGTTGGAACATATGGGAAGCTGAAGATGAAGAAGTTTAGAACTTGCAAGATTTTGAAGAAATTTGACATTGGAAATGCATATGAGATTGAGTTACCTGATGACATGGACATATCACTGATTTTCAACATTGCTGATTTGTATGAGTATCATGAACTGGATGAAGACATGATAGTACTGATGGAGTATCCTAAGAAACATAATGAAGAAGTTGAGCAGATTTTGGAGAAAAGAATTAGCAAAAGAATAAGAGGTAAACAATATATGGAATATCTCATAAAATGGAAGAATAGACCGATTGAAGATAGTTCATGGATTTCACAATTTGAGTTGGATGCAACTTGGATCATACCTATTGAATGATTTGGAGAATCATTTGTAAATAGCCCCAAGTGTCTGATTTAGGAGCATCTCGAGTCATTGGCAATCCTGTGTCACCAAAAATATTTTGAAGTTTGTCTGTGTTGCTCGGTTCCTTCTTTGACTGAGTTGGCTTGGTAGTTGGTCAATTTCCTTTGGTAACTGAGTGTGGTCGATTATCTCCTGGGTGGTCAGTTGTTTCATTGGCGCTCGATGTTTCTTGTCTGTTGCTCGGTCATCCTTGCTTACCGAGTAGTTTATTTTGAGATTCTGTTGAGGCTGAATTGTGCATTGATTATGGCTCATAGATTTAATGCTGGTATCCATCATTGGGATGCGTGTGGTCCCAAATCTAACCATTCCTTCCATTGATTTTAGATATGAAGGCTGACTCAGTTCTGTAGCCTCTTGTATAAGTATAGTTGTTTGGTTAGAGTTTTGGGAGTCATTTTTTTATAGAAGTTAGAAGATAGTAGAATCAAGATTATTGGCAGATCCTTGCATGTTGGAGGACTTATGTAATTCATTGTAATATCTAGCTGAAACTGGGAAGGCCTTATAGCCTGAAATGTATGAATCAATTTGAATGAATGATAATATATTAATGATCCTCCTTTCTCTCTCTCACTGTGTTGTTGTTGCTTCTGCATGTTATTGAGCAAGGTGGATCAGGTAGGGTGTGCCATTATTTTGGCTCCTCCTCCCTTGCATCAATTTAACTGCAAGTGCTATACCTTGCAATCTGAGATCTTTCAGTCCTAAACCCCCTTACATAGTGGCCCTTGTGCACCAGTCCCATCTAATGACATGAAATTTCTTATTTCCTTTACCATCCAACCACAAGTAGTCTCTGATAGCCTTTTGAGTGAAATTGATATGAGCTTGATTAAAGATCCAAGTTGACGAGTAGTAAATAGGATAAGCAGCCAAAATCTTTTAGCAAACTTGGATTCTACCTGCCAATGAGAGGAACCTATTGTTCCATTTGTTCACCTTCCCTTCAATCTTATCCTTTACCCATCCACACATTTTATTGAGGTCAAGTTTGATAGAGAATGGAATGTATAGGTATCAAACTTGGTGAAGAGGCCCTCCCTAAGAAAATCCAAATTTTTTACACTATTCTGGTGGAGAGTCATCCCATCCTAGGAGGGTTGATTTAGGGATGGACACCTTGCTACCTGAGGCTAAATAGAATGAGTCTTAATTGTCCATTAGGCACTTAAAGTTGTTTTCGGAGGTCTCATCTACAAACTGTACATTAATTAGTTCCTCATCATTTGGTAGTCTGACTTCCATTACCTTTGGGGATATGGATTCATCTCTAAGAATGTAGTATAGGGAGTCTATTGCTATTACAAATAATGTTAGGGCCAATGGGAAGCCTTGTCTTATAGATCTGGTCAATGGGAAGGGTTCAGACCTTATTCCATTCACTTCTATTACATTAGTAGCCCCCTTCATTAAGGTAAGGACAATGTGGTTGAATTCCTTAGGAAATTCCAGAGCTTCTAACATGGTAACTATAAAATGCCATTCAATCTTGTCATGTGCCTTCTCATAGTTGATTAGGAGCATATTGACCTGTTGCCCAGAGCTTCTTTCCCATTCCATAGTCTCCCAACAGGTAATAAGGTTCTCTAGTATGTACCTTCCCTTCAAAAACCATGTCTGGGTGGGGCTAATTATTTTGGGAAGGATATCTACCAGCCTCCTTGCTAGCACTTTGGCCAAGATTTTGTAAGACACATTTAATAGGGTGATAGGTCTCCAATTTTTAATTAGGGTTTTATCTCCATCATTGGGAAAGAGTTTAATGCAACTAGTATTGATCTTTGATCCCAAGGAGCCTGACTCAAAATCCTCATTGTAAACCTATAATAGGTCTTGTCTAATCCATTCTATAGTCTGCTTATAGAATTCAATAGGAAGTCCATCTAGGCTAGGGGATTTTTCATTACTCATGTGTTCAATGGCCTCATTAATCTTCTCAACTAAGATTGGCCTGCTTAGTGTTGTTTCATCCTCCTCCTTAAGTAGGTGAGGGATGATATTCTTGATCTTGTTCCTCCTCTCTTTCATCACTATGCTTGACTCCTCTAAGGCAAACAATTTGGTATAAAGTCTAAAAAATCTTGGAGGATATCTTCTTGGTTAGTGAGGGAATCTCCTTCTAGACATATGCATTCAATTTTATTCTTAGCCTCCTTAGCATTAAGGAGTTGGAAGAAAAATCTTGAACCCCTGTCACCCTCTCTAATACAATTGGCTCTTTCTCTAATCTTAGACCCATTGATCTTGTGTTGCTGAACCTTCCTTAGAGAGTCTCTAGCCCAGACTTGATAGATTTTGGCTTCCTCATCAGTTGGATCCAGCTGGCATCTTTATTCTGCTTGGCAAAGTTTATTCTACAATTCTGATTCCACTCTCTTAGAGTCCTTAGCCCTCTTTTTCCCTACCACTTGAACACTAATTTCCAACTATTGGTACATTGGTTCCATCTATTGATGACACTCTGATGCCTAGCCAGTCCATGATTGAACCATCTAATCATGAGGGTAGCAGCCTTGATTTCCTTGCTTCCCAATAATGATGTGTTAAGGGAAAAGGAGTTTCCTCCTTTTCTTGGGATAGGGGTGCTCCCCAATTGAAATACAGAGATTACAACCAGGTGGTGGTCTAATAGGGAGTAAGGAACCACTCTAACACACTCACCACTAGCCTCCTTCCTAAAACTAAAAAAGTCTTTATTGACATATACTCTATTAAGCCTGCAGTATATCCTTATGTTTCCCTTCTAGTAGTTAGATCACATATGCCAAATTCCTTTGAAGTATTTCTTATGACCTGCTAATGGGTCATATATCCTAATTTTACTAGCCATCTTAGTCCAGAAATACTTCTCATTGCCTTTCCATTCCATCATAGTCCCACCACCTTCATCTTATGGGGACTCCACCATGTTGAAGTCCTCGACTACAACCCAAGGAATGTCTTTCATGGTGCACATCCAATCCCATATCCTAATTCTTTCATAGTGATCATTTGGTGCATAAATAGAGCAAATTCCAAATTCAATATTATTATGAGTAAGGCTGACCTAGAAAACTCTATTACATGGGAAACACCCCCAGTCTGTGACTTTGTTAGCCCATCTAGGGTGAATAAGAATAGAACTCCATCCCTTACCTCTTTGATGATTGGTGTACACACTCTTGGATTCTTGCCAAATACACTTTAAGGAAACATCCAAGGAGAATCCTACTATCTTGATTTATTGGAGCAAAAAGAAGTCAAATCCTTTCTACATTCTAATGAATCTCTTGACTATGTACTTCTTGTCTGGGGACTCCAGGCCCCTCACATTCCAGCTTGCAATTTTAAACTCCATGGCTTCATTAAGAGTCCTCTTCCATGGGAGCTTGGAAGCTCTTAAAATAGTTGGGAAGACTTATCTTTTGATATTTTGATGGTTAGATACTAGAGATATGGTTAGGAGGTCCACCTCTCTTCCTTTTGTTCATGAGAGTCCCTCCTTCAACTTGTAGTTCATCTCCTTTCTCCTTAGGCTCCAATTCTATCTTCCTGGTTTGGAGTTTCCTGAACTTCTTTTTGGCCTTGAAAGTATACTCAGGGGGTTCCTTACCTTTGAATCTAACTATGGCCAGCTCCATCCCCCTAATCTCACCTTCTTCCAGGTCTTCAACCATCCTACACTCCTTAGGGGAGGCACACATCTCTCCTCCAGAGATCTTCTCCTTAGGAAGGGAAATAAACTCTCAAATAGAAGGTTCAAGGGAAGAGGGGGTAGGAATCATAGTGATAGAGACATTATTAAGCCTATCTTGCTTATTGTATGCTTCCCTAATAGGTTCCAAAGCACTAGATGAGCTACCATCAGTGGGATTCTCTAAGTTCTGGATCAAAAACTCTGGTCCTAACTCTCTATGGATAGGAGTGGGTTCTCTTCTTTTGAGGCTGAAATCTTCTTGATCTTGTTAAAGGACAATTTTTTGGGCATTCAAGGTTCTATGATTGGGTACAAGATTCTTTGGCTTCAACCCAAAGTCAAGGCCCTCAACCTGCGGGGGTTCAATTAACTCTTTAATGCTCATGCTAGAGGGAGGGACTCGATAAGAATCTTCATTGAAGGACTTCCTAAGTGTTTCTAAAGAAGCTGCAATGGCCTCTAATGACATCGGGATGGAAACTCCAAGGTTATTAGAGCTTTCTAGTCAGGGACCTATAGCACTAGTTATTTCCTTTGCTTGTTTAGGGTCTAACTTTTTTTTGTCTTTGGTTTTCAGGGCTATCTTCTTTTTATTCAAAAATGGGCACTTATGCCTCATGTGGCCTTCTCTTATGCATAGGAAGCAAGAATTAGGTCCTCCTAGGAAGGAGATTGGGCAATTATAGGTATGGCTATCTAGGTCAAAAATAATCTCACCCAAGAGATCAATCCATGGGTTGATTGTGATTAGAATTTTGGCATTTGGTGTGGGGGAGAAGCATGTCAGTTTTGTCAACCCAGAGGACTATACCGAAAGGTTCAAGAGCCTAAGGGATAATGTTCCATAGAAATGGAAAAATGCTACCCATGGTGATCCAGTGGGGGCTCGAAAGAGCCAACACTTCATTGGGACCAGTTTCAGGTGTCTAGGGTAGTGCCCTAAAGTTGGTACTGCCAATCTGCCAGAATTGTTTGGTGAGGATCTCTTTTTGGGATTTGGGATTCTTAAAAAAATTTGAAAAAGGCCTTTTTGAATGATACAAAGAAATGAAAAATGGTATCCAATTTTTTTTCCCCAAATATTGTGAATTCAATCATTAAGGAAAGATCTCGATGGGAGTTTATGAATGTCTTGGGCAACAAGAAAAATAGCAGTGTTTCTAAAACTATAGTTTTCTTTCTCAATAGCAATGTACATTTGAGAATTAGGTTTGATAATGCATACATTAGTAGGGTTAGATTTCTCACCTCCAGTGTTGGTTCCTGCTCCTGCCCTTGGTGCTTGGCTGCCATTGATAACGAACTTTACCTCTTGTGAAATAAATGCTTCCTCGCTGAGCACTTGCTTAAAAGTCTTGCCACAACCTTCTGAGCCCACACCAGGAGAATGAGTTTCCATAGAATGGATTGGGGAACATAAGAGGGGTTAACATTGAATTATTGTTAGGTTGAGAGGCCACGGATGTCAGCAACCTCCAAGTTGTAGATCCATCTTCTGTCCAGTGCAATTTTTTGTTAAATTTGTCATAACCCCCAATGTTTCAACTTTAGGACTTTGCATGCTGATTAATATTAATTTTTTCCTTTCCATGATTAGATGGTAGACTCTCTTCTAATTACTTGAGAGAATCATCTTGATACCCTTTCTTATAGACATTAGATGATCAATCACAACCATGATCACTAAGCTAGCATATGATTATTGCATGTGACTTGTATGCCCAAATTAGGGAAAACATGGGATTGGTTACCGCTCTATGTGAGAGATGGCACTCATTTTTGAAGTCATCTTTTTTTTTCTAGTCTTTATATACTTGATCACTAGTGTGAATCACTATATCTTAGCATCACTAAACACTGTGCTTTATAATTTTCACCATTCTCCTTGACTCCTATGTCTTTGCCACAGTTAATCAGGCTACTTGTTCTTATTTTTGTATAACGCTTTAACTGTTCTTTAACCACTATTGCTCCTATTGATGAATGTCCTTTGGATCATTTCTATTTCATCACTATTTAAAGTATTTTTATCTTTATTTTTGTAATTGTAAGTATAGGGGTACAAATTTATAGGTAAGATCTTGCAATAATGAGATTAGACCACAACAATCCTAAGAGCTACAAATAATCCTTAACATGCAAGAGAGAAAACTGATAATAATAGAAATGCATACAATACATAATCAATGAATTCAATTCAAAATAATAATATGAAAACCAGATTTAAGTCTCCTTTTTCCTTCTCCTTCTTGATGATTGGGGGGACTCATTGACTTTGATTCAAGAGTTGAACTCAAATTGATTGGAGAGTGAACTCAATTGATTGACTTGTCAACAAAATTGATTGATTTTCTTACTTATTTGATTGGGGAGTGAAGTGAATAGATTAGAGATTTGATTGGACTGATTGGTTTTCCAACATAATAGATTGATCAAAGGACTAAATAGATGGATTAGAGAAGTAAATAGATTGAATAGTCAAAATAGGTGATTGAGGACTTAACAAATGTGATTGAAGAGTAGACTGTCACTTAGTGTTAGTTAGAACTAGTAAATAAATTCAATTAAATAAGAAAAGAAATTCATTTAATTGCACATGTGGAATATAAATAAAGAAATAAGATTTATTTATTTATGAGAGGAATAATTAGTAAATTAAATAAATTAACATTTATTTAATAATAGAAGGAAATGATTGACAATTGTAATTATTACATTAATTAATTAATACAAAGAAGATATATTAATTAAATAACATAATTATTTAATTAAATTAAATACAAAGGGAATAATTAAATAATAATAACTATTTAATTACTTTATAGAAGAATAAGATGATGAACATTAATTAGACGTTTAATAATTAAATTATTGATTGAAATTACTTAATTATGGAATTAGGGAGAAAATATGTATTTGAATTTAGAATGTAGTAGAAAGACACAAATTAGTTAAATAATAAAGATTATTTAATCAATTAAGAGAAATGTTAGTGAAATCATTGCACACACTTAACAAGTCAGTTTTAGGTGTCTACATTTTGTCCCTCTTCGATATAATGCATTTTAAAACATTGTTGCAAAGAACAATTAATAAAACATTTCCCCCAATATGCCCCTACTAAAAAGAAGTAGTAACTATGTAATATGGTGCCCCCTCAAGAAATTCAGTGAATAATATAATGAAGGGTTCAATTTATTGCCAATATGATCAAGATCACAATGTAACTCACCATTCAGGAAATAGAGGTCATACGCAAAAGTTACGTGCTTTGAAAGGTGAAAGGCATCGTGACCAATACAAATGGAGTTGTATCCATGTCCATCAAGGAAGGTTAGGGGGTGTAAAATTTCCTAGGGTGTCATTTTCAATATCATTTGTACTCTTGAGAATTGGAGAATTTGTGGAGAAGGAGTCTCTGAGTGTGTTTGTAGAGCGATGGCGGACTACGAGGATGAAATGTATATTAGCAAGTGGGTCAGGACATACGAGCATCCAACAAGTGCTCCAACAATGGTATGTATGCATTATTTGGTCAATTTATTCCAACACTAGTATGTATACGTTATTTGGTGCATTTATTCCCTTATTTTTCATGCATTTTATAGGTCTAGGTTAGTTAGGTTCCTAATCAAGCCACATGTGTCAGAAATATAATGCAACACACTTATATTGTGGAAATGACACAAATATTATAGGCATTCTACACACTTGTATTATTGAATCGATGCATATGCCTGGAAAATAGAGTTTTTTAATTGAGTCGCATATGGATGTTTGATTTAAAAGAATTACCTTATTTTGATTTGATGCAATGTAATTAATGCATTTTGACATGTGTGATAGTTGAGGTAGCATAGATGCATATTTGGCTTTGGTTTTTTTACTTGCATTTCAATTGACTGGGTGATTGTATTTACATATGTAGATTAGAGACTTAGTCTTGATTACTTAAGAGAATTATCCTAAGATGCTTCCTTAAAGACACAAAATAGATGTTGAGGAATGAGAGCATCTAGAGAGAATATAACTTATTTATATCACCTTTATGCCCAAGATGAGGGAAAATAGGGTCTTGATCATAGCCTTATGCAAGAGATGGCACTTAGAGACTTCTCCCTTCCACTTATCAATAGGAGAGTGCAGTGTGACATTAGAGGACATATAGTAGATTCTACATACTCCTATTCAAGGAGAGAGGATTTTTTACTCATCTCAGAGAGGGAGAGAAACACTATGTGACCTATTTTATTAAAGTATGGAAGACCTAGGGATCATTCATTATGAGATTAGAAAGTAGGACATGGTTGTTTATGATGAGTACTTTTCATTTCTATGGGGGATTGTGGCAGGGGTTGTGGTACCTAATATGAGAGGTCATGAATTTCTTGTTGGGTGGGGGGAGATGGTTATAGAGATGTGGCTCAAGAGGACTATGTATTCTTGGGGACCATGCATACTAGTTATGTTGTATCATTAGATGCATGCAATTTATTTTTATGGAGCATAGTCACTGGTTTGTGGTGTTACACTTTTATAGGTTTGATCTTTTGAGCACATAGTCATGTTCTATCCTGTATTTGGAAGACAGACTATTTAGGTTGGAAAACCTTATGCATATTATTATGAGGTAGTGACACATCAACAAGTGGGCCATAATAGATATTGGAGACATTTTTTGGATACATTCAAAGACTACACCTATAGAACCTATATTGGTCTCCTTATGTGGGATGATGAGGAAGAACATCTTTAGTTGTGCAGATAGGAGAAATACTTGATTTGGTGGATGACCTAGTCATAGAGGATCATAGAGATACAAATCCCTAACAAGAGACTATGATATTTTAGAGATAGGTAGGGAGTACTTGTTGGTTTGAATTAGTTTTCTCATTGTGGGAGGGATGTTAGAGGATGGGGACTGGTGATCCACATAGCTACTGCAGTTGTACAGTTTACTATTATAGAAAATTTTAAATGGGATTAGATATCAGTCATGGTAGATGCAGAGGCTATGATAGAGTATGATTCATGGTGGGTGATTCACATACTTATTCCCTATAGTGGTCTAGGTGTTCCTATTCCTATTCATACAATCTGATAGATTAGATAGCCTTAGAGGAGACATGAGAGACAAGGGTAGAGGGGTAGATGAGATAGATGAGGAGGGATGGATGAAGGAGGAGATGAAGGATGAAGTGGAGGATATTGAGGGAGAGATGAAGGATGATGATGATAGGGGTGGTGGTGCTACTATTTTTGGTGCTCTATTAGTTTCCCTAGAAGTTAGGGTTGAGGAAGATGTGGAGGAGAGAGGAGATGAGCCTATGGGGGAGGAAGTGGAAGTGGATGTGATGGGGGATATTGAGGAGGAGATGGAGACTGAAAGCAATAGCAGGTCTAGCTCTCCAAAGGGAGATGATGATATAGAGGAGGTGGAGGGTGATGATACATAGCTGATGGATGTTTCCATGGGGGTTTTGATGAGGCCACCAGATAGGATGTATTAATAGAGGTATATGTGAGAGGGGGTGTAGATGATAGGAAAACTTATGAGTTCAATAGTCTGACAGAGCATTTTAGATCCCTTTAGTATAGACTAGATGAAGCATTAAGGATGGTTTCCTAGGTAGATGCTAGCAAAGTTGAGGCAGAGAGGTAAAAAAGATGTGGAGACATAGAGCTAGTGGTATGCCTTGAGGGTGACTTTTTTGGAGGGGATGATAGCCTAGATGGTGCAGGATATAGAGTAGGAGAGAGGGATTTTAAGGGTAGAGATATAGGTAGAAAATGCCAAGGCACATGTGGCTGAGGATAGGGCTAGAAAAGTGGAGGGAGATTAATGAAACTTTATTGCCAATGTATAGGATCTGAGCTTATAAGGATCCATTGATAGGTTATATTAGGAAAGCACTGACTCTACTAGACAGGCTTGGGAGGAGGGGATAGAGATATAATATTAGAGGGGACACTATGAGAGTGTTGTCCCTCTTGATCAGAGGGTACCTAGCTATACATATTCCCATAGATTGTAGAAGACACAAAGATCACAAGGTTCTCAAGGTAGTGGGGTAGTCATGGGGACACCAAATAGGCCACCTTAGATAGGTGCATACCCTACTTCCAGTCAACCACCAGTAGGACCATCCACAAATCCTTGACTTAGACCCACTAGTTTAGAGGGTGATGACAACACTAGCTGAGTGCTTATGTAAACACATTATTTTGCATATATTTTGTGGGCTTGTGGGCTCCATGACATTGTATCATGAAATTTTTCAAGTTAATATATATGATGCATTTTTTGTAGTCCTATATGTTTATATGTTGACGTGATCTACTTTATGCTTTATGTGATGCATATGAAGTTATGATTTTCTATGATGCATTAATATGATTTACTTTCTGTGAAGATGCCTATAATGTCTATGATGTTATATGCTTCATGAGATGGATGTTTATATGTGATGAAATACTATGATAATGTACTACATACTTATATTTTTTGTATTTTCTTATGCATTTGTATGATGTTACCTATGAGACTATATGTAGATGAATTAGATGTGATGAAGATATGATGTTATATTATCTTACATGATTAATGAGAGGGATGTCTTACATGTATTTTTATGATGGATGTATGAACTTTATGACATGTACTATGATTATGATATAGGTACTAATATGCTATGGGAGAAGGATGCAATAGTTTTGGTGTGCCATGATACTCTATCACAAGGACTTGTTAGGTCTGACAATTTTTTTTAGTATTGATAGAATGATTAGAAGACAAGATAATGATGATTTATCCCAATTTAAATCTTAAATTCTATTAACCATCTATTCATTAAAAATTAATTGAGAACTTTATTTCATCACTGATCCACTTTATTATAGAAATATGGGTGTTATCCAACCAGGATATGAATGATCTAGGTAGGCTTGTGATGTAGGAGCATCCTGGGTGTAAGAGCAATCTTGCATCACCCAAAAATATTTCTGGTTTGTTTTGAATAAGGGCTATCTTGTGCAGAGCTGCTATTTTTGAAAATTTACTATTTTTAGTAAGTTTTCCGTTCAAGCTCAGAATGTTTTGATTTCATAGGTGGAGGTTCATTTTGGTCGTATCAGCCTGCCAGTAAAGTTTCATTGCTAGATCAAGTCTAGTTTTGAAGACATTGAAAATTTTCAGTATTGGCAACAGGGTGCAAAAACTTTGAACTTAGTTTTGAAGGCTTTAGAGGCCCCTGATGAGGTAAAAAATTCAACTAAATGAAGCTTTCTTAATTTACATGTTGTAGAGAACTTCATACCCTTTCTGAAATGGGGTCATAATAGTCAAACGGGTCAACGGGTGATGACTTATGGTCTCCAAAAGTTGGGCCACCTAAAATGGAAAAACATAAATTTTCTTCAAAACTTTTGTTTGGGTTTCAAAAGTTGTTTTGAGTCGAATTTGATGTAATAAATTGAAAAATAAAATAATTCTTAGGTTGGTCGGCCTTAAGAGCTAAATTTTTGGAACCTTCTCGGGCGGTGGAAATTGCCTATGTACGAAAGGCCCGTAGTGTTGTTTAGGGTAGTTATGGGTAGATCAGGGTAATGATTCGAGCCTTTGTCCTATAGAATATTGTAAGGGAAATGCCCACGTGGCTTTGCATATTGTAATTCTGAAATTTGTAATTCCACACTTTTAGAGATAATAAGAAGCCCATTTTTTGTTCTTCCAAATTGTTGTTGTTTCTCTGTTTCTGTTATGTGTTTGTGGTATTAAGGGGAGCACCCTTCACCAAGTGGTATTAGAGTAGGAGTTCCTAAGTGTGTAAATAGATCACCGACTGTGAGGCAGTTTGCACCAGGACTGTAGTTTATGGTTTTAGCGAGCAGTGCAAAAATGCCTCCATGAAGGGAACGTGGCGGAAGAGCTGGTGTTGTGACACCTAAGGTTAGAGACCTCCAGAGACAAGTGTGAGAATTGCAAGAAGAGATTCATAGAGGAATGAATCTTAATGTCAGAGACAAAAGCAAGGATGAAGCTGAAGAAGAAGGAAATTCTGATCAAGAAGGAGAAGGCAAAATTTTGAACCAGGAGGACGAAAGACTTTTTCGGGCCATTTCCAAGATTGGGAAAAGACCTAAGATTGAGGTTCCTACATTTTTAGGAAACCTTAACCTAGAAGAGTTGATCGATTGGATCAATGAATTAGAGGAATATTTTGAGTATGAAGATATTGAGGATCCTGATCGGGTCAATTTTGCGAAGGCCAGACTGAAGGGCCATGCAAAGATCTGGTGGCAAGAGATTCAATTGGAGTGAAATAGAAGAGGAAAGGATAAAATCAAAAGATGAGATCAGATGGTGGATAAATTAAAGCGACAACTCATTCCTGTTGATTATGAGCTTGACCTACTGAAGAAAATGCAAAGTTTGAAGCAAGCAGGAAGATCTGTTCAGGAGTATATGGAGGAGTTCTATCGAATCCTCATTAGAATAGGCTATGCAGAAGCTGATAAGGAGAAAGTTTCCCATTACCTTAATGGGTTGAGGGTGAGCATTTAGGAGGAGTTGAATTTGGTTTGAATGAACAATATTGAAGAGGCATACTAGTTTTCCCTAAAAGTAGAAGAAAAGTTGAACAAGAAGTTTGAGAGCAGACAAAATGGAAGAGGTCATGGTGGATGATCTGGTGGACAGTCATATGGAGGCCGAAATGAAGATCCAAAAAAGAAGGATGAGGCCAGTAGCAATCAAAATCAAAGAGGAACCAATTTCAATCATTTCCATGATCAGAATAATAGAGATTAGAGAGGAAGAAGAAAAGGACAAGGATCAGGAAGAGGAGGCTTCTGTGGAACATGTTTTCACTATGGAGAAGAAGGTCATAGGGCATATGAATGTCCCCAATGCCAAGGAAGGACATATAGGAAAACTGAAGGCTAGGCTAGGGTTGTACATGTAGATGAAGATGCCAGATCATCACATTCTAAAGATGCTAAAAGAGGAGAAATGCTAATTAATAGAAGAGTCCTACTGAGTGGTGAGAATGAACCTAAGCAAAGGAGGAGCTTGTTCTACACTAGATGCAAGTGTGAGGGTAAATGTTGTGATGTGATTATTGATAGTGGAAGCACTAAAAATTTGGTGTCAGAAGAGATGGTCACTAAGTTGAAGCTCAAGAGGTAGAAACACCCACATCCATATCAGATTGCCTAGATACAGGATGACCACAAGGTCATGGTTAGTGAACAGTGCCTAGTGAAGTTCAAGATTGGAGGATACCATGATGAGGTACTATGTGATATCATACCTATGGATGCATGTCATATGTTGTTGGGTAGACCTTGGTAGTTTGATAGGCATGTTATACATGATGGTCATGTGAATACCTATTCCCCGACAAAGGATGGAGTGCGACATAAGCTAAAGCCATTGAAGGACATGAAAGAAAATGTATGTGGTAATGCAAGAATAACTTTTGTTGATGGAAGAAAATTCCTAAAGGGTATGAGGCACGAGCATGTATGTTTTTCTTTAATTCTAAAAGATGGTAAAGAGGAAGTAGAAGATGTATCTGTAAAAGTTACAAATTTGTTGAATGAGTTTCAAGATATTGTATCTAATAATGTACTTGATGGATTACCACCAGTAAGGAAGATCAGTCATCAAATGGATTTGATTCCAAGAGCTAGTTTGCCAAATAAGGTAGCACATAGAATAACACCAACAAAAAGTGAAGAGTTGAACAAACAAGTACATAAGTTGTTACATAAGGGGTTGATTCAGGAGAGCCTGAGTCTATGTGCTATACCAACAGTATTAGCACCAATGAAGAATTGAGAATGGAGGATGTGTATAGATTCCAAGTCAATAAACAAGATCACAATCAAGTATAGGTTTCCATTGCCATGAATGGATGATATTATGGATTGTTTGAGTGGAGTTGTGTATTTCTCAAAGATAGATCTGAAGATTGGACATCACTAGATTCGGATCAGAGAAGGAGATGAATGAAAGACTACTTTCAAGATAAAGGAAGGACTGTATGAGTGGTTAGTCATGCCTTTTGGGCTAACCAATTCACTAAGCACTTTCATGCGGCTCACGAATGAGCTTCTGAAAGAATTTCTGGGTAAGTTTGTCATTGTTTACGTAGATGATATTTTAATCTTTAGTAAGACATTGGAGGAGCATATGATGCATATTCGTAGGGTGTTTGAGAAGTTGAGGGAAGAGAAATTTTTTATTAATTTGAAGAAGTGCAATTTTGTGAAGAAAGAGTTAGTGTATTTGAGATTTGTAGGTTCAGGAGAAGGTTTAAAAATGGACCTAGAGAAAGTGAAGGCTATCCTTCAATGGCCTATTCCATGGAGTGCTACTAAGGTAAGATCTTTTCATGGTTTGGCTAGCTTTTATAGAAAATTTATCATAAATTTTAGCAGTATTTGTGGACCCTTGACTGAAACAATGAGAGGGGATAAAAAATAGTTAAAGTGGACTAATGGGGCAGATAAGAGTTTTAAATTGTTGAAACAAAAAGTTACAAAACAAACTATTTTAACACTTCCATATTTTAATAAGGTATTTCAAGTAGACTGTGATGCTAGTGGTACTACAATAGGAGCTATTATGAGCCAAGAGGGTAAACCTATTGCTTATTTTAGTGAGAAGTTAAATGATGTCAAGAGAAAATATTTTGTTTATGATCATGAATTTTATGCTATAGTTCAAGCATTGAAGAAGTGGAGACACTATCTTCTTCCTAAGGAGTTTGTTTTGTATACTGATCATCAAGCTTTGCAATATTTGAATAGTCAAGGAAAGTTGAATCAGAGGCATTTGAAATGGGTTGAGTTTTTGCAAAGTTATACATTTGTTTTGAAACACAGGAGTGGAAAGTGTAATAGGGTTGCAGATGCACTTAGCAGAAGGAAACTATTGTTGACAGATATGTAGATTGAGGTGGTTGGGTTCAAGAAACTCAAGAATTTGTATCCAAAGGATCCTAATTTTGGAGAATCTTGGAAAGATTGTACAGAACCTGTTACTCTAGACTGAACGAAGTGGTTGGATTTCAACATTCAGGATAGTATGCTATTCAGAGGGAGTCAGTTGTGCATTCCATGAAGTTCTATGAGGGAGAATCTCATCAAGGAGAATCATAGCAGAGGATTGGCTGGACATTTTGGTCATGATAAAACCCTTTCTTTGGTTAGTGAGAATTATTATTGGCCACAGTTGCAACAAGATGTCAAGAAGTTTGTATAGAGTTGCAGAGTATGTCAGATGGAAAAAGGAGTGAAGCAGAATATAGGGTTGCATCAGCCATTAACTGTACCAGAGAAACCTTGGGAGGATATTAGTATGGATTTTATTCTTGGTTTACCGAGGACTCAGTGTGGACATGATTCAATTTTTGTGGTAGTTGACAGATTTTCAAAGATGGCACATTTCATTCCCTACAAGAAGACTAATGATGTTGGTCATGTAGCAGAATTGTTTTTTAGAGAAGTGGTGAGACTACATGGTTTGCCAAAGAGCATAGTTTCAGATCGAGACTCTAAGTTTGTTGGATATTTCTGGTGCACATTGTGGAAGAAGTTGAAGACAAATTTGAAGTTCAGTTTATCACATCATCCACATACTGATGGACAGACAGAGGTGGTGAATAGGAGTTTGGGAAATTTGTTGAGATGTTTGGTTGGAGACAAACCAACAGGATGGGATTTGATTTTACCACAGGCAGAATTTACATACAATAATTTTGTCAACAAGAGCACTGGTAAATCACCATTCCAGATTGTATATGGAAGTAGTCCCATAAATGCTTAAGAGTTGAGGAAGATAGATAAAGGAGAGATAAGTAGTGCTAAAGCTAAGGATTTTGCAGAACACTTGAAGAACATCCATGAGGAGGTGAGGAAGCATATTACCAAGATGAATGCGTAGTATAAGGCTAAGGTAGATGAGAAAAGGAGGCATAAGGAATTTTAGGTTGGAGATGAAGTCATGTTTCATTTGCCGAAGGAGCGATTTCCAGTTGGTACATATAACAAGTTGAAAATGAAGAAATTTGGGCCATGTAAGATACTGAAGAAGCATGATTCAGGAAATGCCTATGAGGTTGAGCTGCCTACTGAGCTGAATATTTCACCAGTATTTAACATTTCAGATTTGATAGAGTATCATGAAGGGGGTGTTGAAGATGAGATCATAGAAGCATAGTGGAGTATTCCAGCAACTACTTCAGCTACCAAGGAGATTGAGGATATACTGGATAATCGTGTTGGCAGAAGCACAAGGAATAAGACATATGAAGAATATCTAGTCAAATGGAAAGGATGAACTATTGAAGATTCATCATGGCTGACAAGGGAGGAGGTTAACCATCTTGGTTTTCCTTTACACATCTGAGACGTGATGGGGTCACTTCTCAAATTACCCTGGGTGTCTGATGCAGGAGCATCCTGGGTGTAAGAGCAATCTTGCATCACCCAAAAATATTTTTGGTTTCTTTTGAATAAGGGCTATCTTGTGCAGAGCTGCTATTTTTGGAAATTTACTATTTTTAGTAAGTTTTCCATTCGAGCTCAGAATGTTCTGATTTCACAGGTGGAGGTTCATTTTGGTCGTATCAGCTTGCCAATAAAGTTTCATTGCCAGATCAAGTCTACTTTTGAAGATATTGAAAATTTTCGGTATTGGCAGTAGGATATAGAAACTTTGAACTCAATTTTGAAGGCTTTAGAGGCCCCGGATGAGGTCAAAAATTTTGTTGAATGAAGGTTGCTTCATTTTTATGTTGTAGAGCACTTCACACCCTTTTCGAAATGTGGTCATAATAGTCAAACGGGTCAACGGGTGATGACTTATGGTCTTCGAAAGTTGGGCCACCTGAAATGGCAGAAAATAAATTTCCTTCAAAATTTTTGTTTGGGTTTCAAAAGTTGTTTTGAGCTGACTTTGATGTAATAAATTGAAAAATAAAATAATTCTTAGGTTGGTCGGCCTTAAGGGCTAAATTTCTGGAACCTTCTCGGGTGGTGGAAATTGCCTATATAAGAAAGGCCCGTAGTGTTGTCTAGGGTAGTTCTGGGTAGATCGAGGTAATGATTCGAGGCTTTTTCGTACAAAATATTGTAAGGGAAATGCTCATGTGGCTTTGCATATTGTAATTCTAAAATTTGTAATTCCACACTTGTGGAGATAATAAGAAGCCCATTTTCCATTCTTGCAAATTGTTGTTGTTTCTATATTTCTATTATGTGTTTGTGGTATTAAGGGGAGCACCCTTCATCAGCTTGTCCCTTTGCATTTTTAATAAGTACTTTAAAAAAATAATGAATGTGGGCCAATTCATCTATTTCGGGTATTAAGAGTTGAGGTATGTGCGACATCTATGAGTATTGATGTCTCTAGATATTTTTTTTTCTTCAAATACTTTTCCCATGTGTGAAAGTACTTCTCATAGACACCCAAAATGTCTTGTTAATGCTTATTGACAAACATCCCAAAATCAATAGATAAAGAAAAATAAGTCATGAACCATTCCAACATCTCTAATCACTTGTGGATTTCCCAAAGATGCATAGGAACATTAATTGCACAAATCAAGACATAATTAAACCAACTTGAATCAACAAGTTAACAACCATACATATTATGTGTTAGTGTTATGTAGTTGTTTGACAATGACATTGGCAATTGATGATGATCTCTAGTTTAAAGAATGAGGTACCTCATGTAAGACTGACCTATCTAGTTTTGAGTTTGTCCATCTTTTGTATAAGACAAGATGATCATTTGACAAAAGGAGTAATGTTGAATTGACCATAGATAAGACAACTTGATCAGTTTGATTGAGGATATTTTGATATAAAGTTTGATAGTTTTGACTTGATTCTGCTGAAGTTCAGACTTACTATGTTGACGTCATTCAAAGTATGTTAAAATGTGAAAGGATTGGTTTATCTACAATGGACTTTAATGTAGATTTTTTGTTATTTTTTTATTATTCTATTTTCACACTTTCGGGACTTTGTGCAATATTTTTGGGGTTTTCTCAAGATGTTTTTTCAATGTTTTTGATTGAGGTAAATACAAGTTTTGAAAGGACCCCGAAACCCTATACAAAATGGTCACAAAAGATATTCAAATATGCCCTCTAAACAAAATGGAGCAAGACAAAAGTGAGGGTTTTACCACAGGCACCCACAACCTGGATGAAACAATGCATGCAATAATCTTCATGCAAACCCAAGCTAAAGAAAAAAACAAATCTAGGATTTTCCCTTAGCACCCTTCTAATGTTTTTGATAAAGGTAACAATCGGTTTTAAAGGGACCCCGAAGCCCTATACAATACTAGAACTTAAGATAAAACTATAAGAGTTCCATAAATACAATAGTCTGGCCAAAAAAAAATCTCGAACACTCCAAACCCCTCACAAAAAACTAAGATTGTCCATTACCTCCCTTCTTCTAGGAGTAGAGAGTCATATCAAATTGTAGAGAGGACTTTTTATGATGTTTACCAGTAACTGGGGTCCACCCCTCCTCTACCAAAGAAGCCTTCTCATGCCAGTCTTGAGAGGAAGGTCTCAAGAGAGAAGCATAAGAAGTCTGGACAAAACCAACAAAGGAACCTACCCCCATACAAAAGGGAGAAACACTAGGTCCAGATTTCTCCATAGTAATAGAAAGACCATCAAAAGAAGAACTAGCTGGAAGGAAACTAGCAGACCCAACAGGAATAGAACCCGCTGAAAAGACCCCTACAGACTATCCAACACCATAGCTACCAGTAGAAGTGATAGTAGACCCAACAAGTCCAGAACCAATAGGAGGAACACCAGCAAAAAAAGAATTACTAGGAGCATTAAATCTAGTAGGAACAGTGCCAGTAGAAGCACCATCAGATTGTTTAGTGGACCCAGCAAGACCAGAACTAACAGGAAGAACCCCGACAACAACAGATTTACTGGCAGAAATACCATTAGACACAACAGAAATAGTGCTAGCAAAAGAAACACCAGCAGATTGAAAAACCTCAAAAATACCAATAGTGGTGATAGTAGATCCCAAAGGAATAGTTCCTGTAGGAGGAACATCCTTAGGACCAACATTCTCAGAAAGATCAATATTTTTCTTAACTACTGTATAATGATCAGAAGAAGCACCCTTCCACCAAGAAGCAGACCTTTTGGTCTTAGTCCTCTATAATCTGCATTGGGCCGCCAAGTGACCCATTTTAAAACACTTCCTACATCTGAAAGGAAGCCCTTCATAGTCTAGAGTTTGAATCTAGGAAGTCTTTGAGTACTCTAGCTTAATCTTTTCTAGTAAACCCTTAGAGATATCCATCTCTACCAGTAAACATGCATAAGTTGAGTGCATAATATCAGATGACTCTTCATCCACCATTAGAAAGTCTCCAAGAGCCTCTCTCACTACTTCAAATAGGGAGTCAACCCAAAAATGAAGGGGGAGATAGGGGAGCCTCACCCAAATCAAAATCTTGTTAAATATTTTGGAAGAGAGAAAAATTAGGAAACCAAGGTTTCATAACCAACATATAATGATTATCCCAAGAGAAAGAGTGATTTCACAAAATCAACTTTTTATCTTCAAAATTATCAAATTTAGCAATAATAAAACCCCTAGCCATAGGAAAAATATGAACAGTACCAGAAATAATAGGTTCCCGATGAGTAGAGATCCACCAATGCAAATTAGCAAGGCTCGACCACAAACCCAAGAAGTGACAAATCACACCATGAAAATAAAAATCAGAGGATGCACAATTAATATCTTCCAGCACTTCCTCATCCAAGGAGATCCAGATAGGGTTTGAGACAGGGAGAGGTCCCTTAGAAAAACTTGAACCACCACCAATCCCAACCCCACCAGAGTGAGTGGTTAAGGCCCTGGTTGAAACCATAAATGCATATGATAATATCCCCTTAGGCACTCCAACACCACCAAGGAATAGAACTAGATACTGAACCCCTAGCAGGCTGTGAAACACTCACAGACTGTGAAGTTCTAGCAGCCAATAAAGGATTAGTAGAGGAGCCAATAGAAGGGGAAACCCCAACAACTGCCAGAAAAACCAATCCAACAGCCAGCAAAACCTCCAGAGCCCTATCAATAGCTACTGAAAACACACCCATGGATGCTCTAGAAGCCAAAAAGATCCTTCCAACCGATTGCAGAACTCCAGCGGAAGGAAAAACCCCAGTCGAGACCCCAGCAACCGGTGAGGCCCTAGAAGCTCCAACATCCAGCGAAGACTGGAACTTCTCATCCAATTACAAGGCTCCAACAAGAGGAAAATCCCTAGTCAAAACCCCTGCATCCAATGAAGCTCCAGTAGGAAGCTCCATATATGCTTTGTCTGATGTTTTTTCAATGTTTTTTATATTTTCTCCTAACCTTTTTGATGTTTTTGGTATTTTCTCGTAACATTGATAGGATCATGACATTATGTTTCCCCCTAGTTAGGACAAAAAAGAGAATTTTATTGTGGAATGGATGTGATGGATTGACTTAATGTGTGATAAAGGGGTATGACTTGAAAGTCACAACTGACGAATCTCAAGCTACCTAGGTATTTATTATGAAATATGGAGTGATATGACAAGTGATATTAGGTTGGAGCAATGATAGATAATGGAGCAATGATCCTTACAAATGACACTAGATTGCCTTATTTTCACCATGGTACTTACCTAAGGTGCCACCTAAGTGGTTTTCACTAGAGGATGGATTATTTCTCTTGATTTCTATTTTTTTGTTACACAAGACACCTGTTTGCAAGGTTTTTGTCAAGGTAACCATTTTTTACTTTTTTAAAAAAAAAATTTAAATTTTTTTTTATAATTTTTTATTTTTTTATATTTTTTACATTTTTTAAATTGGTCTACTCTAAGAGTCATATATAATACATGTGTAATGAAAGTCATTGATGGGGTCTAATAGAGTTTGGCCCTCTAATGTAGATATTTGATATGCTCTAGTCCCGTAGACTATTGTGATGATGTAGGGACCGAACTAGTTAAGTTTAGAACTTACCTAGTTTCTCTCTTTCCATCTAAATCTTTTGATTCTACATGAGTACCAAGCCTTTAACTTCAAAGAAGAGGACTCTACCCTTTTTATTGTATCTCCTATGGAGACACTACTGATATGCCTGCAAATGGGTCAATGCATTCTATCTTTTCTCATCTAACAATTCTAGCTCATGTAGTCGAGATACATAGTTTTCTTCATCTAAAATAAAGTTATGAAGGGATAATCATAGTGATGGAAGCTCAACCTCAATTTCCAATATGGCCTCAATACTGTAGACAAGTGAATATATAGTGGATCCTATGGGTGTTCAGAAAATACTTTGATATGCCCATTGGATGGGATTTAGTTGGAGGTGTATGTCTCGACCAACATCATTGACTATATTTTTGAGGATTTTTAGAATGTTTTTATTTGACACCTTCACTTTTCCATTAATTTATGGAGAGTAGTGTGAGGAATAACAATGTTGGATGTGGAAATTTTTACAAAACTCATGAACCTATTTATTTTTAAATGGAGTGCCATTATCTATGATAATGACTTATGGTACTCCATCCTAACTTATGATGTAGTTTAAGATAAACTTTGACATTTGTATGCATTTGTAAAGGTCATAGGAATTTATTCAATCCACTTTGTAAAATTATCAGTGGATTTAATGATATATTTATGACCGTTAGAGGATAGTGGGTTAATCTTGTAAACGAGATCAAGCCCCCATTGTGAGGAAGACCATAGTAAAGTGAGGGAATGCAGCTCCTAAGCTCATGCATGGGTGAAGTTACTATGAATATGATACTTTTGACACTTATGAAAATATTGTTGGATTAAGGAGAGGGGGGTGAATTAGTAATCCCTAATTCCAAATACCTAAAAATCTTTTCTCAGATTAACTCAGTTCATTACACTTTGCTATTTACCAACAACAGTAAACAAACTTTAACAATCAGTAAGTCATTCACACAATTCATTCATCACATGTAACACCAGTATTTAATGTGGAAATCCATATTTGGGAAAAACCATTGTTGGAATTATCACCCACTAAGAAAATACTCTTTTGAAGTACACATGGTTAACATCCAATCCAGTCAAAGATTACAATACACACTATTAGGTGTGACCCAGTCAAGGGATTTAGCTTAGATCTATTAGGATATTCACCTTGTTGGGAGTGGCCTGGATAGAGGGCTTCAAATACTCTTTAGAATGTTACCTTTTTCAAGAATTTTACAATAAGACTGTTAAGTCCACTCTGTTAAGATATTTCTCTATTACAAATGCTAGTAAGCAAAAGTAAATGATTTGACCTATAAACTTACAACTATCTTTTCATGACCAGATCCTTTGTGCACTCTTCTATCTTTACTTCAATTCTTCACTTTCCACTATCTTCAACACTTCATCAGATCTTGTTTTTCCCACTTGAAATATATATGTTCCTTCTTCAGTGCTTCAGTCAGTGACTCTTCCTTTCTTTAGTTTGTTAGCCTTTTGTTCATACAAATCCATCCTTTATATAGATATGTTTTTGCATCTTAATCTCCTCTATTACATTTTCCTTTGATCAATCTCAACCATCCAATTCATTATACCTTGAATCTGGATCTCAGTAACATGTTTTCTTTCACCTAGGAACTTGAACTTTCTTGAAACTTTTTCCTTCTGCTTTAACCATTTAGATCAAAGCCGTAGATCTTCACTTTGAATTTTCCTATCTGTAGATCTCTATAAATAACTTTCCTTATCACCATAACCATCTAGCTCATCATAGCTAATCATTAAATGTCATTCCAATCCTTGTATTTAATTATTGTTCCTTGCTCGATAGATAACTCTAAATTTTGGTTAACTTTACTTGGTGCCTAAACATTTCTTTTTTTTTGGTGCCTTCAGTTCCTTTTCCTTTATGAAACATACTTCATTTTACCTTTTACCTTTAGCGAGTGACATTTCATGCTCAGTAACCAAAACTCTTTTTCTTATCGACTTGACAAATCTTAATTACCATACTTTACCGACTTACCATAATCATATGTTAGATACAAAATAATTATATCAAAATAATATAATAATTGTCTAATCTATATTAGTTGCCCAATTAAGTTCTTCAACTTCACAACATCTCATGTCTTCTTCTCCTTAACTCATTCAACTTATATTAGATACTGAATGATATGGAAACGTAATATAAACCAGAAATCAATTGCTTGACATCAATGACAAGACAATAACTGATCTAACCTTTTCTACTATCTTGTATTCCTTTAATCTTAGTCAGTCTTCATCATCATCACCACTTGATAATCAATCTTCAACATTACTATCAATTATAGTAACACAAATATGTGGGCATGTGTCTCCATAGTGGGAAAATAGTACCCAATTATCAAAATATTTTTAGCTAAGGTTAAGCCCCTAGAATGAACACCAAAAATATCCTCATGTACTTCTAGTAACATTGTTTGTGCTTCTTATGAATTGAGACATCTAGGGAGAGTTCCATTTATACTTCTTCTATAGAGTCTATTGGGAATGATGGTATGTCAAGAGGCTTTCCTTATAAAGGACTTCTTTTGGTTATGGGAAAGGTCAAGAGAAATGGTTTGGTTTATTAGATAAGAATAGATTTCTTGGTACCATGGGGATTTGGGACCAACAATATCACATAGAAACTCAAATGTGGGTACTTCAAAGGCATGGACCATGAGTTGTTCCACCAAGAAATCACAATGTATCATTTTGGAAGGCATGTCCAACAATGATTCCACAGTGGCCATAGCATCTACTTCCTTGTTCCTTATTTGGGGAGTTTTATCAAATGATATCTGATCAAAGTATTTCTTGAAATATTTGGTCATGGCCTCATATGGAATTATCCTCTCATCCTTGGTATTATAACTTTAATTTACTTGATTGATTATCAATTAGGAATCCTTGTACACCTGTAGATTCTTGATCTTCCACTGGACTGCGATCTTTACATGTATGATGAGTGCTTCATACTCAATAATATTATTTGTGCAGTCAAAGTTTATCTTGAAGGACCTAGTGATTGAATCCCCTTGTGGCATGATGAAGACAATACCAACACCTAAACCCTTCTATGTGTAAGAGCCATCAAAATACAAATTCCATTATTTTTGTTTCTCTAGAGTATGTTAGTATTATAAAGTCTAAGATTACTGAGAGGGGGGGGGGGGGGGGGGGGTTGAATCAATAATGTAACAAATTAAAATTTTCATAAACCATTCAAAAACTTGCATCAATTAACATCAACTGCATGAATAAAAAAACCAATGAAGACAAACATCCACAACCATGAAACACAATAACACCAATATTTTTCCCATGGAAACCCAACTGGGAAAAACCACGTGTGGGGATGGCACCCAAAAATAATTCTACACTCTTCTTAAGTACACCTATTTAAGATCTTAGCCCTGTTAGGAGCTTACAAATGCCTGGTTAAGACCAAGATCCTTTTAGCAGCCACTCAATTAAGGGATTTGCCTCTAGCCTTGTTAGGAGCTTAAAAATTATCAGTTAAGAGCAAGACCCTATTATGAGCCACACAAATAATGGATTTACCTCTATCCCTATTAGGAGTACCCATGTTAAGGGATTTCAAACCATAATTAAAGAGTCATCTGGTTAAAGGATTTACAAATCAGACCTATTAGGGTCTACTTGGTTAAGGGATTTATCTTGATGAAACTGTTAGGAGTCAAAAAAGTGAAAGTGATATGAGAAAGTAGTTCTTTTCCTCTGCTAGTACAGATCTAGTTCAATCTCAATCTTTGCTTCACATGCATAAAATCAAAACTCTATAATCACACAACTACATGCACAATATTTCTCTTCCACACACTCACACATCACATAATACATCAGAAATGATATATAAAACATTTTACAACCTAAGGAAACAAAACATCCCTAATTACATTTGAATTTCATCTCAGATCCACCAAAATATATTACCAAAACCAAATCCATCCATTACAAGATTTGTTTAATCGCTAATTCAAACCACACATTGATTTGATAAAGAAAATTCAAACCACATCACACTTTCCAATGTTCTTGCACAACTTCAATAAATTTGATCATAATAATCATGAAAATGAAAACTTTTCATTCTAGGTCCATCTACCACAATCTCTTGAAAACATAACCACTTATCGCAACATGATAAAAAATCATTGGTTGAGGATCTAACTGATTGTTCTAAAAAATTCATTTATTTTTTACTGAGTGATCTTTTGTCCATTGAAAATTTGTCTTCCATTCACCAATCATGATGTAGTCATAACATAAACCCCATAACATAGTCAAGATAACATATCAGAAGATGGAGGATGACAACAAGAATGACATGGAAGATTTGAAGCTGTCTGCTGCAAACATGCAGATTCTTGCTGATCAGGTTGCAGAACTGATGAAATGTGTTTAGACAACATCTTGCTGTCTTGCTTTCCTTTTTATTGTCCTTTGTCTTTTGGCTGTTCTTTATGTTTAAGGACTCAGTTGTGTTGTGTTTTTTGGTGCTGTTGCACTTGCCCTCTTGGAGCTTAAATGTTTTATCTTTTATCCTTATGTAAAAGGTTTCGGGTCCTTTCAAAACCTATTTTTACGTAATCAAAACATATCCTGAATTGCAACACCTAAATCCATACCTATTTGACACAATCATCAAATCATTCCTCCTTGGCTACATTATATTCTTCTTGTTGACCTATCAACCTTAAATCAAACATAAGTCACATTATACATAAGATAAACCTATGCGGTCATAGATACAACATCTAGAGTCATCACTTAGTCTTTCATTAGGATCACACACTCCAAATCTTATCACAACTTTAGATCCAACCTTTTAACATACATCAACATAACAAGTACATTGTCAACCAACAAGTACTAAGTTGACATCAATGAAAATTGTGTGTGTTTTTGGCATCAACATTTTGGATCACACTCTATGATCGATCATCAGGAAGAGAGAGTGCAAGAATTGTAAAAACACACACAATCAAATCCATAAATGCACACACATTTGAAATGAGTTGTAAGTTTACAATTTTTTCACTCTCTCTTCCTGATAATGGATCACAGAGTGTGATCCGAAATGTTGATGCTAAAAACACACACAATCAACTCCAGAAACACACATACATTTGAAATGGATTGTGGAAATATGATATTATTAATCAATGACAATGTCATAACTGATCAACCTACCATCATACTTGCATCAAACTCATACCATAGCATACTCAACTTATCTCTACATCAGTTATAACAATAATCACGTGCTACTATTTTATAAAGTACATGCTACTCAAATTATTGCACGTGTTAAAACAAGTTACACATGCTAATTTATTGGCATAATTGATCCAAAGATAAGTTGAGTATATTATCATTTAGAAATCCTTGTACACTTGTAGATGCTTGACCTTCCACTGGACTATGGTCTTCAAACCTATGATGAGTGCTTCATACTCGACAATTTTATTTGTGCAGTCAAAGTTCAACTCCAGAAACACGCATACATTTGAAATGGATTGTGGAAATATGATATTATTAATCAATGACAATGTCATAACTGATCAACCTACCATCATACTTGCATCAAACTCATACCATAGCATACTCAACTTATCTCTACATCAGTTATAACAATAATCACGTGCTACTATTTTATAAAGTACATGCTACTCAAATTGTTGCACGTGTTAAAACAAGTTACACATGCTAATTTATTGGCATAATTGATCCAAAGATAAGTTGAGTATATTATCATTTAGAAATCCTTGTACACTTGTAGATGCTTGACCTTCCACTGGACTATGGTCTTCAAACCTATGATGAGTGCTTCATACTCGACAATTTTATTTGTGCAGTCAAAGTTCAGCCTGAAGGACTTGGGGATTGAATCCCCTTGTGGCATAATGAAAATAATACCAACACCTAAACCCTTTTGTGTGTAAGATCCATAAAATTCCAACTTCCATTATTTTTTCTCCTCTAGAGTAAATATCCCTTCATTTGGGAACTCTATCAATATTAGATGATCTTAAGGTAAAGGTGTATCTAGCAGTTGATTGGAAATAGCTTGACCTTTAATAGCTTTTCTATCTACATAGTTAATGTTGAACTTTATAAGGATCATGATTCACTTGGCCAACTTCCCTACCAATGTTTCCTTACTCAAAAAATATCTTGATGGGTCAATCTTGGTAATTTTGTGTGTCTTGTGATCTAATATGTAATTCTTGAGTTTCTATGATGCGAAAACTATAACCAAGCATGCCCTCTCAACAATATTATAGTTGAGATCATAAATCACAAGTTTTTGACTGATGTAATAGATTTCTTGTTTCTTTCCCTTTAAATCATTTTGTGCCATTAGTGTCCCCAATGAGTTCTTTGTAGCTAAAATGTGCAATAGTAGACATTGACCTAGAATAGGAGACATTAAGACTAGTGCTTAGAGAAGATAGTATTTTAATAGTTGAAATGCATTATGACAATCTTCTGTCCATTCAAATTTGATGCCTTTGTGAAGAAGATACTGAAATGGATAGTACTTTTCTACTAGCTATGAAATGAATTTTTTAATAGATTGCAATCTAGATGACACTTGTCTGCCAACTACAAAATGAGTCATCAAATAAACTGCAATCTTCTTTGTAGACTCCTTAGGTTATGAAGTATCATTGGTGGAGATATTTTGATGATTTCTTGGACCTTTTTAGGATCTATCTCAATTCCTCTGTGTGAGATGATGAATCCCAAAAAATTTATTGAAGTGACCCAAAAGACACACTTTTTGGGGTTTAATCTGACCTTGTACTCTTGAATTCTATCGAAGATGGGTTTCAATACAGATAGGTGTAGATTCCTTTCCAATGTTTTTGCCTATAAATCATTTACATATTCCTTTATTATTATGTGCATCATATTATGGAAGATAGTAGTCATGGCTCTTTGATATGTGACATTGACATTTTTAAAAATGAATGGCATGATACACCAGCCATAAGTAACCCATGCACAAGTAAAATTTGTCTTATGCTAATCCTCTGGTGCTATTTTTATCTAATTATACTAAGATAATCCTCCATGAGTGATAGTATTTTGTATCCATAAGTCAAATCTAAAATCATGTCAATGTTAGGTAATGAAATCATCTTTAGGACATGCCAAATTTAGGTCCCTAAAGTCTATGTAGATTCTGATGTCTCCATTTGGTTTTAACATAGGTACCAAATTGGATATATAGTTAGCATAGTTTATGGGTCTTATAAACCCTATATCTAGCAATTTCTTTACAACTAATTTGACTAGTAGTTCTATTTTAGGATGCATTTTTCAGAGCTTTTGTTTATAAGGATTTTCCCCCAATTTCAATGGTAGATGATGAAGTACTAGTTTTGGATCCAATCCAGGCATGTTAGAGTATGACCAAGCAAAGTTGATTTGCATGTTTGTGAAGAACCGCATGAACTATTCTTTCTCCAAGTTGTTGTTAAAGACTCTGCTAGGTGGATTAGTCTTTTTTTCTCTTTAGTGCCTATATTGATGGTATGTGTCTTCTCTACTAGAAGTGGTGAATTTTTTCATTGATTGGGAGTATGTCAACCTCTCCAGCCTCAGACACCTCAGAGAGGTTTTTCATACTTTAATATGTCCTTTGTTTTTAGTATTTTATGGTTAGAAGGTGCCTTTTGGTTTTCACCTAAGAACCTTATATTTTCTTTATGTTTATTTTTGTGACTAGAGGATTGACGTAACTCCTCAAGATACATTTCTCTATCCAAGTCAATAATGAATTCAATCTTATGGTCTCTCATAGGTATGCCTTGTCGAATTCCTAAGAACTCAACTATAGCTTCTTTGTTCTAGAATATGTCGATCATTGGTGGATTTTGTTGCTCCCAATCAATTAATTCAAGGTAGACCAAGGAAATGATATCCTTTATTTGAAAAGAGGAAATGGGGAGGTTAGTCAAGGTGTTGATATATGAATTAGATAAGGAAGATGACAAGGGTTTAGATCAATTCCATAATTATTCAACCTAAGCATGAAAATATATTAGTTTATCTTGTAGGGACTATCAAGAAATGACGACATTGAGGTGTAGGGTACTAGAAGTCATAGGGGTATCCTACTCATATTCATTTGAGTCTATTTCAAATTGGTACCCCTCAAATGTCTCAACCTCATTTTAACTACACATTTCATTGTCAGTGAGCAATAGGATATTCAAAGTACCTTCTTGTGGTGGCTAGTACCCTAAACCATGAAACATCAGATTTGTAGTAGGTCCTATTAGTTCTACAATTCCTTAATTATTTTAACCAAGGCTACTGCATCCATTATATCCCTTCTTATGGACATTAGTATACCCCCATCCATATTCACAAACCAGAATTGTGCCTTAGGGGGTTCTTTATTTGTGTATAACTAGGAAGACAAATTGTCTTCAATAGAATCTTCATGTAGTTCACCCCATCTTATTAAAAATTTTGGTTGATAGAAAATTGTTTGTTTTTATTTCTTGTCAAGGGGTTGTCTTGGTTTTCCATATGTACGGGGCAATATATGTAGCTTTCCTATGCAAAATGAGTCAGCATAGGTGTACAACTCTCTACATCCCTTATCTTGGAACTTAATCTTGAGTTCTGATGTGGGTTCAAAAATATATTTTGAAAGACTGGTAGAGTCTATTTTTTAAGTTGAGGACATGGTGTATGCTTCTTGATTATTAGGCATTTAGTTTGAAAAGGGTCCTTTTAGGTTGGTATAGTATAAGAAAGGATATTTATCACCTAGCATGGTGATTTATACTCCATCATGAGGAAACTTGAGGCATTGATTGTAAGTGGATGGTACTTCCTACATGGAATGGATCCATTGTCTCCCTAGGAGCATGGTGTAGCCCAACAATCCAAAACTTGGAAAATAGTCTCTTTTATTATAGAACCTAGTCTGATGAGTAGAGTTATTACACCCTTAGAAGGACATTCCCCATCATCTTATTCTCTAATTATGATAGTCTTGGTTACATCTAGAACTCTCAGAGTATCCTAGTGCTTGAATCAATATTAGTGTATAGGTGTTGAGACTAGCTCCTCCATCTATCAAAAATTTCATGATCTTATACTGGAGGTGGATGCAAACTTATAAATAAAAGGGATCATTATAAGATGGCTTATGTATTGGTAAATCTATCTTACTAATTTAAGAGAAAAAAAGTGCCTTAGGTAGTCTTCCAGTATGTGTGTGTGTGAAAATTGTACCTGAACTGTAGACACAACACTCAGTAAAACATTAGAGGTTAGTGATAATTAAAATCGTGCAAAATTGAAAACTAATCTAACCAAGTGATTTACTGCCTTCTAATAGGTGCGAGATTGATGTTCTCAGATTGTAATCAAGATCAGTGACCTAGACGACACCTAAATGAAGGATTTGAATGCAATTGATCTAGATATGAGATTGAATGCAATTAATCTATATTTTTGATATTTTCTATGCAATAAGAATGAATGAAAAATTGATATGAATCTATGCTAGATGAAATTGATATGCTATGAATGCAAAATGATCTAACAATGAAGATTCTAACAATGATATGAAAACTATGAAATTCTATGCTAAGATATAAAAGCTATGCAATTGAAATTGATCTCACAAAGCTTTGAATTCGCAAATTGATTCCTCAGCCTCCAATTCTCCAGTGTGATTGTGCAAAATATGAGATGAATTATGAAGAGCTGAAGCCTTAATTTATAGAAATCTAGGGCTTTGGAGGTGCATGGATAAAAGCCATAAATCACTTAAATAACTCAGCTTGATTTTTGAGTTATCTGATAATAACAGACAATTAAGTCACAAAAACATGCAAAAGCTAAGCTTTAACTCAAAATAGAGTTTAGCTTTAATTTATAATTGACAGTTGTTTGCTTTTATGATTGTGCATGTTTTAATTCATGAATTAATTTAATAATAAAGTGATTTGTGCTCAACTTAACTGATTTTTGAAATAAAATAATTAATTTATGGGTTAATTAACTATTTTATCAAACTTTTATTAAAAATTATATTATTAAATACTGACAACATGATTTAATTAATTAAATAAGAATTTAATCAATTAAAGATAGGAATTTTGATTTATTGTCAAAATTAAATAATACAATTAATAATAGATAGAATTAAATTTAATCACACAATTAAGTGGCACGATATTAAATCTAATTAATTAAATATGAAAATATTCAATTAATCAAACTTAGGATAAATGTGATTTATTGCCAAATAATCATTAAATTAAAGATAATTAAGATAATTAGGAATATTACTAGGAATATTCCCCGATGCAGAATTTAAGATAATCAATTATGATTCGATGATGTTTAGATGTGCCTTAGATTAGGACTCTGATGTCGATTTCGTTCGAATTGAAGATGTAGGAGATTAATGAACTTATAGCCCATTTTTGGGGTATTACATTTTGCCCCTCTTTGAATTACTGTGCGAAGCGCAGTGGTTCAAAGATAGTATGTGTTTGATAAAGATATGAAACTGATTCAAAAGATAAACCGATCTCAAGATAGAAACCGATTGAAAGATATTGAGATAGGAGTTGATTGATATTGATTTGATATGGAGATAATAGGTCCTAAGTGACCAAAGATAATGCTTACTATAACAGCAAATGAACCTATGATTGTGAAAAAGTGTCAAAACGCCTGATTCCAAACCTTAGGATTGCAAAGAAGTGAGTGACCCATTCTAGACTCAATTGTCTTAGCAGAACTAGCAAGTATCACATCTGAATCCTTCAGTTGCCAAAGAACCAAGGGAAGAACACTGATGAACTGATGGGTGCAAAAACTGATATAGTTTACAAGATTAGGAGAATACCAGATTGATATGGATCTTGATGAATCTGATATGCCCCAAGTGATGGTAGATTTGCCCCGAGCGATGAGGTCTTTTTGATGAATCAGTAACTAGATGTGATTACTGTCTTGATTACTGATGAAAGATATTGATTTCCAATTTGATTACAGACTTTGAATGATATGCAATACCATGCCCCCTTCGGAATTAAAATTGAAATCTGACAAGAAAAGTCAGTGTTGAGAGTTTAGAAGCATGTTAATTGATTTGAGAAGTGGTTAAACACGTCCGGTGAATGCATTCTGCATCATTTAGAGGTCTTGGAGACCAAGGTTGACTAGGTTTGATCATGAGTTGACCATAGTTGACCAAGTTGAAATTTTGATAGTTTGATGTAAGATAATCAGTTAAGTTGAAAAATAGATTTCTACTATGATTGAAGGTTGATTATGCAAGTAGTTGACAATATGAATGATCTCAGATTTTGATTTTGATCCCGAAAAAGGATTCTACTTGCTATTTCATTGGAGGAACCTTCGTGTGGGATTTAACTCTTGTTAGATTGGAAGATGCGAGTGGAGAATCATTTAAGCTTCGAAGTTTATTTAGCCATTGTGAGATCATGAAAACATGCAAAATGCAAAGAGACATGCAAGATGAAATGCAACCTAAGACCTAGGACCTAGTCATTGATCATGTGTCGATTTTTTATCATCATTGAACTTTTAGGTAACCGGATAAATCAATACAATGCCCACTCACCATGAAACCATAGACATATGAATATCGATTTGTATGCGCAAGAATCAATACAACACCCACTGGTTATACAACCATGGACATATGAATATTGATTTGTATTCGGAATGTTGGATTAGATATAAGCACCAAGGCACAAACGCTAGGATGACCTGAATATCATGTCCATTTTGATATAGCAATTTGTACAAGCATCAAAACATAAACGTCGTGATGACCTGAGTATGCCTTGCATTTAACATACACATCAAACAATCAAAAGATCATTCTAAATCTAGTGTGAATTACCCGTAGTGACCCTTTATTGTTCACCTCCTTAGGTAAGATCACTTTTCACAGTAGGAGAAAGAATTTACTTTAAAAAGATAATAGTTAGATCAAACGTCCTTGAATTTTTTGGGTATCAATGGTCGAGGTACGCATGGCCATCCAATTTGAGATAGAGGCTCTTACAGTCGGACACCATTTCAATCCAAAATTTCCAAAGTTGTTAGATTTTCACATACAAGCAGAAGACAAAGAAAAGATTATGCCCCCAGTCATCACCCTCTAAATCCTGTAAAGGACATCATCGAAGAGCTCGAAGGGACACAATATGCAAAAATATCAATGCGGATCAGCAAGCATACAAGGAGATAAAAGCATGAAAAGCACAAATTGTTTTCAGTTGAGTTTTGATGTTTGATTGTTGTAGATGCAAAATCCTTTCTGGAGACGAGACATATAGACTGACTCAACTGGAAGCTTCAAAGGACTCTGACTAGATAGGAAATGTCTAAGATACATGGGAGACCATAGGATATGACATTGATTGCCCCCAAATTTGAACATTGATAGGATACAGACGCTTGAGCTGATTGGTGTACAGACTGACTTATTGAAACCAGGATATGCAGAAACAAACCGGGAGATATGTACAAACTAAAGCAAGACTGAAAGCTGGGAAAGACCAAGATTGTGCTGATAGATGGAGCATTTTGGAACAAGTGGCACCCGTTTGCTAGGTTTTCACCATCTTGGCAAAGATTCTATTTTTGCTACCAAGGCGCCTGTTTCCAAGTTTTCACCAAGGCACTTTTTCTTTTTTTTTGTATTTTTCATTTTTTTCAATTTTTTTTGAATTTTTGATATTTTTTGATTTTTTTGTGAATCATCAAGGTGCCTATTGCTAGGTTTTCACCAAGATGTTCATTTTTTAAGGACTTTTTCTGATTTTTAGGATTTTTTTTAGGATATTTAACCATAGACTGAATGCCTTAGGCGTAGAATTTCTTCAGATGGAGAATGTTGATTAGTTCTCAGAGCTTTTCTCCTTCAATCATTGAGAGTTGATAGGCACCAGAGCCAAAACTAGCAGTGATAACAAAGGGACCCAGCCAATTGGGTTTGAACTTCCCCTTGCGTTCTCAATGTGATTGATTTTTAGGATTTTCTCTCAACACTAGATCGCCAACCTGAAATTCTCTATGTCTGACTTTCTTGTTGTAGCCTCTAGACATTCTTTTCTGATACACTCTGAGATGATCATATGCTACTTGCCTGCGTTCATCTAGTAATTCAAGTTCTTGTAACCTAGACACTCTGTAGTCTTCATCAGTGACAAGTCCATGCATTCTGATTCTGAGTGATGGGATTTCAACCTCAATAGGTAGTACTACTTCAGACCCATAAACTAAAGTGAATGGTGTAGCCCCAGTAGGCATTCTGATACTAGTTCTATAGGCCCAGAGAGCTAGATTGATAATGAGATGCCAGTCTCTTCCTATTTTATTCACTATTCTGTGCAAGATTTTCAAGAGATTTTTGTTTGAAGCTTCAGCTTGTCCATTCCCTTGAGGATAGTAAATAGAAGACCAATGTTGTGTAATCTTGAATTTAGCACATAAGTCATCTAGATCCTTATTTTTGAATTGTCCCCCATTGTCTGTGATTATGGAATGAGGGATCCCATATCTGCAAATGATGTAGTTCAGGATGAACATAGAGATCTGTTTCCCCATTGCTTGTGTTAGAGGAACTGCTTCTACCCATTTTGTAAAATAATCTGTAGCTGTGATTATATGGGTATGTCCATTAGAAGAGTGCAGATGGATAGCACCTATGAGATCAAATGCCCATTGTTGAAAAGGCCATTGTGTAGTAAAGGGAATCAGATCTCTCCCTGGAGCATGAATCAAGTTTCCATGTACTTGACACTATTGACAATTTTTAGCAAATTTAATAGCCTCTTTCTCCATTTCAGGCCAATAGTACCCAGCCCTAATAAGTTTTCAAGCTAACGTTAAACTGTTTGAGTGTGACCCACATATAACCTTGTGGACTTCCTCTAATGCACGTTGAGACTCTTCCCATTCTAAACATCTAAGCAGTGTACCATCTAGACCTCGTTTGTACAGATCATTACCAATGATGACATATCAGGATGCGGATCGGATAAGGTTTTGTTTCTCAAAACGGTTAAAGGACTCAGGGATGATTTGGTCATGGAGATAGGAGAAAATATTTTTGTAGCGAGATGAGTCATAACCTACAACAGTGTAGATCATGTGGGTTTCAAGGGAGTCATATGTAGGATAGGATAGGGCTTCCACCAGGAACTCGTAGCGTAGTTCATGTTCGGGCTACTGTAAGAGAGTAGATAATGTCGCCATTGTATCAGCAGCCTTATTCTCCATTTTGGGTATTTGCTCAAATGTGATAGAGATGAAGTATTTCTTTAAATCATCTACCATTCTCTTGTAAGGAATGAGCTTTTCATCTTTGGTTTGGTACATCTCTAGGAATGAGCTTTTCATCTCTGTAACTCTCCACTGTATTGCCATTTTCATACCATTGAGAAGTGCCTCATATTCAGCAATATTGTTTGTGCAAGGAAACTTTAGTCTAAATGCTTTGGGTATCAAGTATCCTTGAGGAGTGATGAACAATATGCCTGCTCCAGATCCATTCTGTGTGTAGGAGCCATCAAAGAATAACCGCCATGCTCTAGAAGAGAGGTGCATGATAGAGGAATTGGGAAATTCCATTTGCATGGGTGTATCATCAAACATGGGTGCATCTGCTAGTTGATTAGTAATAACTTGACCTTTTATAGCTTTTCTTTCAACATATTCAATGTCAAATTTGCTTAGAAGCATGACCCATTTAGCTAGTCTACCGGTGAGGGCCGCCTTGCTTAGTAGGTATTTCAGTGGATCAATTTTTGCTACTAGATGCGTGGTATGAGCTAACATATAGTGTCTCAGTTTCTATGATGCAAAGATCACAGCTAGACATGCCTTCTCTATCATTGAGTAGTTTTTCTCATAGGCCACTAAAGTTTTTCTGATATAGTAGATGGCTCTTTCTTTCTTGTCTTCATCATGTTGCGCTAGCAATGCCCCTAGTGATGTGGCTGTTGCAGAGACATACAAGATCAATGGCTGCCCATGAATAGGAGGCATCAAGATAGGTGGATTTGATAGATACTTCCTGATATGGTTAAAGTTGTTCTCGCAATCTTCATTCCATGCAAAGGTCACGCCTTTATGTAATGTTTTTGTAAAAGGTTGTGATATGTCAGCTAACTGTGATATGAATCTTCTGATGGACTGTACTCTACCTTGCAACATCCTCATTTGACTGATATTTGTGGGAGGTTGCATCTCTATTATAGCCTTGACTTTAGCTGGATCAACTTCAATGCCTTTCTTTGAAACTATGTATCCTAAGAGCTTTCCAGAAGTGACACCAAAAGCACACTTGTTAGGATTTAGTCGAAGACTAAACTGTTCCATTCTGTCTAGGATCATGCTCAGGTCTGTTAGATGTTTAGTTCTAATCATGGATTTTGCCAAGGTATCATCCACGTAATCCTCCATTGTTTTATGCATCATATCATGAAAAATAGATGTCATTGCTCTTTGATATGTAGCTCCAGCATTTTTGAGTCCGAATGGCATAACATTCCAACAGAGGGTTCCCCATGCACATGTGAAAGCTGTTTTCTCTTGATCTTCTGGAGCAATTTTGATTTGGTTGTACCCAAAAAAGCCATCCATTAAGGAATACATTTCATAGCCCGCAGTCATGTCCACTATCATATCAATGTTAGGCAGTGGAAAATCATCCTTAGGGCATGCTCTATTCACATCTCTAAAGTCCGTGCACACTCTGATTGAACCATCTGGTTTTGAAACATGTACAATGTTAGAGATCCACTCAGCATAGTCTATGACACGGATGAATCCAACTTTTAGGAGTTTTTCTAGTTCTGCTTTGACTAAGAGTGCAACATGAGGATGCATCTTTCTCAATTTTTGTTTGATTGGTTTTACTCCAGGAGCAATGGATAGATGGTGCATAATGAGATTGGGATCCAATCTTGGCATATCTGAATATTTCCATGCAAAGTTGATCTTTTTGTCTGATAAGAATGTAGTGAATTTCTGTTTCTCTTCTTCTGATAGAGATTGTGCTACATGTACCAATTGTGGTTCCTCTATTGTACCCAAATTGATGGATTGAGTTGGCTCAATCAGAACTGGAGATCTATCCTATAAATGACTCGGAAGGACATCAAATATCTCATCCTTAGGCACCTCAGAGAGGTTTTCACCTTCGGATACATCTTTTCTTTTTACTTTTGTAGTTTCTGAGACTGCCACAAAGTGGTTTTCACCCTTAGAACTCTTTTTCTTTTTCTTTTTACTCTTGTTTTTCTGACTAAGATATTTGATGTCTGACTCAGTCATGCTGACGCTCGGTTCACTGATGGAAGTCCTCATAGGCTCGACTGCATTGAGGTAGCAAGCAAGGGCATAGTCATATGGAAAGATGTAGATACCATGGCTCGGGTTCGTGGAAGTTCGGTCGATAAGATCAGGATGTTGGATAGTTAAAGCAGGAAAGGCTTGGGATATGGTGTTCACAGATGTGGATATGTCATCATTGGTCCTAACCCGATGCTCAAGTTCAAAGGTGATATTACAGCTCAAAATGTTCAATTCGTGAATAGGCTCAACATCATCATGGGAGTCCTCTTCAGCCATAGGTGGATCAGACACGTTAAGTTCATTGTTTCGCTCTAGACCTACGTTGGGTTGAGATACATATTGGTGAATAACATCAATATGTTTCTCTGTTATAAGCTCATCTTCTTCTGGAATGGCACCCCATTCATAGTCATTTGACTTAGCTTCTGATTCAGGATCTCTAGGAAATCTTAGAAAATGTGTGAAATCAGGATGAATACCCCAAGAAGGATTACCCTCAGTCTTTGACTTGAATTCATATTCATGGGAATCAGTGTTAGAATAACTACCCCCTTCTTCTTGATCAGTTTGAATGCCTTTGAGATTAGCTAGTTCTTGTGGTGCAACCATCTCTTGCACTACAGTAGGTTCTTGCGTTTCTACTACATTAATTCTTTTGATAGGATCATCTTTATCATCAAGAAGATCTTTGATCTCTTTATGCAATTTTTCATAGGGGATAAGCTCAGAGCTATCTGAATCATCATCTGAGGGTTCTGTCTCTTCTTTCTTGAGAAGGGGTTCTCCTGGTGCAATTTGTTCTATGACATGAGAACAACCACCTTTGAGATGATAGGGTTTCTTCTTAAAGCCTAAGCCACCAGTATCTTTGTTGGCTCTACCAATATGTGAAATGGGTGTCACAAGACCCTTACCTCTGATTCCTAGAGGTCCTTGACCGGAATATCCCATCTTGGCTATCAATTTGTTTCCTGGACCATACGAATTAGAAGGGATTGTAGGTGCTATAGATTCACTAGGTTGAATAATTTTAGATTTAGAATCCTGTTTATATAGCCATGTGATCAGGATTAAAGTGGGAAAATACTGAAATCTAATTTTTTCAAAATTTCATATGTTTTAGTAAATTGCAATTTTGAGGGTCTTCGGTGCATTTCTGGGCAAATATGCTGCCCGAAAACATGGTGGAACATCAATGTTTCTAAAATTTCGTTCAAGATTATTTGAATACCTTTCCATCGCATCAAACGGTTTGTAATTCGGAGCTAGGATGAGAAAGTTATGCCTTCTCCAAGTGGACCTAAATTTTATATTTAGTTTTTTTGATAAATTTTGATAGTTTTAATAGTTTAATTGTAATAAACATTATGATGACTCTTCATTTCAATTCCAAGGGATATGTGTGACCCTTGGGATCCATCCGACTTGTATAAACTCCAATTTTGAATAGAATGGAGACAGTTTTTGGTTTGCAATCTTGTTGTTCTCAATTTTCGTGTTGAATTCTACAATACTGCAGGTATCACACCAGGTATTGTAATCTGGTTTTCATAAATCAGATCACCATGCCAGCACAGCTTCATCCTCTTCAAATTCTTGTTTGGATACTTGCTCCGCCACAAAATTTCTTTTGTATGCTTCCATAGGTTCCTTAGGTTCTGATTTAGACTGCTTCAAGGATTGTCCATACGACTTAGGTGAGATCGGGAGAGATGTCAGAGACAAGATTGGCTCTATAGTGTATTCTCCCATCCCATTTTCTTTGATATTGATCTCTTTAGCAATGTCTTCCATTTTAGATGTGGAAGCAACATTTAGCTGCTTGATGGAAGATTCTCTGTTATTGGGAACAAGCTTATCGGCACTTTCCTTCAATGTATTGCAAGTTGTACTCAGATCTGCTGGGATAGTAACCTCCACTCCTTCATAGGGAAATTTCAAGCATTGATGGTACGTAGGAGGAATAGCTTTCATTTCATGTATCTAGGGTCTCCCTAGAAGGATATTGTAAGCCAATGGTAGATCAAGCACCTGACATGTGGTATCTTTGATGACCGGACCCACTCGGATAGGTAAAACAATGGTTCCTTTAGAAGCTCTTTCTTGTTCATCATAGGCTTTTATGGTGATCTTCTTTCGAGGATCAATAGCCATCTCTGAGAATCCCAACTGTGTGATTAAGTTGTAAGAACAAATGTTGAGGCCTGTGCCCCGATCTATCAACACACGTTTGACTCGACGGTTTTGGATCAAGACTTCTATGTGCAAGGTCTAATTATGTGGGTGACTTAAGGAGTTGTCATCTTCCTTTGAAAAGGAGATATATTGCGGAGACGTTAGATCACCAACCATAGTCTGGAACTTGTCTAGATCTAGATCATCAGGAACATTAGAGCCAAGCAAAGCTTTGTCTAGGATATCTCTGTGAGCTGGAGATATTCGGAGTAACTCAAACATAGAGATTTTGGCATTGGTATGCTGGAGTTGTTGGATGATGCTGTAAGATGTAGGTCTTGTATCCTTTGGATTGGAAGATTTCGAGGAAACCTTCTGTTTAGAAGTAGATGTGAGATTGAAAGGTATCCTAGGGACATTAGATGAACTTGGTGTTTGTCCTTTCAGATAAGCCTGAGCTTGTGATTTGGTAACCGCATTAGCTAAGGAATGATTTTTGTCTCTTCATACAATCATGATGACATTGCAGCTCTCAGAGAGACATGGTTCAACCATATTGATGACATCATTGTTTCCAGGGTAGGCATAGTTGACTTTTGCCCCCATGTTAGGCTGAGAAGTGGAAACTCCCTTGCCATGTTGCGAAAATAGTTCTGTAAATGCTGTGTGATCATTATTACTGGTAGGATTATTGATCGTGATGTCCACTTGATCTATCAAGTCTTGAATGGTATGCTTCAAGTGGAAGCATCCATTAGTTTTGTGGCCTTTAGTCCAATGGAAAGCACAGTATTCATTATCTTTCCACCAATATGGTTTTTGATCCAGATCAGGGTTTCGGATTGGTGGTAAAGAGATCATGTTATCAGCTATCAGGGTTCTTAGGGAAGATTCCAAAGATTCTCCCAGGGGAGTAAACTTTCATTTATTATCCCATCGTTTGAATGGCTTCTTTGGAGATGGTTCAGCAAATTTTTGCTCTGAAGCTTCAATGGCTTTGGTGGCGAGGGTGAGATTGTAGGCCGGTGCCTTTGATGGGGTGCAGATAGTGTCAACAACACCATCAGAGATGATACCTTTGTTTCTATTCCAGCTCTTGTTTTTATCTTTTGAGCTAGATCCAGATTTAGACTTGTCCTTTTGAAGTGTGATTTCTCCTTTCTTGACAAGTACTTTCTCAATCTTGATTGCATTATCCACCATTTTATCAAAAGATACATGATCTTGCATTTGTAATGAATAATTGAGCTCTGGAACAAGGTTATTGATAAAGATTTCAAGTTTCTCCATTTCGGGAATTTTTCTAGCATATAGAGAGAACTACTTTCTCCACCTCTTGAGGAAAGTTAGGAATGATTCCCCTAGATATTGCTTGAGGTTACAGATATCGATCATGGTGACCGGATGTTGAATATTGTAGGAATATTGTTGATAAAAAAATTTAATCAATTCCTCAAAAGTTTTGATCGTAGAAGGTAATCTTGAAAACCACTGAATGGATGCTCCTCCCAAGGATCTAGGAAAAAGATGCATTAGATAAGTTGGTTCATGCATGAATTCCATGGATTGCATACAGAACTCTCTGACATGATCTTGAGGATCAGAGTGTCCATCATATTTGTCATACTTTGGTATCTCCACTCTTTTTGGGAATGGTGGCATATACAAGTTTTTGTCGAACGGGAAAGGACATAGGGCCTCCATGGAGAACTCCTTGGGTTCCTTCTCCTTCTTAAGATTGTTAAATTCAACTTGTATAGCATGCATCTATTTTTTCATAGCTGTGAGTGGAGTTTCTTCCTCATGTGTGATTATATCATCAACGTTAAAGTTGGGAGGAAGCTTAGCCCCTTCCTGGGCTAATTGTAAAAAGTATGCCTCTCTATCCACTTTCAAGAAATGCCTCATCATTCTCTAGAATTCATCATCATTTTGACATCGATGGATTTCAGAGGGGGTAGGTTCTTGGTTGGCATTATGTTGAGAATGGTGTCCCTGGAATCCTCCTCCTAGAGAACCGTGGCTTGTCCCTGCTTGAGACATGGTAGGAGTTTTTGGGCTCCCTGGAAGAGATTGAGGAGAAGTTTTTTGGTTACCTCTGTGAGTTGATAGAGGAGGTATGTAACCAGTTTTCAATCGAAAGTTACCGAGACCGTTGTCTTCGTAGATACCTGACTTGATGAGTTGTTCAAGAGTTGGACCCGGGGTATTGGTCAAAAGTAAGTTCTGAGATGTTTCTTCTGATTTCTTGTGTGAAGAAGCTCTGGTCTCCACCATTAACTTTGAATGAAACAGAAGAAAAGGACGAAGACAACTGAAGAACAATTTGATTCGAGAAAATTGGATGACGCAACCTTGTCAAGATTATGATAGTTTTGAAGATTCGATGAGACGTGGGTGAAGGATACTGTGCCCTGGATGTATGGGATAGATCGCCCAAAAGATAGCGGACATGAGTTCTCAATACTTAGTCTATTTTTGAAGATTGATTGAAGATTGATAGTTATGACAAGGTTTTGACACGAGATAAAAAGGACTCAAATTGATCAAACAGAAGACTAGATCAGATTCAAAAGATCAAACTTGGAAAATGGTAGAATGCTCAATAGCTACTGCTCTATTCCTGACACAATGATATTTTTGACAGATTCTGGAACTAGGCTGGAAACATTGGATATCTTGCAATTTGACAATTTCTGACAACTCTCTCAAATTTTTCCAAACGACACTCTGTAGACTTGTACGACACTGGGTAGTCTATGAAATGACAGTTGCTAAACTCATACGATAGTTGGGTAGCAATGAAATGATAGTTGACAAAACTCGTATGACTTTCTGACCTCCTGAGATGACTTTTGACTCTAGAAAAGATTTTACATCAATTTTTGCAAAATTTAAGGTCTTCAATTTTGGATTGTTTGCAAATTGTACTATCCAGATTTTGAAGGTTATACCAGATTTGATCATTTTTAATAGAAAAGTAGATAAACAAGCACGCAGAATAGCAAGCAAGTGATTCCAAGCACGTCTGAAAACAATGAACAAGGGCAAAAACAACCTTGCGCATGAACAATCAAGTGACCAAATTGTGCTAATCCCTGAGAGTACTAATTGTGTATGTTCTAAAAAGTTTTGCAATAACACACATATACCTGAAAGTGAAAAATTGGCCTCTCTAGGGTTTTTAGTAATGGTTTGACTCTGCAACTTTTATGATTCAAAGGGGTGAACTCCAATCTCGGCGCACCAGGGTTTTGACACAGTCCGAGAACTTAATCTTCAAGAGCTGCTAGGGAGATCTTACAACCCAACAATGAACCATACCCATGGAGATTTCTTCCACAAGGACATTTATATAGTGGCTGTCACTACCACGGTGAAAATGGCTATGACCGCTTGAGGTTCTGTCAACGTAGTTTGCCCTGTGAAGGGATTGTCTGCTATGGTTAACCCTCTCTAAAGGTGACTCACATATTTATACCACAAGGGGACTTGGCTCTAGATTCAAGGTTTTGACACCTCTTCACTTTTAACCCAAACAAAGCAAGCAGATTAATCTGACACGCTAAGACAAAGTTTTTTTCACCAAGGTTTGTGATATCAACTCCATGTGATCTATCAACCTCTCCGGGGAGAGAATGTATCAATCAATAAGAGAAGACACACTAACCAATTTTGATTCACCAAAGCTTGTGATATCAACCCCACGTGATCTATCAACGTCTCCGGAGAGAGAATGTGTCGATTAATAAGAGAAGATGTACTAACCAAGTTGAATGTGAAATGCACTAAGTATCCTTCCTACCTACAAGGATTCTGTCGTCAAGAAAGATTTCTCTAGGAATCCAATCTCTCAAGAATCACGACTAGTGTTCATAGGGCCTAATTACTATGTGAGCACAGATATATTCCCAAAAGCAAATCTACCAAAAGTACCCAAAAAGCAGAAAGAGGAACACTTAACGCTTAAATCGAATATGAGATGAGTCCACAAGGTGGAACACTTAACACCTCACACAAGCTGAAAATGAGTCCCCAACTTAGAAAACAAGTGAGTTCCTAAAAGCACAAAAGGGTTGCCAAGTGGAACACTTAACGCTTCTGTCTTGTTGACCCCTTCCCTTTATGGCGCTGAGATTGCAACCACGGGGCGGAAATGAGGGGCCGGCAGATTAGCGAGTCCAATAACCCAAGATAGAAATCAAGATCAATCACAAGTATTCTAAGACTACTTAATGAATCCTTAAGGGATCACAACCTAGTATCAAATTATGCAAGTGTGTAGAAATAGATCAAAAGCATGAAAAGATGCACACAAGCTTGACATGTGAGAGATTTATTTTAAGTCCAAATCAAAATGTTTTCAGAAGAAGGAGAATACCTCGTGATCCTCACAACGCGCTTAGTAGATTTTACCTGATTTTTAGCAATTCTTACACTTTTCCCAATCAAAACCAGCAAAGAGCAATCAAAAAATAGAGAATTTGAATTGTCAAAATTAGCAGTTAGCCGAAATATAAAAATCAAATCTGATACTCTACTATGAAAAATGAAATGACAGTTAAAAACTGGTACGAAAACTTGTACGACAGTGGGTATGCTCCCAGACGACGGTCTAGAAACTCGTACGACACTGGGTATGCTACCATATGACAGTTTAACTCCCAAATGATAGTGGGTATGTAATGAAATGAGTCTCGATCCGATAGACTATCGTACGACAGTGGGTCCAGTATCATACGATAGTGGGTATGCTCCCATACGACATTTGTCAGAAACTCGTACGACAGATGTATGGACAAAAATTACAAATCACAGTTTTGCATAGATCCCGAGAAGAAAAAGATAGAAATTGATAGAATTGAATTGGAAACCCGTTTCAGGGCCCCACGGTGGGCACCAAAAATGTGTGTGTGAAAATTGTACCTGAACTATAGACACAACACTCAGTAAAACATTAGAGGTTAGTGATAATCAAAATCATGCAAAATTGAAAACTAATCTAACCAAGCGATTTACTACCTTCTAATAGGTGCGAGATTAATGTTCTCAAATTGTAATCGAGATCAGTGACCTAGACGACACCTAAATGAAGGATTTGAATGCAATTGATCTAGATATGAGATTGAATGCAATTAATCTATATTTTTGATATTTTCTATGCAATAAGAATGAATGAAAAACTGATATGAATCTATGCTAGATGAAATTGATATGCTATGAATGCAAAATGATTTAACAATGAAGATTCTAACAATGATATGAAAACTATGAAATTCTATGCTAAGATATAAAAGCTATGCAATTGAAATTGATCTCACAAAGCTTTGAATTCGCAAGTTGATTCCTCAGCCTCCAATTCTCCAGTGTGATTGTGCAAAATATGAGATGAATTATGAAGAGCTGAAGCCTTAATTTATAGAAATCCAGGGCTTTGGAGGTGCATGGATAAAAGCCATAAATCACTCAAATAACTCAGCTTGATTTTTGAGTTATCTGATAATAACAGATAATTAAGTCACAAAAACATGCAAAAGCTAAGCTTTAACTCAAAATAGAGTTTAGCTTTAATTGATAATTGACAGTTGTCTGCTTTTATGATTGTGCATGTTTTAATTCATGAATTAATTTAATAATAAAGTGATTTGTGCTCAACTTAACTGATTTTTGAAATAAAATAATTAATTTATGGGTTAATTAACTATTTTATCAAACTTTTATTAAAAATTATATAATTAAATAATGACAACATGATTTAATTAATTAAATAAGAATTTAATCAATTAAAGATAGGAATTTTGATTTATTGTCAAAATTAAATAATACAATTAATAATAGATAGAATTAAATTTAATCACACAATTAAGTGGCAAGATATTAAATCTAATTAATTAAATATGAAAATATTCAATTAATCAAACTTAGGATAAATGTGATTTATTGCCAAATAATCATTAAATTAAAGATAATTAAGATAATTAGGAATATTACTAGGAATATTCCCCGATGCAGAATTTAAGATAATCAATTATGATTCGATGATGTTTAGATGTGCCTTAGATTAGGACTTTGATGTCGATTTCGTTCGAATTGAAGATGTAGGAGATTAATGAACTTATAGCCCATTTTTGGGGTATTACAGTATGACATTGATCTACTCTGTCTGACCGTCCGTTTGAGGGTGATAAGATGAACTCATCAATAACCTCATCCCAATCAGCTTGAACAGCTCAGTCCAAAATCAAGATGTGAACCTTGGATCCTGATCTGATACAATATTGAGTGGTATTCCCCAATACTTAAACATGTTCTTGAAGAAATACTCGGCCGCTAGCTTGTCCGTGCAGGGTTGCACTCATTTCCACCTTAGCTCATCCGCAGCCCAAGGCTAAAGATACCTCATGAAAAGATACAACTTCTCGAAGTCGTTCAACTTGGAGCACTCTAGGTCAAGTGCTTGGAAAGCTTGGACATAGTCACGCAGCTTCCCACTATGTTTTAGCTCATCGAACCTTGCTCTAGTAACCCATTCTAAGTTACGTAGCTGAAATTGACTTCACTGAGCTTCTTTCAGTTTGGACCAAGTCTTAATCGACTCTACTAGTTTTTTGGCTCTCTCATCCACCAAGTGAGTTCACCACCATAGCTTTGCACTTCCCGTGAAGCATGTTGCTACTTTCCAGATTTATGCCTCATTGCTCAACTCAGGTGAGTTGGCAAAAAATTCCTCCACCTCCTAGAAGAAATTATCTAAGGCCTTGTCATCCCGGTTCCCATCATAGGAGCCGAGTTGAGCTGAAGGTTTCAGCCCCTGCAATAATGCATGATGAAGTGCTTGGCCATCTTTTAGAAACTTCACCTCCTCCCTTAGTGCGTGCATGGCATCAAAAATCCTAGTCAGATCCTCTCGCACCATAGTATAGCCTACTTCAAGACTGATGACTTGCTGAGGCAAGCTGAGTTGCCAACCCGAGTTGCACTGGTAACTCATGTGATTCGAGTTGTGGTGACTTAGCAGTGTTCTAGCTCAACTTCATGAAGGTGATTTGGCAAAGGTGTCAGATGATCTGTTAGAGGTTACTATTTGTGCTTAGTTGGATCTGAGGGAGACATTATTGGAATGAGTTGGAAAATTCAAATAGATGCTTAGTGACTCGACTTGGAGTCCAAGTCACCTTTCATGAGCCGAAGTCTTCAACAGTTTGTTGTACTGAAGGTATGGGTAGACTTACCTTCATATGGATGTAATAGTGACTTGATGGGCAGTCATATCACTGTGGGCATGAAGCTGTGTTACAGATGGAGTCTTTTATGAGTGTTGCAATGGGTAGTTGCATTCAATGCTAATGTGTTTGAATTTTGAATTGAGGCAATCATTTCATTTCAAGAGCGGAGCTCCACGACATAGGTCATTTCATGGCTGCTCAGCTATCTTTCAGATTTAATGCACTTGGCTGTTTGAAATTCAAATGGGTTCTTTGGGTAGGACTTCTGGAAGATCACACATTGCCAATAAAAAAAGGAGCCTTACTCATTCATTTATTTAGTGAAGTTGGAGACAAAGACAGAGCTGTGTGTTTCTTGCAGGTTGCAGAGGAGAGCCGAGCAAGAGCTGAAGTGTTTGGTTCAAAGCCAAGCTGAAGTCTTCTGCATGTGCAGAAGCCATGTTAGTGTTGTAGTGTAGATTCATATTGGGTTTGCGACTATACTGAGCCTTGGAAAGGCTTTCATTGTAACTGGTTAACCTTGTGTTATCCATCCTTTGTATTTGGGTGACCTGTGCATTCTCAGCACAATGCTGCTTGACATTGCTATGAAACGAATTTCATATGTAATAGAAGAAGCTTTCCCAACCTTGTATGTGTGTGACTTGTATGTTTTTTTTAAGTCTGGTATCTTATTAAGTCTTGGTGTTGCAATCCGAATCCGATCAGGGGAAAATCGGAAAGAGGCATAGTCTGGACTCTTCTTAGAGAGCCGAACTACTAATTTAAGAGACATGGTACAGGGTGGACATATATCTAGCCATGGCTTGGAATTTGTCAATGTCTATGTCTTGTGGGACAGATGACTATTGTAGGGATTTATCTAGAGCTTCTTTGTGGCTAGGTGATATGAAGAGCCATTCACAAATATAGATCTAGGTTGGGGTGTTCTTTAGATGATCTAATAAGATGTATTGACCTATGGGTGAAGTGAATGAATTGGAAGGTATTGTAGGTCTTGATGAGGCCCCTTTGACTGTGATCTTGGTACGATGGGTGGTGACAATACAATCATTATCTAGGCCTTAGATTGATAGTATTGATGTCAAATTGGGATCTATCTTGACATTGGTGAAATTCACATTATTATTCTATCCTGATGTGAAATCCTTTCTTTTTTCATGATCCATCAAGGAATTTTTAAAGATCATGTGTTCTTTGTTTATAGTTCTAGAATTGTTGACAACTTTAGTTTCACCGTGTTTGATAAAATATTGGAATATGAGCTTCAACTAGAAATGATTAGTTGTTTTATGTCCTTTGGTTCTATGATAATCAAAAAATTAGTTATCATCCCTCCATATTGGTTTGAAGGAAGCTAGCTCATATGATCTAATTTCTGGTAGATTTATAGAATGGAACTGTAAAATTTTCTTCAAGATGTTCTCAAGAGGTTTTTCAAGAGGAGTATAGTTCCGTCATGGATTTTTCCTTCTTGTAGAACTTTGGTTGTTGTTTGTCATGTTTGACTAAGGATTATCACTAGGAGTGATTGTGTTGGAACTCTGGGTATTATTTGACTCTTGGACATGTAGGACTGGTTGCACAAATTTAGCATCAACTATGTCATCATTTGTGACATTCTTATTCTTTGACCAATACTTTAATTTTTCATACATCGTGGGGCTATTGGTCTCATTCTTGATCACATCCTTTAAGGTAAGCAATATTTTAGCCATTAGCCCTTTCTTATATAGTTCTTCAAATGTTTCAATGTGCTTAGAGTTGAGTTCACATATCACACCCAACTGGAAATTCTCAATAAACATATGTATATTTTCTTTTGTGGGTATGTGAAAGGATACCTTGGAGGTAAATTTCATCCAACGTTTTAAAAATGAGGCAAAGATTTCATCACTTTTATACTTGGTAGTGAAAATATCCATTAAGGTTATTTCAATGACAATGTTATGTGAGTAATGGGATATGAAATTTTTAGCAAGCTCATTCCATGATATTATCCCTAGTGGAACTCTAGAAAACCACTCCATGGCTGATCCACTAAGACTATGTGGAAATAATCTCATAAGATAATTATCATCATGGGATACTTCTATACATGCAGTGAAGAATTCTTGGATGTGGTCATAGGGATCACCATTTTCCTTGTACCTATCAAATTTAGGCATTTCAAAGTTTCTTGGAAAGGGTGTCATGTATAGTGTCGTATCAAATGGATAAGGACTAAGATTTGCCAATGTGTATGATTTCTTGGGTGCTCCTATTTGCAGATTTGTGATCTATTGTTGAAGGGTTTGAACTTGTTGAGAAAGGACTTTAGTGGGAGTCAGTGTGGTTGGCACTGCATTAGGACCAATAAATGGATTCCTGTTGTGGTATGATAGCACTTGATGATATGGGGGCATTTAACCCACATTTTTCCATGTTGGAGGCACATAGGACTATGGGATATACTAGGCTAGTGTCATGTAATTGGAATTATTAGACCCAGTTGCCCCATAATGTCCTAAAAGGATTGAAAGCATCCCTTGATGGTTAGGTTTGCATGGAGGTTATTGTGAGGGTGCCCCTTGAATGATAACAAGTGAACCTTGATTAGGGGGTACACCTAGTTGTAGATCACTATAAATTGTTGTTCGACCATGGAGAATTATGTTGGATGATCTTGTTGCCATAGTTTGAGAACTATCCATTGGATTGGTTTGTGAAAACATAGAAGGTACAGTTGTGGTAATGGGTGCACAATTTGTGGGTGGATTGTTAGTGAATATAGGGTTTTTATAGTGGATCCCAATTGTGGTAGAAGATGTAGTTACTTGAGTAGCATTATGAGTGGTGTTCCTAGATGGTATGGTGGAAGAGATTTGGGAGGATGTTATTGAGACAACCCATGATGTCACTATCAAATTATCCTCTACTAAGGTTGATGTGTCAAATCTAGTAGGTAATTTATCACCATTTCATGCAAGTAAATGAAAGTATCTATATATTTGATGACAACAAGGTGCCTATGAAATCCATTATTCTAGGGTCTTGTAAGGAATTGTCAACCCCCTCTAGTGTGCATTGTACTCTAATATTCTTAGTTAATAATTCATATCCTTGTGGAGGCATGGGTGGTAATTTTAGTACCAGTGTTCTTGTCTTTTGTTGATGTTGTAGTTCATTTGGTGCATGAAAGTCCAACCATAAAGTCCTAGGGACCGTAAAGTCTAAGTTGCTAGTTGGATTATACATAGGGTCATTATTGTTATCCATCTTCCCTATGTCTTTCTGTGACCTCATAAGCGACATGTTAAAGAATGAGACTAAGGTATATACAATCTAAGACTAAGGTATATGCAAGACGCTAATGACGATTAGGCTAAGACTCTAATTTTTTATTTATTTTCTGGATTTGGGAAATGTAAATGTAATAAGGAAAACTAGTTTTTTTAAATTTTGGGATGAAAATGCAACCTATATATGAAATTGAAATTATACCTAAGGATAATAATTATACCCTAAGAAATACTTTTGGATATTTTGAATGCAAACCTTTCTAGGAAAGACCTGAATGATGTTGGGAACTCTCTTGACTTCAATTTTGGGACAAATAAAATGATAATTTTGATAAGGTGTCTGAAAAATAAATATGTTGACAAAAATAATGAATGTCTATGACAAGGAAAATGGATAGTATGCTAACCGAATTCCAAGGAAGTAAAGCTAATGCTCAATACCACTATAGTAATACTCTAAGAAGATGTATTTTCTAATTTGGGAAATGACTCTAGAAAGTGTAGTACTTGACTTTATGAATATGAAAGCTATATTTTTGTGTTTTTTGGATTTTCAAAAACTAATATGAGGACTATGCAATATGAAAAGGATATGATAACTATGCAAGATATGAATCCTAAATGAAAGACTATGACTAGAAAATGTAAAGTATGACTCCTAGAAATGCGAGGGTACTGATTAATATGATGATCATATAAATTCTAGGCAAGTACTAATGGTATGTTTTGGACTGTTGTTGCAGATTGATCATGTTTTCCAAATTTGGATAGTTTTATTTGATCACGTAGTTTCATTTGAGACACTATTTTGGACAGATTTTGAAGATTTTCAACCACAACAAACACACATGTAGAGTATGGTTGTTTGACAAACTAACTCTAAGAAAATGCTTTGTGTATGTTTGGTGGTTTTTTCAAGCCATAAATTTCCACTTGGTCAAAAACAATGAAAACAGAAACAAGTAGTACTGACCTAAGGTCAAAAGGGCATCATTAAAATGTTTTAGGCCTATTTCTCGGTAGTCTGTCAACTCACATAGTCATGTCACACTACTAGAACAAGAGAGTCCTCTTGTAGGCCCCCATGTTTTTTCCTTTTTCCAGATATTTATGTTGCATCAAAGAAGATTTTCTTTGCAAATAACACAATACCCTTGGACACATATTAATGTAGGAGCATCAGGGCATGCAAAGATGCCTCAAGAAGACAAAGGACAAAAAGAAGACATGGAGGAGTTCAAGAAAGAGAGTTGGAATTTGTTAAAGCTAATAATGGCCTTTGAAGGCTTCAAAAGCAATAAAATTCTTTCTTGAATTTGTTAAAGCTAATAATGGCCTTTGAAGGCTTTAGAAGCAATAAAAATAATAAAATTGTATTAGATCCTAAAGGGCCTGTTAAGAACCTTAGGATCCTAAATGGTGAAAATAGAGAAAAATGGTGAAATGTGATTGAATATATCCTTAGGAGTATTAGAGGGATTTAGAAAGGTTTAAAATAATCTTAAGTATCTTCTACATGAGTTTGATAGGTCAATTTGGTGTTTTATTCAATAATATGTAAGTTGGAAGATTCAAATATTTGAATCCCAACAACTACATGCAGTTTGGAGGGAATTTAGTTTGAGTGAGTTTAATCATTAAAAAATCATGGTAAGTGATCCCAATCAGTTGGAAATGGTTTATGGAAGGTTAATAAGTAAGGTTTTAATCATTGTACGAGGTATGTATGACAAAGAATTTACTATTGTACAGACTGTGCATGGAAATCAATAAAAACATATAGTTTTCTACAAGTTTGGCATTTTTTTGTGTTTTCATTTGATCAATAGATGATCTAATCATTAAATGAATTTTTTTATTGTTGTTTTCAATCCATTTTAAATGTTTTGAAGTTCATTTAATTGATTGGTTTATAAGAACATGGCTGACTGATCCAAGAAATCAGTGTTTTCTTGCAAGTTTGAACTAATCCAATGAATGGATCATCATTCCATGAATGAATAAAACCTGATTCCCATGGAGTGATTCATCCATAATGTGTATAATAGAAATATAACTTTAATATATGCATATGAAATCTGGTTTGATGGTGATCACCGAGAAGGAGTGTTTGAAGGGTTAATGAAGTTGTTGGTATAGAGAAGTAGTGAGAGATATTCTTTAAGGAGGTATAATTTTTAGGATTTATTTTTTTCTAGATACACCCTATACATGGTGGATCCACTCTTAGTTGATCATATAAGTGAATGGAGGGTGTTCTATTGAAAGGCCCTAGTTTAGAGGGTTTCTTGAGAGCAATTTAGGCCTTTAACACTTGGAACCATCCAAGGGCCAAATTTATTGCATATTTAAAGGTTCGGGATCATATGTGAAGACTGTTGAAAGTATTGGAGTTAGGGGATAAGAACAATTAGGATTTTCTTTGTTAAATTTCCTCTTTTGGTGCTTTCTAGTAGGGGACAATCAAAGAACCTTGAATATTGTCCAAAAAAATGTATATTGAGTTTCTGATATGTTATTGTTCATCCAAATGGGTGTCATAAAAAATAATGTTTTTTCAAAGTGTCTTGGAGAAAACTAGAGTTATTAGCACTTTTATACCAATTGTTGACTTGCAAGGAGGGGCTATTAGGCATGCTTGACAAATTGATAGTTTAGGGTGTTGGGTTTGGTTCCAAACCTTAAAACCTTTAAAATATTGTTGAAAAACCTAATATAGGTCAAATAAATCCATCTTATCCATTTGGGAAGGGTGCGGCCTTATGTGTTCACTTTTGGTGCTTTTAGGCCTTAGGGGTTATTAGCTAGTGCCTAAACCACTCAAAGGTTTATCCTTCAAATCCATCATTTAGTCCTTTCACCAGACCTACCTCTGCATTGGGTGGTATCAAATAATCATGAAAAGGTTTTGGTAGGAGTCTGAAGAGTCATGGCACCTAAGGACGAGATGGCTAGAGAGATTGAAGAATTGAAGGCAACACTTGAGAAGAAGGAAAGAGAGAATAGAGAACTAGAGGAAGCAAAGGAAAGAGAAGAGAGACATATGAGGAGAGAAATAATTCAATTCCTTAAGAGGATATAAGCCTTAGAAAAAGAAATAAGAGAACCTAGGAGGGAAGAAGAAGTTCATGAGGAGAACCATGAAGAACAAGGAGAGTTCCATGGAGGACAAGAGAGTAGGGGTCATGGAGAAGAAAATGATCTTGAAGAGAGAAGGTTTATCAGATTGATAAAGGAAGTAAAAGGTACTGGAAGAAAAATTAATGTAGATTTACCAATCTACCAAGGAAAGATGGATACTGAAGAAGTTCTTGGTTGGGTAGAAGCACTTGAGAACTACTTTGATTTGGAGGATGTAGAAGAAGAGAAGAAGGTAAAGTTGGAAAAAGCAAGGCTGAGAGGTACAACACTTACATGGTGGACTAGCATTCAGAATGAGAGATTGACAAGAGGGTTGAATAAGATATCAAATTGAGAGAGAATGAAGACTATGGTTAAAGGATAATTTTTGCACTTGGATTTGGCTATACAAATTGTAGGATTTGAGCAATACAAATCCACAAAACCCAAAGATCACCTGCATACAAAAACCTGTTACAAGGAAGTAGAGATAAGAAGAGGGCAAGGGTTTGACTAAAAAAATGAAGAAGAAAATATCCTCAAATAATGAATGAATTTAATGTACAATGGATCATCCTAATAAAGGAGATTGAAAGTCTTGAAAGGCAAACCCTAGTGCATGTAATAATTAGTTAAATTATTACAAGACTAATGCATGCAAGTTTATATTTAAAACAACTACTGGATAAGTTTAAATCAACTAGTGCATGTGTGTTTAAATATAAACAACTAAAAATAAAAGTGTTGACATCTTAAGCAGGGAGTAAAGTTAATTAATATAATTAATACTTTACTCTAACACAAACAAAGATGAGAAGGAATAATTTGAAGCAAAGAGACATGGATATAATGTCTTATACATAGAAAATTCACACCCTAAGAATTAGGGGAGGCATAGAAGATGAAGATGAGAAGGTTGCTAGGTGCATGAATGGCTTGAAGTACAATATACAAGATGAGACTCGGTTGAACATATCGAGGACCCTAGGAGAATATTTTCAACTTGCATTCTAGGATGAGAAAAAGTTAAAAAGGAAGAATGAAAGACAAAGCAATAGAGGAGGAGGAGCCATGAGAGGAAGAGATGGCAGATCAAATCTAGAGTTTCAAAGCATAAATGACAAAGATAAAGGAAAAGAACTTATGAAAAATCAGAGAGGAGGATCTAGAGGAGGCAAATTTGGTGGAAGAGGAAGTGGTATTTTCCTAGGGAGATGCTTTCATTGTAATGAAGTTGGACATTAGTCATTTAGATGTCCTAAGTGGATTTAATTAGACCAAGGCAAGGATAAAAGAGTACAAATTTGACAAGAAGATGATGAAGAGAAGGAGACACCTAGATCCATAGTGATAGATCTTGAAGTTGGTGAATGTTTAATGGTAAGACAAGGTGAGAAACATTTTGAACCAAAGGTTAATATTTTAAAGAATAATTGTTTATGTAAAGGAAAGATATGTAGATTGATTGTGGATTCTGGATCACATTGCAATCTTGTTTCACTTGATATGGTTACTAAGTTAGGAATTGTGCCATTTGACCATCCTAATCCCTACAAGGCCACTTGGGCTACCCAACAACAACATGTAGTGTTTAGTCAAAAGGCTTATGTGAATTTTTCTATTGGTTCCTATTAGGACAAGGTTATTTGTGATGTTATTCCTATGACATGTGGAAATTTAATTCTTGGTAGACCAAGGCAACATAGTAGGAAGACTATTCATGATGGTTTTGAAAATACTTATTTGGTGCACAAGGATGGAAAATATTACAAGATGAATCCTTTACCTTTTGATGGTGAGAAAGAAAACATTGTCATATATTTTGGTAATCATATACTTGATAAAATGCATGATACTGGTTGGAGGATAGAGAAGTCTGAAAATAGGGGTAGTCCTAGTGCTAAAGGACTTTGGGAGTTGAGGAGTGTGTAAATAGGATCAATCAGTTGTCCTATTATGAATTAGAGGAAGGTTGAATGCAAGGAGAAGTTGCAGAGGCAACCTATGAAGATGATGGAATCATAAATGAAGTTAAAATACAATCAACAACAACAATACTGCCTAAGGCAGGAATACATGAATAAAAGTTTTATTTCTAACATTGCTTGGCATGTGAAAACAGGTTAGAGAGGTAGGAGGAAAGTTACTCTTGGAGATTTCATGAATCCTGATCAAAGACATGGTGCAAGAAATAAATGACAACTCTTGGGACAAGAGTTTCTTTGGAGGAGGGGAGTATGATGCAAGAGCATCAAGGTATGCTTAGATGCCTCAAGAAGATAAAGGATAAAAAGAAGACATGGAGGAGTTGAAGAAAGTAAATTTTCATTTGTTAAATCTGATAATGGCCTTTGAAGGCTTTAGAAGAAATAAAAACAATAAAAATGTATTAGATCCTAAAGGGCCTGTTAAGGACCTTAGGATCCTAAATGGTGAAAATAGAGAAAAATGGTGAAATATTATTGAATAGATCCTTAGGAGTCTTAGAAGGATTTAGAAAGGTTAAAAATAATCTTAAGGATCTTCTACATGAGTTTTATAGGTTGATTTTGTGTTTTATTCAATAATATGTAAGTTGGAAGATTCAAATATTTGAATCCCAACGACTACATGCAATTTGGAGGGAATTTAGTTTGAGTGAGTTTAATAATTAAAAAAGCATGGTAAGTGATCCCAATCAGTTGGAAATGGTTGAGGGAAGGTTAATAAGTAAGGTTTTGATCATTGTACGGGGTATGTATGACAGAGAATTTACTAGTGTACGAACTGTGCATGGAAATCAATAAAAATATATAGTTTTCTGCAAGTTTGGCATTGTTTTGTGTTTCCATTTGATCAATAGATGATCTAAGCATTGAAGGAACTTGTTTAATATTGTTTTCAATCATTTTTATATGTTTTGAAGTTCATTTAATTGACTAGTTTATCAGAATAGGGCTGACTCATCCAAGAAATCAATGTTTTCTTGCAATTTTGAACTAATCCAATGAACAGATCATCATTCCATGAATGAATAAAACCTGATTCTCATGGAGTGATGCATCCATAATGTGTATAATACAAATCTAACCTTAATATATGCATATGAAGTCTGGTTTGATGGTGATCACCGAGAAGGAGTGTTTGAAGGGTTAATGAAGTTGTTGGTATAGAGTAACAGTGAGAGATCTACTTGAAGGAGGTATAATTTTTAGGATTTTTGGTGTCTAGATACACCCTATAAATGGTGGATCCACCCTTAGTTGATCCTAGAAGGGAATGGAGGGTGTTCTATTGAAAGGCCCTAGTTTGGAGGGTTTCTTGAGAGAAATTTGGGGCTTTAACACTTGGAAGCATCCAAGGCCAAAATTGATTGCATATTTTAAGGTTTGGGATCATATGTGAAGACTGTTGAAAGTCTTGGAGTCGGGGGATAAGATCAATTAGGAGTTTCTTTGTTAAATTGCCTCTTTAGGGGGACAATCAAATAACCTTGAATATTGTCCAAAACAAAGTATATTGAGTTTTTGATATGTTATTGTTAATCCAAATGAGTTTTTGAGAAACTAATGTGTTTGCATAGTGTCTTGGAGAAAAATAGAGTTATTAGCACTTTTATACCGCTGTTGACTTACAAGGAGGGGCTGTTAGACCTGTTTGACAAATTGATAGTTTGGGGTGTTGGGTTTGGTTCTAAACCTTAAAACCTATAAAATATTATTGAAAAAACCTAATATAGGTTAAATAAATCCATCTTATCCATTTTGGGAAGGGTGTGGCCTTGTGTGTTCACTTTTGGTGCATTTAGGCCTTAGGAGTTATTGGCTAGTGCCTAAACCACTAAAAGGTTTATCCTTCAAATCCATCATTCAGTCCTTTCACCAGACCTACCTCTACATCACATATTATGGGAGTCTTGGGGGTAGATTCCCCCCCCCCCCCCCCCCCTTTACACTGAAATAAGATAATGTTTGAAGGTGAAATGGGTGGCTTGTATTATAACATATTTTTAATTAGATCCATGGTGCCTCTCTAATCGGTTTGTAAAAAATTAAGACACTTAAGTCTCTAATGGACCACATCAGCTCCTTAGGCACATAGAATCAATCTGAACTATCATCCACTCTTCTTCCCAAGATTTTTAGGTGTAAGACAATTCTGGGGTTTACCCCACATCTTATTTCTATACCAGTCAAAATGATTTTCTGGTTTGAGGTCATCCTCTAGTGGTGATCAATATTGAGAAAATCATCATAGAAAACATAGATCATAGTAGGATAATCAAATGTCAGAGCCAATATCCCTGTAGTCAGTAGATAAAATAAATTGGACAAAGTAATTAATGATAGTAAGCATGCAAAAAACAATAGGCAATTGTGGCACATCCATGTAACAAATGTATCATTTGAAACCATGTAATGTGTAATTTCTAATATAATAATGTTTTATTTTTATCATGGTTGCATCATATTAAATTATTGGTTGCATCGAATTAAGTATACATATGTTGCAAATGAAGTATAGATATGCAACAAATGAAATACACCTACATCGTATGCTCTTGTAGCTACACAAACACAAAAATAGAATTTTAGAATCCTAGCGCTTCATGTTAGTTTCACCATTGTAAGTATAGGGGTAGAGATTGGAGAGTAAGATCTTGCAACAATGAGATTAGAGCACCACAAGCCTAAGAGCTTCAAATAATCCTAACATGCAAGAGAGAAGATTGGTAATAATGAAAATGCACACAATAACAAATAAATGAATTCAATTCAAAACAATAATATGCAAACTAGATTCAAGTCTCCATTATTCTTCTCCTTCTTGATACAAATGTGTGGGCTCTTAGATAGTTCTCACTTGGAGAGCATAAGAATTCAAAGCATGTGGTTGCAAATTATGAGAATAAATTCTCAATTTATAGGAATTTAGGATTTCAATTAGGATTTCATGATTAGGGGTCTATCCAAATTTGATTTAAGAGTTGAACTCAAATGGAGAATGAACTAAATTGATTGACTTGTTAATAGAATTTATTTATTTTTTAACTTATTTGATTAGGGAGTGAAGTGAATAGATTAGAGAGTTGATTTATTTGATTGGTTTGTCAACATAATAGATCAAAGGACTGAATAGATGGATTAGAGAAGTAAATAGATTGAATAGTCAAAAGAGGTGATTGAGGAGTTAAGAAATGTGATTGAAGAGTAGACTGAGACTCGGTGTTAGTTAGAACTAGAAAAATAAATGCAATTAAATAAATAAAGAAATTCATTTAATTGCACATGTGGAATATAAATAAATAAATAAGATTTATTTATTTATGAGATGAATAATTAGTAAATTAAATAAATTGACAAATGATTAATTAATTGTAATTATTACATAAAAGTAATAAGGACAAAGATGAAAGATTAAATAAATAATGTAATTATTTAATTAAAGTAAAAGCATGTGGAATAATTAAATAATTGATTAAAATTATTTAATTATAGAACTAGGGATAAACTATGTATTTGAATTTATAATGTAGTAGAAAGACACAAATTAATTAAATAATAAAGATTATTTAATCAATTAAGAGGAATATTAGTGAAATCATTGCGCATTGGCAACATGTTAGTTTTAGGTGTCTCGAGTAAAGATTGTTTCGAATACAAAGTTGCTCCCTTTGAAATTGTATTGATATGCCCTTAATAATCATCGTTTGGGATCCTTATTGTTTATAATAGTGATCCTAGATATCATTGTTTTGTCTATTATATTTGAAATTGATTTCCTTGATGTCATGAACAACTCCATCTACCTTTTGCTAATACTTTGTTACAAGATTTGTCATTGATCCAATCATATTGTTTAGTGATTACATTGTCTTGATTTATCATTGATAAAGACTTGCAAATATCATTGTTTCTATCTACCCCCAAATAGTGAGATCTTTGTCCCTCTCTTTACAATGACTACATCTTGTTGTCATTTCTTTAACATAAAATATCACTGTATCAACTATTTGTCACCATCCTTGTGATCATGGCTACCTCTGCTCCTTGTCCATAACCTTGTATCACTCTTTTAAATACGATTCATGATTGTTTCTATTTGATGCTTATTTCCTCATCCAAATCATTAAATGAATAATCAACCCAAGGAAAAGTAAGAAAGTCTCTTGGAAGGATATTCAAAGAAGATTTTCTTGATTGCTTTACACTCTTAAACCCAATACTTCAATGAAAACCTAGGATCTTTCTTTTAATTAAAGAAATCGAATATCAATATTGAAAGAAACCTTATGCCCATAGAGCTCATATAGCTCTTTGCAGAAATGAAACATGAATCAAAAGAAGACTTGTTGAAAGAAAATGGGCATCTCTTACGTTTTAAATTACTACCTTATATACCACGGGATCTTACATCTTATTTATGACTATTGTTCTCTCCATGGACCCACTTGAAACTCTCTATTATCTATTGTGACTCCTATTTTTTTGTTCATATTTGGAACATACACGTTGATCCTCCTCTTCATTGTTGTTATTCTCCATTAAAACCGCTGCTTCTTTTGCTGTTATTTACTTAAATCTGAGCATTCTTTCTTGATAAAATCTGCCCCCCTTCGATTTTAGACTATTGTTTATATCTTCAAATCTGATGCTTCATCCAATGTCTTTGTTAAACATTGGGAATCTACCTCTTTGTCTTTTGAAACTCTTTGTTCTCTCTTCTTGCCAATCATAGCCTCCTTTTACAATTTGCTATATTTTTCTCCATGATCTGCTCCATTGTAATGATCTATTGTTCACTCTTAATATTGTTCACTCTTAATGATCTGCATGTTATACTTCATGTAAGCTGCTCTTTTCATGAACAATTGTCATTTTCTTGCTCTAGAGAAGCATTCAAGAGAAAGATCGGGCATATTTTTTAGGGCTTTCTTCTTCTTACTTGATCCATTTACCATGGTTAAGCCAACCCTTGGTGCTTTTTACCTTAATCAAACTTTGACTTGTTCTCTAACTTCAAATCTTATTTAAAAACTTTGATTCACCGTTTTGGAGGGGTTTTAAATATTATTTTCATATTTTAAACTTTTAACTTCTTTTGTCCTCTTTCTTCCACCATTTAAAACTTTATATATGATTTAAGACTAGGGGAAGCCTATTTTTGGCCTCGAAGTAAAAAAAAAAAGGTAACAGTTCTCACATCAATCAATTTTAAAGAGGAAACAATTGGATGTAGCATCCAAATTTCCTTTAGGATTGAAGTTGAATTTTATTGATTATCTCCTCTAATGGAAAGTGAAAACAGTGACCAATTAAGTTCTTAGTTTACATTCTAAGGTTAAGACTCATATTTCTATCATTATAATAGTTTAGGAGCTTCATGAGAATGAAATGTTACATTTGGAGTTCAATTTAGATTTTTAGGTTGCATGCAGTCATGAATAGTTGGAGAATTGGGTGAGGCTAGAGTTATCTTGAGTTTAGAGACAAATGTTGAGGTGGTTACTCTTTATAGATTTTTACAAGGATGTTTGAGGACCCTTCACCTAGATATGAATTTGAGACTTGAGTTTACATGGACCTATAAAGGATATTATTCTCGAATAAAGCCATCATGGCTTGGTGTATCTTGGAAGAGAAATATTCATCCCCACTCCAAGTATACTTGAAAAATTTAATCATTTAATATGTATTTCCATAATTTTTCAGATGCATTTTTTTATGCTTTGTTTTCTTGTAGATATTTATCTTTAGCTATGGTTTTATAGTTATAGAGGGTTTATTTGAGAAGTGTTTGACATGCTTATCTCCTTGTTCACATTAGTGTTATTTATGATGTCATCTCTGAAGATTTTAGATGTCATTAGGATTATTCCCAGTTTTTGGGAATATCTTTGAGTTTGATCTTCCTTGGTTAGAGAGGCTTGCATCTATGTTGATTACATGAGATACATATTTTTTTTTTAATCTATGAGACTAAATAATTGGGTCTTCTTAAGGATTTTTAGTTGGGAATGTGAAGGAGATCTTGCGAGACACAACTTATCACTTTGAGGTGTTGGTAGAAGAATATGTTATGTGATATGATTGGTAGGTTTGATCTTTGTTATATGGATAATTCCTCTCATGTTTATGTTCACATGGTCTTGTATGATAGACTCAAGAGAGTTATGATGATTTTTTTTGTGAGAGAGTATACAATGAATTTGTTGTATGTGTGGATCATTTTTATTGTTCCTTGTTACTATATGGTGTGATTATGAGCCATATTTTGGTATGAGCGTTTCTTGATAGAATTGGTCCATCTTAATCTATTTTGAAATTTGGCGTGACCCATGTTGTGGAAGTTCTCGAATGTGTATGTGCTTCATTGACATGTGTTACAAAGAGAGCTTGTGATTACAAATTTTGGGTTGGATATGTTGTTGGAATGAGTTCTATTAAGGGGTTTGGATACCTTTGTAGGTATGGATGATTGGATCTATTACCATTTTATATGGTTTCTATTTCTAGTCATGTGGGTTTTCTTCATTTGGCATTATCTTAAAGTATTTTTTTATCACTTGGATTTGATGCTTGTGTTCTTTGGATTGATTCAATTTCACCTTGGATTGTTCCTTTTCTTCCATAGGTAGCATGTTGGAGGATGGGGAGTTATTTCTTGAGGTGGTGGTCATTGGATGTTTTATAGCTATGTTTATGGTGCATGAGAACATGCTAGTATTCATGTGCTCTATTATATGGTAATGTTGTTGTGTTACATTGTTAGACCCTTATGCAATATATATAACAAGTAGAGACAAGGTTAGGAAAAGGGAGTTGCACACCTTGCACAAGAAGTAATTATTTAATTATGTAAACTAAATATTTTTTTGGGCCACATTCTTAGGAGATGTGTTTATCCACGCTAAATGTTTATTTAGGTCTAATTATAAAGTTGTATGTAACATTAGTTATATATTTTAGGTGTGGGTTATGCAATGAAAAAATATTAAATATTGGAAAAACCCAATACAAAAAAAGTAAATATTGGGGTTAATGGTTTTGCGCACTCATGGTTGTATCTTATCACTTGGTTTTTGTGTGTGAGTTTGAATATATAAAAGAAAACACACATTTTCACTCTTCTTATGATATCCACAAAGAACAAGACTTGATAGAATCAATTCCTAGCATTATTTCTCAACAGAACAATGATGCATTAATGAAACCTTTCCCTTTGGAAGAAATAAGAAAGGTTGTCTTCTCCTTTCCTCTAGATAAGAACCCTAGCCTAAAGGGAATTCATGACACTCTTCTTCCAAAAAAATTGGGATGTACTAGGCTTTGATATTATCCTTGCTATTAAAAAATCTCAAAAACATGGGGCTATGCTGGGTAACTTTAATGTCACAAATATTTCACTCATACCAAAATCTAAGAAACCCAAAACATTTATAGAATTTAGGCCCATATCTTTGTGCAACACAATCTATAATATTTTCATGAAGGCTATCTATCTTAGGATAGAACATCTCATTTCTAGGATTATTTCCCAAGAGAAAGGTGAATTTTTACGAGGAAGAGAGACTCTGGAAGGGGCATTAGTTGCACATGAAGTGCTACATTTTATCAAATAGCATCACCTTTCAACTTGCATTGTTAAATTAGACATGATGAAGGCATATGACAAGGTAAATTGGAGTTTTCTAATGAATCTCCTACAAGGGTTTGGTTTTCGCAACAAGTGGTGAAAATGGATATTATCCTTCTTGAAAGGAGCCAAATCCTTTGTGATCATCAATGGTAATTTAGTAGGACTTTTTAGTGCTACTCAAGGTGTAAGGTAGGGAGACCCCTTATCACCTTTTCTATTTATTATAATAGAAAAATAGTTGATAAGATCAATCAAATCCAAACATTCATAGGGTCTATGGAATGGTATTCAAATTCCTCATACCAACATTGTTGTACACATTCATTATTTTCTAATGATATACTTTTATTTGGTAAGGCAAAATTGCAGGAAGTTAAACGTATCAAGCAAGTTTTAGATTTGTATTCACTCATCTCTAGACATAAGGTAAACACACACAAGTCAAAAGTCTATGTGTTCAATAAAAAGGCAGCCATTAGAAGAAAAATTATTCAAAATTTGGGTTTCTAGAATGCAAACCTACCATGTACTTATTTGGGTATACCATTTTTCATAGGTAATAATAAGACATCTTATAGAGAGATTAAGGTCAAGAAGTTCTTCATGGAAAGCTAGATGGATTTCATTCTCGGGGTGTATCTTACTAATTAAAATAGTCCTTGCAGCTATCCCTAACTACTTCTTAGTTGTTCTTAAATCTCTTAAATCAATTGTTGACCAAATTGAGAAAATTATCTGAAGTTTCCTTTGGTGAGGAAATATGAATGAGGAAAATTAGATTCCCCTAGTATGTCTCCAAGGAATGACAACCGATAAAAGATCAGGAGTAGGCATCCATGATTTATCTAAGAGAAACTTAGCATTCAGAGATAAACTACCTTGACAGATGTATTCATAATCTGATTCTAATTGGTGTAAAATTATGCAATCCAAGTATCTCAACTACATGAATCCAACAAGAATATTCACCATTGAAAATCCACCGTCTAGTTCAGTCATGTAGAACTTCTTAATAGCTTCTAGGAATATAGCCACTTTGTATATCTTCTGGGAGGTGCACAATGGTGAAGACGTCAGCTTCTGGAATGACTCCTAGAATGGCCTTCCATCCCTTATGAATGACATTTATTTACTACCTACTATCCCATTATTTTGTCAAACTTGGGGAGAAATATTAATAGATTATGTTGGATCAATGGAGATTGCAACAAACAAGGCGTACTGGAAGGATGTCACTGGCTTATAGATTCCTATGGAACATAAGAAACTCTTGAAGAATAATCTGAAGGAGAGGGTGGTATTTATTTCAAAGGAAAAGGATAGAATCATTTGGGACCCTTCAAAGGATGGGAATTATTCAGTTAAATTAGGATATGAAGCAATTCTAGAATTAGGTTTTCCAAATCTGTCATATAGAGCCTATTCATTTTGTTGGAGCAACATGATTTCACCAAAAGCAGACAGTTTTTCTTGGCTAGTTATAAAGAATAAAGCACTCACAAATGAGAGATTGGCTAGATTAAAAATTGTAAATTCTTTCACAGGTTTCATGTGTGGTGAGAAACTAGAAGATACAACACATTTATTTCTTCAGTGACCTTTTTCTCAACAATGCTAGTAGCACATGTTGTCAAAGCTTCAGTTCTTCACACCCCTTCCTAATTCTGTGTGGGGTCTATTTCAATCTTTCCAGTCCTGCACAAAGAGCCTTTCTTCAATTGTATTTGGTGCATTATACTAGAAACTGTCATCTGGTCCATCTAGTGCGAACGTAATAAATGCATTTTCAGGAAAGTTTCTTCTTCCCTTCAAGATGTACAGCTAGTTATAGAAAAATCAACATCAAAGTTAGTAAATACGCATGTCCAAAATACCAAGAATTTCTCATCACTATTTACATCATGGGATGAATTCATTCTAAGAACATGGACAAGTTTGAGTCATTTCAATTTTTTCGTACTTATAGAGAAGGGAACATGATAGCGGATTGCTTATCAAATATAGGTTGTAATAAGGAGGAAGTTTCAGTATCAAAGGAGGATTAGTCAGACCAACTCCCAATGTTAGTAGAGTTTTTTGAGAGAGATAGATCATGGCGACAATATTGAAGACTTGCAATATATCATGAAGGAGCAACATAAGTTTAAATTTGTGAATAAAGTGATTAAACTTCACATGACAACCAAAATGATCAACTGTAAACTTGTTCTTTCCCTAAATCCTTTGGAGGATATTAAAAATAAGGGTGGTTGATTGGCATATAATTCCTAAATAATTAGTATGGCAAGGATAGTGGGCATCGTAAAGGGACAATTCATTAAGGAGTAAGCATGTGAAAATCATTTCAAGTTCATTGTTGTCATTCCTCTCATAAATACAAATCCTTCAAATCCTAATTTTCTCATTCTTTTCTAGCTTGTACATGTGAAAGAACATCATCAAAATGGGAAAGGACATGCATTAGACGTGTTTTTATCCTAACATTCTTTGGGTGTTTATAGGTTGTTGTTAGTACATCTGGTGACATGTATTTTTCCCAAGATGAAGGTTACAATTCTACAAAATTTGATAAATCATCATTCCTTGGAGATTGGAATATCTTTGCATGTGTGTTAAGGGTTTATAACCCCCCAAAAAAACAAAAAAAACAATTGCTAGCTATTTCATCTCAAGGAAAGGGTAGTTCCAAGTGTCAAAATCATGCATCTGATGCAATCCTCATAAGATGAAGGAGAAATTAATGGTAGACCGGGGTTGTGTAGAGGGTGTAGCAGATAACACATGTAATATTTAGCAAGGAATTATCATCTCCCTCTACTGGTGAATGATTGGGATCTTCCTTTCTCAAGGTAGCTCACCAATGACTATTTGGGGAAGATTTTCATGGTGCACTACCACCAATTCAAGAAAAGCATCAAACACATTATTGGAGAGTAAATTCTATCACCAATGGGCTCTGAGGGTAATTTTTCCATCTCAAATCATTTTTTATTTTCCTTTCAAACATGTTTGATTTGCTCTAGTCCTACAAAAATTACAAGTGACAATAGAAAAGGTTGTGAATGAGGTCTTTCTCCAAGACAATAGGCTAATTACAACCATCCAAAACTATTATCTATGGAGGGACTAGGGGAATATTGGGGGCTTATTTCCCCATCATTTCCTCCTTAAGAGACATTTGTTTATTTCTGTTCACAATGAAACCAAAGATACTTTGGATATGCAAGATTATAGATATTTGCAAGCTGTCCTAGATAGGATTTTTCCCATTGTTGGGAAGGATTTGGTCGATAGAATTAGGGAAAAGGTTATTGACCTACTTGTGTTTCTTGACCATGAACACAATGACCCCCAACCTATCCTCTTTCCTATGCACGTGGTCCAAGATCAACTGACTCATTTTAACCATGCTTCTCTTGTGAAAAATGTGCAAGACTAAGTTCTTCCCACCAATGCTCCCAGGTCAACCGCCCCAGAAAAAATAATGTGTTACCTCAGCTACAAGAAATGGATGATGATAGAGACGATGAACAAGGTGAGAAAAATATTTGGGAAGATGATATGGAGGAATGAATTTCACAGTTGTTTTTTTTTTAAAAGTTGTTTCACAAGGGAATTGGGTTTAAATACCAAATTTTGTTTGTATCACATGGGATAGGATAAATATTAGTTAGTAGTAAATATTTTTTATGGGCTGTAAAATTTTGTTTCTTAAACAAACACTTAATTTAGGTACTCATCTTGCTAAAAAAGAACCATGTTTTTTAAACCAATATAGAATTCTCTTTTATAAATATATATAGGCATCAACCTTTTACCAAAACAAAAACACACATTGATTGGTTGGGGTTGACTTGATAGTAATTTTTATTGAACTCTCTTATTTAGTGCATATTTGAAGCATGACATCGGATGCGTGGTTACATGCTTAGACATATGGAGGATGAAATGAAGGAGATTTCTATATAAAAACTCTTTATGGATACTATATAAATTTTGTTGTAATGTTTCATTTTCGATATGATAAGTGTGTATGCTTTAGAATTTCAATGTTCTACCTCTTGATTATTTTCCTAGGGTATATCTTGCATAATTTTGTGGCATGTCAATGATTCTTGAATTAAGGTTATTTTAAAAGAATTTTTGAATGCTTTTCTATCATATAGTTATGTAGAAAATTCTTTGATCAACCTAGTAATTCCCTAACACTAATTCTCACTTCCTCCAAATCTAGTGCTTTGACCCTATTCAAGGTCAAACATACGAATATATTATCCTAGCCAAGCACAAAAAAAATAAACTCACAACGGGGAATAACAATTGAGTACTTCAAGGCTATCTCAACTAACCAAATGAAATGATCATTTCCATTTTCTTCTATTGATAGTGGGATATAGTGAGAGTCACCAAACCCACATCAGATCAACAAACCAAATTCTGGATCACCAAATATAGTAGATTGATTTTCCTAACTTCAATATAGGTTTTGCCATCGAGATTAATCCCATGCTAAATAAAACTATGAAATACTATTAATCACCTTTTATTTAGTAAAAATTATTCCTTGGAGCTTTCTAGCCTATATTGATTTAAAATATTATTCATAGTTAATTTTTCCATGTTGCAAGTTTCTTGGGATAAGTATTCCCATTTCATCTAATGAATAAAATATTCATTCAACCTAATATTAAAAAGGTCAACATTTTCATGAGCTATTAAATTGCTCAAATCATACATATTTCCTATGAGTATCCCTATCTTACATGAAGAATATTATTTGTTTGAGGATTTACCAATAGTTTTATAAGATATTATAATGTTGAGCCCATGATTCTTTTATGCACTCAAATTTTAGACTTGTCATAGGCCAAGGTAAATGCATAATTTATACAATGGCCATCCTGAGCTTAATTATTACAAACTTTGCTACACATTTTCTTAGGCAATTGTATAAAAGATGGGAGGTTTATCCTTGATAAAATCTAGCAAATACTTTAGTATAGACCAATATTGAAATCAGAATTCCAAATAAAATGCCTAGCCTCTAAGGATAAATTACAAGGCATAAATCTGAAGCTGAACAAAAGGATAAGAATAAAATTAACCCATTAACTTGCATAAGATGCTAGTATTATATGACCTATTTTTTCATTGATGTCAACTAATGGTTGCATTGATGTCGACTTTTTGTGGTTGGGAAAATGTTTTGATTGAGAAATTGGTAAAAGATTGTATGTTGCGAGTATTGATTGCATATGATGAAGAGTTGTGTTATGTAGGAAATAGTATCTAATATTTGATATGCAAGAAATATTATTTAATGTTGCACTATACAAGAAAGAGTATTTAATGTTTGATGTGCATGAAAGAGTACTTAAAGCATATTAGATGTTTGACATTGCATGTTTAGATGATAGTTTGATGGTGATAGTAAGTTTGTATGAGGTATACCCATAAGATGGAAGTATGAGAGGATGAAAAATCTATGAAATAGTATTTGAAAATTTTATGCAGTTCAAACCGTCTATGGAGTATTAGGGATCAAAATTTGGATCTTTGTTTAATTTTCAACAACAAATATTTTTGGGATTGTTAGCAATTTATGTAGGAAAAAATGCCAATTAATGAATAATACAGATAGATAAGATCGTACAAATAGAGATTCTTTAAAGTATTTGGCCAATCAATCAATTTTTTTCGACAATATTAGACTTTTAGTCTTCGAGTTGGAAGGGATCATTTCTTCATATATTTATTTGTAGGTTCCCCTATAGTTGGGAGAATGCTATGTGTTCCTCCACACAAGATGATGGAAGCTTGAAATTATGGTTATATAATGACTATATTATTTTAATATTACATTGGCTATGTTTTTAGGTCCCCAACTATTCTTTTAAAGAATTTATGATGTAGTGTTTGCTAACAATAAGGATGACGACAGGGAATGGATAGGGAAGGCTCAAAGAATGCTCTCCATTGCTTCGCATTGGTATTTTAGGTTGTGAAATTTGGTGGACATATTTAGATGTTTTTCATAGTGTTTCAATTTAAATATTTTATGTTTTTTTTGTGAGTGAAGATATGTTGTACTAAGTGCGATATTGATGTATATGTTATCTCTTGGCCGACTCAACTATTTGCAATGACTAGATTTAGATCTTTTTGGTTTGGATAAGAATGCAAGAATAGTTAAGAGGTTTAGAGTGATCATTTCATGGAATGCTATTCTTTGAATGGTGTTATGTGGTTCAGATACTATTATTGATCTGATTGGTAACATGTTTTTAATTCTTTTCTACATGTTATGTTTGGGTGTAGCTTTGGATAGTGTTACAATGTGTGCACCTTGATAATATCATTTGAGGAAGAATTATTATGATGCATTTGGGTCCCCTTTATCTCTTGGGATGGATCGTATTAAGTATTTGTGTTCATGATGGACAAATTTGTATAAACATTTCTTATATTTCTTATGGCTAACCTTGTTGAGTTTTTTTATGAACAAACTAATGTGTGTGTGTGTGTGCGCGTGTGTGTGTGTGCGTGTGCATGTGTGTGTGTGTGCACGCACGTGGGTGTGCGTGTGCATGTGCATGTGAGTAGATGGGGAATGCAAGAGTGTATGTGTGAGGAAGTGGTGAAGCATGTGTAGATAAAATGCAAAGACAAGGTAGGAAAAATAAGGAAAAGAAAAAGTGAGAATTGTAGAATCAAACATAGAGGCTATAGAAGTTGATTAGGAGATCCTTCATTTTTCATTTCATATTTTCTCAGTGCTTGTTAGGAGGTTGTGCAATATTTTAGTATCTTTGTGAAGATATATATCTTTTCTTAATATTGTGTGAGTCTTCTTAGGATCAGTTAGATCCTTAGTAGTGTTCATAAACATCAAGGATAGTGAGTCCCTTGGCTTCTAGCGTAAAAAATTATAATCAATTATTTCATATCACGAGTGTGATTTTCACTATGGTTTTTCCCATATTGTATTTTCCACATAAATATGGTGTTAATGTGTATTGTTTTTCATTTCTATTTCTTTTAATGGTTAGTTGGATTAATAACTAGTAACTATCAAATAGGAAATTGGTAAATGGAAAAATGCATGATAAGCCAACCAAAAGCACATGAAATCATGAAAACCTAATCCTAATCAAACCACTAAAACTATTAATAAAAAGTGCATAAAACATAGAAAATAAATCAAACAAAGCACTCCCTTAATGAAGCTTTAATTTTTTTTCTTTCTTCTCCAAATTGATGTTGCTCCCATGCTGACAAAATGTGCCTACAATGAAAGAAAGTATAGACATGACAATAATGAGAATACTCAAAATGTGTGGTCGCAAGAATGAGGAATTTGAGTCCAATTTATAAAGTTTTGGAACTCAAATAGATGGTCAAGATCAAGGACAAATCGATGGCTAGGATTGAATTAAAAGACCCAAAAATGGAAAATGACAAACTTATGACAAAATAGGAGTTGCATTTGGCTGGAAAATGACAAGGTTGTGAAATCTTATGACAAATTGAAATGCACAGTTGGAAATGAGAGATCAAATGTATAAAATGAGGGGAAGGTGTAAGGCTATATTAGGGGAAATGGAAAAGGGAAGGCGTAAGGAGAAATTAGGGTGATGGAGGCTAAATTAGTGGGTGGAAGCATAATTAGTAGAAATAGTAGGATTAGAAATGAGGGAATAATTTAAATTCAAAATTATTCATCGCATTTAAGACACATTAAACAATTTATTAATTGTGGGATAAGAGGGGGTAAATAAATATGATTTATTTACCATGACATAGGACTTATGAAAAGGGGGAATTGATGGTTGTTCGACCTTTTAGGATTATTTAATCAATGAGACTAAATAACCAAACATGGTCAAAGGTCAACTTAATACAAATTAGAAGATGAATGTTAATAATATATTAAATAAAGTTCATTATTTAATTAATGAAGAATGACACAATGTCGACAAATAATAAAGATCAAATGTGTGACATAGAGGAATAGTTAGAACAATGTTGAAACAATTTTTTGAAAGTAACACCAAGATGTTAAAAAGTGGCACTACAAGTGTTAACCATTTTTTAGCTTCTACATTTTGCCCCTCTTTGATACAATGTGATTCTAAGCACTGTTTCAAAGAAAAATAAAGAAAAAAATTGCAATAAAAATTGCCTTGGCAATGATAGGATATAAGTGTGCCCCCATATAAATTGACCAAAAAATCCAAGTAAGAGGTCAATTTGTGGATAACGATGCTAGGATCCTACGAACACAAACACATAAAAAATCGAAGTTCAAACATAAAAGATATGAGGCCTAGAAGGAGAAAAAGACCACGACCAATATAAAAACTAAAGCTTGCACATCCATTTAGGCATACCAAGAGGGTATAAAAGGGCTTTGGTAGGGAAAAAGAGGTCATTTTCACTCTTTTATTTGGAGACTTGGAGCTCTAGAGAAAGGAAGATGGCTTGAATTTTGATGGAGCATCATCATGGTGAGCGCATGTAGAGCTATAGACAATTAGAGGGCATGAGGGAAAAGATATGTACATCATGTCCCCTTCATTATTTTGTCAGTATTTCACGCTTTTCTATGCATTTATTTAGTATTTCTAGGGGACAAACTTGGGTTTTGGGGTAAGTTTTGCATAATTAGACACACATGCTACGTAGTTGGGTGCGTGTCATGTGTAGTTGGTCTAGGAAACATTATTTTAAGCACATGTTGCACTATTGGTTAAAATACTGTGAAGCTACTCAAAATAATGCATAGTTGGTCAAAATACTATGTAGCTAGTCAAAATGTTGTGTAGTTAGTCAAAGGTATATGAAACTAGGAGCCTAAGTGCACAACATGTGCATTTGGGATAGTATCTGTGCACTTGGACATAGTAAAATATAAACATTAGGGTCCTAACTTGATGTTTTAGGCATACATTAGGTCACTGTTTATAAAAAATATATTAGATAATGTGATATGGCATCTTAGCCCCTGCTACACTTCGGTTAATCTTCTTCCCCTATAGAAGTAATAGAGTAGGCCAACATGCATGGGATTGCAACATTTCTTGAGTGGTTATGAGTGAGATTGTTTACTAGCTACTTTAGGTATGCATCGCATTACAAACATACCTAAGATTAGGGAAAATAGAGGACTAATTATGACACTAACAAAGAGATGGCATTCAAAGATGAGTTAATTCCACTTACCCACATGATAGGATACCATCACTTTAGAGAATGCATGACACATACTTAGGATTCCCATTCATAGAGAGCTTGTAGTGTATGAGCCATCAATAGGGAGAGTATCTTTGAGTAGATTATATGATTGTGATGACATTACATTGGATATCAGAGACTCTGATATCAAATGGGAGAGCTTGGAAGGACAACATGAGAGATTAGTAATGGTTATCAACATGGTCATTGTAGGATTACTTGTGCTAGATAGATGAGGACACACATTTCTAATAGGATGGGGATGAGATCTAGAGTGCACAATTATGGAGGGGACATTCTATGCATGGGGGCCATGCATGCTAACTATGATGTAATACCACTTACATCAGGTGGTGTATAGGTGCAGATTATCCCTAAGCAGTTGGATCACACTATTGCAGGTTTAGACATTTGAGCACATTACATTATTTCATCCTATTATAGACAAACATGTATTTCTAGGTTTACCCTATGTATAGTGTTATACTGGCATGCTTGCACAAGGGTCATTTTGATACACACTCTATTGGAGATATGAGCTAGATACATTGAGGGACTTTCCATGGAGACCTTGTAGATATTTCCCCAATTGGGATGATGATAGGGAGAAACTTCCTTGTTATCACCAATAGAGATACTTGATTGGGTGAGCTATCATCAGAGACATAGTTATAGAGATCTAGCTAGTAGAGAGGGTACACAGATAGTTTGGGGAGAGACATGATGTCCCAATAGATACAATACTATTTTCTCACTCAAAAGGTGAGGTGGGCATATGGGGTCCAGTCGTCAGACCAAAAGTAGTATACTCAAAGTTTGCATATTTACAACCTAGATAATGGGGAGAAGAACCAGACATGATAGATGCAAGGAAGATAGTAGAGTATGACATGTGTTTCACAGAGCATAGGCATATTCCTTTGATATATCTAGATATTATCGTTCCTAGAGTTAGACCATTATAGTGTATGATAGGACAAGAGGAGGTTATAGAGGTCAAAGAGGTAGAGGGAGAGGATAGCACTAAGGGTGAGATGAAGGGTGATGAGGATGAGGATGAGAAAACAAAGTCCAACAAGGAGGATGATGATGAAAATGATGAGGATGTAGGTGATCATGATGATATACCTATGCAGGTGGAGGAGCACAAACAAGCTCCCCTAGATGACATTCAAATGTTACAAGATACTAAGTATACATAGATACAATACATAGCAGTAGGTGATGAGGTTGAGGAGATTCTAGATGACAATAATGTGAGGGTGGTAGTCAGATTTCAAAGGTAGCATAATGCAGGTACGATGGGATAGATTTTAGGACTCCAAGATGAGATGGTAGCACTAATTTCAAAGAGGACAAATGGACAATAGATAGGGCTAAAATTATAGCCTCTCAAGACACAAATGTTTGTAGAGTGTAGAGAGTACAGGAGGATTCTCAAGCTTTCACCAATAGTATCATAGATGTGGACATGCAAGATATTACATGGATGATAGTAGAGGATCATGAGGAGATGATGTATTGGTGATGTCTATATGAGAGAGTGATACCACTAGAGAAATGAGAACCAAGTTATAGGGCTTCTCGCAAGTTACATAGAAGGACATAGTATAAGAGGGCACAGAAAAATGGGGGTGTGGTAGGATCGATGATGCCACCTAGGCCAAGGAAAGGAAGACATGAGAAAAAAGATAAGGGGATACATCCTCCTGAAAGGAAAAAGGGATATTGAGAGGGTTTATTATGATTCTTTCTATTCATAGTGAGATTTTTGTTGACATACTTTATAGAGATCATGTTCAGCCTATGAGCCTTACTTGATGCAGATATCCTGATTTTATACTTTGATACATTTTATGATACTAATATATATGATATGTAGTGATTTTATAGCTATGATATGCCATGTTACATGCATGTTTTTACTTTTCTATATGATGATGCTTAGTGTGATGGATGTATATAATTATGCCATGGATTTATGATGCATGTAATTATATGTACATATTCTAACATGTATGCAAAATGCTATATTTTTGGATTTTGTCTATGGTGTAGATATTATTGATGAGCCATAATGATATGTAGGTACTCTAATGTATTTGAATGTAGGATGCACTTATTTTTGCATACCAGAGTACTAGATCAAGATGACTACTAAGCTTGATAGAAGAAGTGTTAGTAAGAAGTAGAAAATAGATGAAGATGAGTTAATAATGATGAAAAATTACTCTCATAGGTGCACTTAATCTTTAGAGAACTTTATTTGATATATAAAAATGAATGTGGTGCACCATGGAATAGAAAGCTAGGACAATAATGAAATCCCTTTTTGCAAAAAAACCAAACATATTGTAGACAAGAAATATTTCCATCCATCCTAAAGCATTGAACAAACTTGCCCCAAAATTTCATGAAAAATACACCAAAAATAGAAGACAAAAAAAACAAAAGACCATAAACCATCCTAGCCACTCTCATCACATGTGGATATCCTTGAGTATCATAGGAACATAAAAAAATATAAATTGATAAAAGATAAGATTCATTGAACCAAGCAATTCAACAACCATTCTAATCTTGTTGTCAAAGTTGATAGTTTGTTTGTATTTGATAGGACAATGATGATGTCTAGTTTCATGATTGAAGTACCTCTTCTAAGACAAATACAGTCTAGTTTTGAGTATACATCACCCTGTATAAGACAAATGATAATTGACAAGGACTGATAATGTTGATGTTGATTACAAGAAATGATTGATTAATAGGAAAAATGGTTGGACAAGTTCAATCGGTCTAATTGTTGACTTGATTGGATAGTTCATATGTTGATACGCAATTTTGTTAAGCACCATGTTTTATCAGCTTTCAGTTTGTGTCTTCTTTGATATATGTCTTTTACAAGAGGAAAAAAATAATTGATGAAATAAAAATGATTATTAATTTTACATTTTTAGGATTTTTGGGGAAAAAAAATTGTGCTTTTTTCAAGACAATTTACAAATTTTTAGGACCTTTTGTAATTTTTAGGATTTTTTTAAGGCATTATCTAATTTTTAGGGATTTCTTCAGGATATTATTTGATTTTTAAGGACTTTTTATAGGACTTTATTAGATTTTTAAAGACCTTTTTAGAACTTCTTATAATTTTTAGGATTTTTTTCAAGACTTTATTTAGTTTTTAGGGATTTTTTCAAGAGATTATTTGTACAAGCAAGATATATTTAGTGCCCCCCAGTGTCTAGCAAGAAAAGGACATTATGCATAGATGAATGGAATAATAGATAGATGCATGACATAAGTCACTTATTATATCATTGGAGTTATTTTGGTTGCTAAGGACTATCCTTGAGTGATGAGATAACACGTTTTTTCCAAGCTAACGGTTTGGAAATGAAAATATATAAAAATGACAAGGGTGCACTGATTGACCTATGATATATTGGAATGGACATGCTAAGATTTTTTTGAAAACATGTTTTGCATTTCAAATTCTTATTTTATACCAAGACCAAGAGAGGGATTTGGATAGGACAATGGTAGGATATGAATAGGACAAGCAAGATCAAGAATGGACAAAATAAGGGATATGGAATGAAGGTTGCGACAAGATAGGCAATATGGAATAAAGGAATGTGGACAAGGTGAAGGAGATATGATGCATGATACTTATGAAGATCCTGAGCCTTGCCAAGATCAAAAGATGAAAAAATAGAATACATAAGTTGATAGGATAATGGGCATGAGGGAAAAAGGGATAATAATAAAATTGACAGGGGAATGATATGATAAGAAAACATGGACAAAACCTCCACCCAAGTATGGAACACAAGAAGATCATGGATTACACATGACACCTGTTTGCTAGATTTTCATCACATGGTACTTGCCCAAAGTGCTTATTTGCCAGGTTTTTTCTTGTGGACAAATTATTTTTCTTTACTATTTTTCCTTCTTTTTTTAATCTCTTTCTTGATGTCACCAAGACATCAATTTACCAGGTTTTCTCAAAGAAAATAATTTTTTATAATTTTTAATGTCACCGAGATGCCTATTTGCCAGGTTTTCATCGAGGTAACAATTGTTTTCTTTTTTTGACATTTTTGACATTTTAGGAAGACAATGAATGCATGATAGGACATGGATGAAGGACTCGAGCATCTTATTCTTTGGATGGTGCTCTTGAAGGACATGTGATAATGGACCACAAATATTGATGGTAGGCTCAAAGATGTTGGTAAGGAAATGATAAAGGGAGATGAAATGGATGATTGGATGAACAAGATAAGCATTTATGCAAAGAATTGGATAGTATGGATAAAGGGATAGAAAATAGGTGTTGGAAAATGGAGGGAGTGTAAGAAAGCTTGTTTTTGAAACATGGGAAAGAACAACATTAGCACATAGCTTGAGGGGTCATGGAGTGATAAATGACAAGAAAAAATTGGAATTTGGAGCTTTAATGGAGGAATAGATATGGATTTTGGGACATGAGGACCCAAAATGGATTTGGAAAGTGGGAGACATTTAGATAGAGGGATAGCAATTTTGGATGCCAACTTTAATTTTTATTTAGGATTTTGTGCTTCAAGGATCCCCTTGGGAATCCACATGGGTTTTTATTTTTCATTCTTTGTTAAGTCCTTGAAATGAATTGCTTGTACAAGGGATTTAGGAACCCAATGGATTTTGAATTTTATTTTTTCTTAATTGGCCTTTGTGGCCTTCTAGACATTTCTTTTTCTTTTTGGATCTTTGTAACTAAGGTCATGACCATCAATATTTTCTTTGATATAGAAGGGTTCTAATATACCTTGTTCAAGGAGGCCTAATTTTGACTTGATAATGCTTTTGAATGATGAGATAGTGGTTACTTTGGAAACAAGACAAGAGTCTATTTTGAGGTGGATATGATATAGAAGAAATAATAGGATCATGAAGTGGACCAAACTGGATGAAAGTGAAGGAAACCATTTGATATATAAAAGGTCATGAAGAATTCACATAGAGGTGTTCGAACTATGAGGGGGACTTGGAGGAATAATGGGATATTGAGGTGGAACAAGTGGAATGATAGGATCTTATGGGGAACATGGAAGATTAGAACAAGGAGATGAAGGGATGGAGGAATCTTGTGGAGGATTTGAAGGGATGGTGGAATCTTGTGGTAGACATGAAGGTGAAGGGACTCTTAGTCTTGACTTGGAATGGGATAATTTGATTCCATTTTTAGGGTTTTTTTCTCTTGATTTTGGATGGAATCATTAGGAATGATGGACAAGATAATATGATCTTTCGTAGGAAGTAGAATATCAATGGAACTTGGAAAGGGAATTTATTCTTGATATGGAAGGTGATAATCTTGGATGATATGGATAGGCATGGTGGGATCATTATGAGATTTATAAATATGGGATTTTGTTCAAAAATTTGATGGGATTGATCATTATTGGTATCTTGCTCTTGAATTTCTTTAGGACTTATTTTATCGTGCTTTGGATCATCCTCTTGACATGGGGATTGATTTTGAATATGTATGGTGAGAAAGATTCAATGCTTTGGCATGTGAGAGATGGAATTTGTATGGGACTCTCTAGAAAGGGATCATATAGTGGTGGTGGGAATAAAATTTATGAAGTATGGAAGGGAATTGGATCATAAAATTGATTAGCTTTGCAATATTTTATGGATAACCCTTGGGGGTGAACATGAAAGTTGTCATTTGATGGAGATGGTGTAGGATACTCTTGTGAAGCTTTAGAGGATGAAGGAATGATGGGACATATGGAGGATTCTTGAAGGTAAATTTATTCATAGGAGGTAGATGTACCATTGATGTGATTATTTTGAAATGCGTCATTGCTAGACATAGGTAAGTGAATTTTGATCATCCTCATCAATAATTTATTGTGCATAAACTTTTTTTGAAGCAAACTCTTGAAAGCTTTAGATTGGGATTTTCGCTACTTGGGTGATCTATTTGTGATACCACATTGATGTTTTCATGTTGTGACACATTTATTGATTGAAATTTTGGTGCAATAGGTTGCTCATTGATTATACGTGATTAATGTCCAAAGGATGACATGTTTGCAATTGTACTTGTGTTTGTTTTGGAAACCCTTGGTGGTGGATTTGAGAAGATGAAAGGATGTTAATTGACATTTAATGTGGCTAGAGGAAAAAATATTTGTAACCTTGGTAGGGATTGAATTTTTTGCACCGTTGGCATAAGGGGTTGTGTGATTGCTTGAGGGACAGTTGAATGCATTGGAAGGAAAATTGGCTTAAAATTTGGTGGTGGCCCTCATTGGATTATGTCATGCTCTGGTTGAAAGGTTTGATTTGGAACTTGATTTAATTAGGTTTGATTGAATGAAGATTGATTTTAGATTTGGTTGAATGAAGCTTGATTTGGGATTTGATTGAATAAATTTGGATCTTGGATTTGATTGAAACTCATGTTTATTGTTTGAAATTGATTTTCATGTTTATTTGTGAAATAAGATTTTGAATGTTTGATTTTGAGATGAGATCTTGTATGCCATTTTGTGAAAGGTTTTATTATGGACATTAAAGTACTTTGGACATCCCAGTTTTACTTTTTTCCATCTTTTCCACTTTTTGTTCTAAGATCTCCACTTCTCGTGCTAATTTTCCCTCTAGTGATGGAGAAATAGGAATGACATTTGTTGGGACATTGTAAGGTTGATCCAAATCTTGGGACATGTATGAGCTGGATTGATGTGATTGATTGCAATGACATAGTCCCATGAGAATAGGAAGGTTGATGTTGGGGTGATACTCTTTCAATTGGAGGGTCTCCTTCTCTATGATACCAATAATTCCAAATCATCATGTTTGTTTTGGAATTTGATCAAGGGCTAATGCTTGGTGATAAAATTGGGTAAATGCTTTAATTTTGTTTTCTTGTAGAATCTTAGAATCTTGTTTCAACTATGACTTTAGGATATAAAGGAGAAATGAAATGAAAAGGTGCTAAAATGCAACCTATGTTTTTGGATATTTTTGGGAATTTTGATAATGCAACTTAAGGATGACAATGCAACCTATGTTGATATTTTCAAATTTTAGGAATGATGTGGTATGCACCTAAAGGAATGACTAATATGACTCAAAGATATGAATGACAAATGGAAAAATGAAACTTATGTTTTTGGGAATTTTGAAAATGGAAAAATGCAACTTAAGGATGATAAAATAAAAGCTATGGAAGAAAATATGCAAGGAATGGAAACTAGGGAATGTGGAATGCAAGCTATGTTTTTGGATTTTTGAGACTTTGAAAAACTTGGGAATGCACATCTAAAGGTATAATCTTGGGAAATTAAAGTGAAGTCAAGACCTTAAAGGAAAAAAGGACAAGATAAAAGACAAAGGACAAGGTCAAACCCATCATTGACAAGATAGGGTGTTGAATTAATGATAGTGATGATGAAAGGACTAAGTGTTGACAAGGTCAAGACTCCCTATTCAAGAACATAAGGTATAACCCTAAAAAATGAATTTATAGATTTTTCAAAGTATAATTTAGGTTTTCGGTGCAATATGAAGCTGCAATAGACTAAGGAATGAAATGATAAGGAAAATATGGGGAGGAAAATGTAAGGATAAGGAAACTATGATAAGGAAAATGAAAGGATGAGATAACTATGATAAGGAAAATGCAAGGATGAGGCAGGTATGATAAGACCAATGTAAGGATAAGGAAACTATGATAAGGGCAATGCAAGGATGAGGAAACTATGATGAGGACAATGTTAAGGAAACTATGATGAAGACAGTGATAAGACAATGGTTGACTTAGGACCTAGGAATGATGAGGACTAATGGGATAATACAAGGAAGACACATGAAATAAGGTAATGGCTTAAGATGTAATGCAAGGGTAAATATGACCAAGGATATAAGGCAATGATAAGGAAATGAAAGATTTAGGATCTCAGAAAATGAATGAGGACAAATGCAAAATATTTAACCAAAGAAGACACCTAAGGTTGAAAAAAGATTCCAAGGTTCCTAATAGTTTTGAAAGGTTTGATTTTGGATATGCTTGAGATTTTTGGACAATTGTTTGAGGGTTTGAATGAATTGGTGTTTTAATGATGCAATTTGTTTCACAATCACACAAGACACATCAAGTACAATGGCTACTTTTGAATTTTAACAAGAAATCAAAACCTAGGTTGGAAAGGATACTACTTGCTAAATTCTCACTTGCATTTCTCCATATACCCAGACAAAGTGGACAAATAGAGATTCAAGTGTCACATGCTCCCCCTTACACAACATGAGAATCACTTGAATCTCTTACCCCAAAGGTTTAGAGACCTAGAGAAATTTATGTCTCAACAATGAAGAGTAGATGTGGGGCATCTTAGTTAGTCTCCAAAATTCTGCATCATCAAGTATATTAGGTTTTTAGATTTCTAAAACAATGGCTCATAGTAAGGACATCCAGTTCATGGGATGCAATGATAAACTCCCTCAGGATGTCTCAAAGGCCTTAGAACAAGGGTTTCACATATCTCAAGGATACTAGAGGAGAGCTATCATGCACTACTTCCTATTGATTGGAATTTCATCACTATCAACTTTTATATAGCGATTCAAATGAGCTTGGATTTAGCCCATTACTACTTGGGTTTCTCTCTTGGTGGTGAGTACCTTCTTTCCCAACCAAGGTAGGCCCTCCAATAAAAAGAAAAACTAGGTGTCACTATCTCTTTTCCCTTACAAACAAGATCACTCAAAGCACAAAGGGAGATGATACTTTGTGTAGCTATAGATCTACCCTACAATGTGCAAGCACACTCAATACACCAAGAAGAGCTCATTGACCTTAAGAAATGAAGCATATTCTAATCTAATAAAACAAACACATAAAGTTTTGAATACATTTTTTTTCATCACATGTCTTAACAAAAAACTCATTAATAATTTCAATGATATCTCTTCATCCCCTGATCACCAAGGTGCTCCAAAAATCATGAGTAAAACAAAAATATATATCCTGACAAAAAATAGAAATCATGAAGAATAAAAAAGAGACTTTGAATCAAACTTAACCATACCATCCCAACCTCATAACAACTATCCCAAGATTGTAATACTTATCCTAAGTGCACCAAAACAACATCCAAGTGTGCAAAAACTTACACCAAGTGCACAAAACATGACTCAAGTGTGTACTAGAACAATCCAAGTGCAAACAAACATTACTACGTACCTATAAATAGTGATAGAAAGCATGAATTTTCCTAGATTTGATCTAAAACTCATAATTTGCTTGATATTTGATTAATTGACCCCCTATTTAGATCCATCTAAAAGCTTGTGGTTCATTCCACCATCCTAGTTATACTATATGAAATATTGTTGTCAATTAACACCTCCTAGTTAAACTAGATGAAAGTTGTTGTAAATTGAATCCCCTACTTAATCTAGATGATTTTTTTTTCATTTTACACCCAAATGGAAGTTGTGGTTCATTTTATGCCATTGAATTAAAAAATTTAACATCAATAAACTTTCATGTAACATAAAAATGAAAACATCTAATGAAATGAACTATTGTCTATCTAAGTGCACACCATCTAAGCCTAAGTGCACAAAAGTTAAGTCAAACTACGCAGATCTAGTCCTAAGTGCACAACAGAAATGTTTGATTGTGCATTAGAAGTGTATGAGTGTGCATATCTTCTCCTAACTGCACAACATAAGCTACCAAGTACATAGAGATTGGACCATACCTGCAAACATATCAAAACTCCAAAATATGATTAGTTTTCAAGCCTATTTTAAGTTGGGTTCACTAAAATGTCAACTAGGAAATTAGGAAATGAAAAAATGCATGATAAGCCAACCATAAAGCCTATGAAATCATGCAAAACTAATCCTAATCACACCATTAATACCATTAAAAAAAAGTGCATAAAACATAGAAAATAAATTAAACAAAGCACTCCCTTAATGAAGCTTCAAAGTTCTATCTTTCTTCTCCAAATTCTTGTTGCTCCCATATTGACAAAATGCACCAACAATGAAAACAAGTATAGATAGGATGATAATGGGAATACTCAAAATGCATGGTTACGATAATGAGGAATTTGATTCCAATTTATAGAGTTTTGGAACTCAAACTGACGGTAAAGATCAAGCACAAATTGATGGCTAAGATTGCATTTGAAGAATAAAAAATGGCAAATGACAAACTTATGAAGAAATAAGAGTTTCATTTGGGAAAATGGAAAGGTTATGATATTTTATGACAAATTGAAATGACAATTGGAAATGAGAAATCAAATGCATAAAAGGAGGAGAAAGTGTAAGGCTAAATTAGGGGAATGGAAAGGGGAAGGTGTAATTAAGGGGATGGAGGCTAAATTAGTGGGTGGAAGCATACTTAGTGGAAATGAAGCCAAATTAGTAGGATTAGAAATGAGGGAATAATTTAAATTCAAATTTATTAATTCCCACATTTGAGACAAATTAACTATTAACTAATTCAAAATTAATTAGTTGTGAGATTAAAAGGGGGGTAAATAAATATGATTTATTTACCATGACATAGGACTTAGGAAAAGGGGGAATTGATGGTCGTCGCCCTTTTAGGATTATTTAATCGATGAGATTTGTAGTGCCCACCCATAGTTTGTTTTTTAGTTTTATATTGTCAAACTCTTTTAGGCCACTTTTATGCACGTGTTGATTATTTCAGTTAGTATGTGGTTTTGGATGTGAATAGTGGTGAAATGGATTCACCTGTATGAATGGATGGTTTGAATTTGAATAGGGGTAGAATATAGGACCTATCCTCAATCCAAATTCTCAAAAGGAAAGATCCAAATGGATTAATTACAAAGAAGCGATCAATGCACAAAAGAATCAAACAATGGAGAATATGAAGAAAGGAGAAAATCCTACAAAGGTATGTACTTGAAATCTGAAATAAATGGAAGGCAAATACTAACCTCAAAATAGGGAAGATCTGGAAAATGTTGATTTCTGATGTCTATGTACAGTTTTGGGCAATTCTGCAACCTATTTCAGACTGGAAATGCCGAGACGGAGAAAACCCAGAAAAGTTTTGTTTTTCAGGAAGTAGGTAGTCCTTGACCCAGATAGCGGGGCAAGGTCTTACCCCAGGGCAAGATCCTACCCCCTATTGAAGGTCATCCTTGATCCAAAACAACTTTGACGGAAAATCTATTCATGAATCTCGGAAGTTCACCGAAAAGGGTATTCAGATCCAAGCTCTGATTCACAGTCATGTACCTGTACCTACAAGAAAAATGGTTTTGTTGTTTGGATGAGGGGTTTTCCTTAGTCAAACCCCGGTTTGGAATCAACCTTAATAATGAAATTGAAATGGAGAATGCTATCAAGTAGTATAAGTAGATCTAACAACAAAGCTATGATATTCAATAGATATGCAATTGTATTTGAAATGTAAACAAGTATATTGATATGCAAGCTTGAACACAACAATGTAAATCGAGACCATGAATATAAATCCAAAACCTCCATGATTGTATGCTTGGAATCCACCTTGATAGAGAAGAATGAATGGATCTTGAAGATGAACAAAGGATCTCGAAGGAAGATCACACCACCATGATGGATAGATCTAGGGTTTGAATGATGAATCTTGAATGCTTGAACCAAATCCCTTCAAATGCTTGAATGCTTGAATCCTTGATCTTCAAAAGAGAACTTGAATGGAGAAGAGGGCTTGAATACATCCTTGAGAATGCTTGATGAAATGCTTTCTTATCAAAAACTTGATTGCACTTGAGAGATATTGCTCTTGATAATGGATGGAGAAAATGAGAGAGGAAAGCTTCCTTTTATAGTGATCTAGGGCACAAACCTCTAGAGAAGGCCGACATTGGAGAATTAAATCCCAATTAACCTTAACCCCTAGAAATGGAGCCAGATTAAATGCAATTTAAGGATTTACCATTTTGAAACCTGAAATGGCTGACCCGAAAGTGGGAAAAGAAATCTTTCTGAAACTTGATATCCCAAAATCTAAAAATTGGACTTGGGGTCAGGGATGAGGTAGCCACCACCCTAGGTCAGGGTTGAGGTCTTCCCTAACCTAGGTCAAGGTCTAGGTCATCCCTGACCCTACCAGGTTGTCTTTGACCTAGACAGTCAAAAACTCCAAATTCTCAGAGAAAACTATTCGAAAAAGGCTGGAAATAAGGAGAAGAGAAGTAGAATAGGGGGGAAACAACTAGATACATGAAAAGACCCAATCAAGGTTCTTAACATGACCCCAGACCACTTACTCAGAGGGATAAACACTCTTAACATGAAAGTGATTCCATTTTAAGATGATACATTAAGCCCCCACTTTAGCAAGAGTATGGATTCCATGAAAACTCTTGGTAAAGGAGAAGAAAGAAGAGATCCAAGCGGATTAACAATGAGATAAAATAAAACTTAGCTAAGGACGCAAGCCCGTGGGCTAAGGATTCAACTCAACATACGTGCATGAGGGTGCAAAAACAAAAAGAAGGAAAAAGACACAAAAGAGGGGTTAGTACTAAAACAAACCCAAATCAACTAGCATAAGAAACCTTGCTAAGAAACATTTCCCATACTAATATCATATTTGGAAAGATATCATAAAAGCATAAATGATTACATGAGAAAGATAAGAGAAACACTATAAATAACTTAGCTTCATGATCCCGTCCTACTAGCATGAAAGCGAAAAGAGAGAAGAGAGAAAAAGAGTGATTACCTCACCCAGTAAGATGCCAACCTTACCATGAATCACCAAGGGAGGGAGAGCCAAACAGGTGGCCAAACCTGATAGTTCACCCATAAACTATGCTTGTCATTGTAATGCATCTTCTGACAGCTTCTGGAATATCCATAGATCCACCTTCTTGTATCACTATGAATATAAAATGTGTGTCTCCTCAGGATTTAGCAACTTATGTGTGTTACCTTCAGAAGATTTAGCATACTTGAAAATTGAAAATGCATGTCCATTCAAGTTTTAGCAACTTATGTGCGTTACCTTCCATGATTTAGCATATTGGAAAAATTAAAAAATGCGTGTCTCCTCAAGATTTAGCAACTTATGTGCGTTACCTTTGGAAGATTTAGCATAAAAATGCATGTCTTTTTAGGAGTTAGCAACTTATGTGCATTACCTTCCAAGATTTAGCATGTAAATAAATAAAAACTATAGTACAAGGGAGACCCTATATATGCCCCCCTCCTTATCGTGGCAGTCTACTAGACAAGATAAGGAAGAGGAAGAGGATACCTACTTCACAATGTAAGGAGATATCCTATTTAACAACAATGTACTCCATATTCTTAGCGAGGGGTATTGAGCCCTACATCCAAGAGTATAGATATTTGTGAAAAGGATATGTCAGTCATGGAAAAAGGATCCTCAAAGAAAGAGATCTTATCAACAAGACCCCCACCAAAGAGGAGTGCTTTAGATAAAATATCATCTTTCAAAAGGCGGGAACCAAGATTCAATCATCAAGCCCCCTACAAAGAAGAGGAAGAGGAATCTTTGGAATGAGGGAAACAACTCTAACACCAAAATAAGGATAAGAGTTTATAAAGAACATAATTTGCAACATAGAGAAGAAGTGATGACCTAGGACAACAACTTCTCATATAAAAAGGTTATCCATAGTCAAAACATTTGTCAATATGATGAATTAATATTGCAATATAAACAAATACCACTAAGCTAAGGAAAGCAGTCCCCTAGGCAAAGAGAGAGAAGGAAGAACCTTGCCCCCCAGGGATAGAGACAAGAGGTACCTTTGAAAAAAAAATGTCTTAGAAAAGATATCTTGAATAAGATCTATGGATGATTAAAAACATAATACAAAACCATAGAGATATAGGAGAGAAAGAATACCAATTAAGCCCTAATAGAAGGCCTAATGGATCCAAAGAAGACTGGATGGAAATACACCTCTTGCCCCCCAATCTAGAGACAAGAGGAGAAGAAATATATTTTATATCAAAAGGAGGGGAATCCCCTATATCAAAATTATGAAGGAATTGTAAAACTGCATGAGAGTGAGATATAATTCCTAAAGCAGCTCTTTCTCTAACATATAACTTAAGATGTTTACAATCAACAAGTAAATGTGTATTACTATAATGAAAAGGACATTTATATTTGTATAAAGCATTTATTGGCATAGGTCTAAAGATTTCTTTCTTGGAATTCATTAACTCAACATATACCTTCTTAGCCACTTCTTGTCAAATATTATGGTTTTCTATTTTAGGTGTAGGGAGAAGAATATGAAGAGGAGGACGATGATCAACATCTCCTACCTTGACTTGAGATTTTGAACAACCAACACCATGAAGGTCCTATTTAGGGGGTATATGAACTAGATATTTGATACCATGCTCATTAAATCCAAGCCCTAAACCTCTATAACCTTGTTTAGTCACTATATTATATCCGGTAGTGTACATATCATTTAAACCTTCTACATGAGGTGATTGTTTATCATGTTCATCAGTAAAGGTTGTATAAGGTGGAATAATAAGTTTTGAAGAATTTTCTTTAGCCTTTCCTTTAATATCATCATGAATCGGAGGAGAAGGTAAATCAAAGAAGTCTTGCACATTTGCATCATGAACTATAGCTTGAATCCCATCATAAGTATGGGAAGAACTAGGATGATCAGGTGGAGATTTAGGCATTGGATTAGGAATAGGAAGATTAGGAATTGGATTAGGATTAATAGGATTAGGATTAGGAAGATTAGAAGATGGTGTATCATCTACCAAATTCTTCACATAATCCAAAAGAGTAATAAGGCTACCACATAAATCTTTAATGAAAGTTTTGAATGTAGGAAGAATAGTATCAGTCAATTTCAAAAAAGCATAAGCGAGAACAAAATGAAGGGTCATCAACATAATGAAGTGAATGATACTCTCATAAACATCATAGGTATGGTAAAGAGATGCTAAAAGAAGGGTAATAAAGAACATGACCACACACCAAAGCATCTTAAAAATCTCCATAGTAAATGAAATGAAAGAAATGTTTTTGTGTTTTATTGAATATATAGATTTTTTTGATTTTTTTTTTGAAAAAAAATAAATTAAAAAAATGCAACATAAACTAAATCTAATCTTAATGCAAGAAAAGATCTACTAAAGACAATAGCACATCTAAATCCACAAAAGAAAAAGAGGGTAAGTATGTCAGGTTCACCAAAATGAATAGTGGTGAAATGGATTCACCTCTATAAATGGATGGTTTGAATTTGAATAGGGGTAGAATATAGGACCTATCCTCAATCCAAATTCTCAAAAGGAAATATCCAAATGGATTAATCACAAAGAAGTGATCAATGCATAAAAGAATCAAACAATGGAGAATATGAAGAAAGGAAAAAATCTTATAAAGGTATGTACTTGAAATCTGAAATAAATGGAAGGCAAATACTAACCTCAAAATAGGGCAGATCTGGAAAATGTTGATTTCTAATGTTTGTATATAGTTTTGGGCAGTTCTACAACCTATTTTGGACTGGAAATGCCGAGACAGAGAAAACCCATAAAACTTTTGTCTTTCGGGAAGCAGGTAGTCCTTGACCCAGATAGCGGGACAAGGTCTTACCTTGGGGCAGGATCCTACCCCCTACTGAAGGTCATCCTTGACCCAAAACAGCTTCGACGGAAAATTTGTTTACGAATCTCAGAAGTTCACCGAAAATGGTATTAAGATCCAAGCTCTGATTCGCAGTCATGTACCTGTACCTACAAGAAAAATGGTTTTGTTGTTTGGATGAGGGGTTTGCCTTGGTCAAACCCCGGTTTGAAATCAACCTTAATAATGAAATTTAAATGGAGAATGCTAGAAAGTAGTAGAAGTAGATCTAACAACGAAGCTATGATATTCAATAGATATGCAATTGTATTTGAAATGTAAACAAGTATTTTGATATGAAAGCTTGAACACAACAATGTAAATCAAAACCATGAATGTAAATCCAAAACCTCCATGATTATATGCTTGGAATCCACCTTGATAGAGAAGAATGAATGGATCTTGAAGATGAACAAAGGATCTTGAAGGAATATCACACCACCATGATGGATAGATCTAGGGTTTGAATGATGAATCTTGAATGCTTGAACCAAATCCCTTCAAAGGCTTGAATGCTTGAATCCTTGATCTTCAAAAGAGAACTTGAGTGGAGAAGAGGGCTTGAATTCTTCCTTGAGAATGCTTGATGAAATGCTTGCTTATCAAAAACTTGATTGCACTTGAGAGATCTTGCTCTTGATAATGGATGGAGAAAATGAGAGAGGAAGGCTTCCTTTTATAGTAATCTAGGGCACAAACCTCTAGAGAAGGCCGGCATTGGAGAATTAAATCCCAATTAACTTTAACCCTAGAAATGGACCCAAATTAAATGCAATTTAAAGATTTACTATTTTGAAACCCGAAATGGCCGACCCGAAAGTGGGAAAAGAAATCCTTCCAAAACTCGATATCCCAGAACTCTTGGAATCTAAAAATTGGACCTGGGGTCAGGGATGAGGTAGACACCGCCCTAGGTCAGGGTCAAGGTCATCCTTGACCTAGGTCAGAGTCTAGGTCATCCTTGACCCTACCAGGTCATCTTTGACCTAGACAGTCAGAAACTCCAGATTCTCAGAGAAAACTATCTGGAAAAGGTTGGAAATAAGGAGGAGAGAAGCAGAATAGGGGGGAAACAACTAGATACATGCAAAGACCTGATCAAGGCACTTAACATGACCCCAAACCACTTACTCAGAGGGCTAAAGGCTCTTAACATAGAAGTGCTTCCATTTTAAGATGATATAGGATGTATGACATTACATGGTGATTTTGATGACTGAATAAATATAGATATTAGATAAATAATTTTAGTTATTTTGAGTGATTATTTACATGTTTAGAATGATGTTTATGGTTACGATTTCAGTTACCCCATACTTGCATGTTTATGGTTATCATGTATGCTTTTATGTTCTTGTTTGATATGGTTGAGGGACAAAGTCATAGTTAGCTACTTGTGGTATCCACACGATGTCAGGATGAGCGTGCCCTATATATATATATATATATAGTTATATATATATGCAAGTTTGTAGGTACCAGACACCAATTCCCTGAATTGTCAGGATGAGCGCGCCCTATCGCAAGTCTTAATGGTAAAAGAGGGGAGATAATGTTCAAGTCCAAATCCCAACCTAAGCCATTCTATTATCTTGAAATAGTGGACAAGTTTCTGATATTTACCCTTCCCGAATTCATCCAGGTGACGTGAGTTCATAGTCTTTCCCTTGAGTATGGTTATGGTTTTATTGGTTCAATTGATTTTTGGTTGATTGATATGATTGTTACAATTAAATATTTTATTTAGATTAACTATGTGATTTAAATAAATTAGATCTTGCTATTTATAGTTATTTTAAATATAGGAGTATTTAATTAATAAAAATTAATTAGATACATTTATTAAATTTGTAGATTTAATGAAAAGGCTTATTATGGAAATTAAAATATTAATTAATGAGGATTAATTAAATACATTCCTTTTAAAATTTAATTAATTATAAAATTCAAATTTTCAAATAAAAGATAATCTATTAATTGAAAATAAAATATCATGAGGAAAATAACATTAGACTAAATGATATTAATTTAATTTAAATGCAATTTAGTGTCACACATTAATTAGAATAAATAAACAAAAGAATTAGTGAATTATGAGTTAAGTGAGTTGACAAAAACAAGGAAGGAAAAATACTTGAGTTACAAATTAAAATTGAGGGAATTATGGAGTTGATAAAAACAAGGCTATTGAGTTGAGTTGAGTTCCAAAATTTGCATGTGGAGTTCAATTCCTATATTGGAAAGCTTGACCATTATTCTCAACATACAGGTTTGGAGATTTTCGTGAATGATTCGAATTGGAGGAATTTTTTTGTGAAAGCTTAGTTTTTCTATGTTTCTAGGCTTCATCACATTTCTTCATTTGGTGGTTTGAGGTACGATTTGGAAACCCTCATAGTGTTAATTTTGGTATTTCTAAAAGATTGTCTTCTTCGTGTTCGTCAGATCTAGATATTATGAATTGCTTTATGTTTCGCTTTCATGTTTAAATTCTAGAAATAATTGTGGGAAATTTGGTGTTTGTATGAATTTTATAATTCAATTTTGCTTGAAATTCAATTAGGGTTTGAATTAATGGTATGGTTAAGATTTAGAATATTGTTTGTATGTCAAATTCTCTGAAAGAAAATTTTGCTTGGTAAACCCTAAGTTGAAAATCTATAGTAGATTGTTTTAGAAAATTTAGATCTGATAAGGGTTTGGAAGAATTATCAAAATAAACTTTAGAGAACGAATTACTAGTTAATTGTAGAAAATACCCTAATTAAATCGATGTGAATTAGGCTTTCAATTTGTTGGTTAAAAAAATATCCATGTGATTTTTTTTTTAAAGAGTAATTTAGCCTTTGATATTCTTTGATTATATATATATATATATATATATATATATATATATATATATATATATATATATATATATATATATATATATATATATATATATATATATATATATATATATATTATAAAATTATGGGTGGGGACACCACCCCCCACCCACGACAGCTAGAGCTGTCGGCAACAAGGGTGCAAGAACGACAACCCTTGGTTGCCCTGACAACAAGGCTGCCAAACGGTAGTCTTTGGCTGCCGCACGACAGTCCTTGATTGTCAATGACAACAAGGCTGTCGTGCGGCCAATCGGTAGGGGCCCACGTCCCTACCTTTTTTGCTTACTTTGTTTTTAAAAAATATTTAAATATATATATAATAAATTAATAAATTAATTAAATATTTAATAAAATAAGAATATAATATTAATAAATAATTAAAATATAAATATTAATTATATATATACAATTATGATATATATATATATATATATATATATATATATATATATATATATATATATATATATATATATATATATATATATATATATATATATATATATATATATTGTAAATTTAGTTGGATATTTAAATCTATTTTAATGTTGTTAAACAAGAGATAACTTATTTATGGTATTATTATTTGATGGATATTTTGTTTTATGAAATTAAATGAATTGGGTAATCTAATTTATTATTTTAATAAGACTTATGAAATTATAGTGATTTAGTATTTTTTGTTCATAGAATCAATTTATTTTATTAATATAATAAATTGATTTGTTAGGTGTTAGAATTTGTTAATTAAAATTATAGTGTATTAGTGATTATTAATAGATTAATTTTGTAATGAGATTTTACAAATTAGTTTATTTATTAAATTCTATTGCATGTTTATTTTATTCCTTCTATGTTGGGGTTAGAAGAGAATCTTTTACGTCAACCTATTAGGACAATTACCAGAGGCATGGTTAGGGTTGTTGTGATTATTTTGTTTGCCTTGCATACTTGTATGACATTTCATCTTGTTATGACCCAACCTTATGAAATTAATTTTTATGATAGAAATTGTTATTGTGTGTTCCTCTTTGGAACTGGATTTGGAAATTACATGATTTAAGATGACCTTGAGTTATGGTTTTTTTAGATTATGAACCTAGGGTAGGTTATCTAGGGGTTAAAGGGGAAGTGGATTGCTTTGGAGGCATCGGAGCCCAGAAGTGGCTACCTAGGTATCTTTAGTAGGTTACTTAATCAAGTGATAATATAAATTAAATGAGGTTAAAATGAATTAATAAGATAATGGTTTCTTCGTCCCTGCCTTGAGTGCTAGTATAGGCTAAAGATGGAAGTGGGAGAAGATGCTTGCCCATCTAGTAGTGACGATGAGTCTGACATGATTGGTTATCCTTGTCTACACAAGAGGATTTCAAGTTTTGCATATGATCACACTTGGGAGTTAGAGTCAAGTGAGATCATTCCAAGGGGTTGACATATGTGATGTCACTTCCTTGAGTTCATCTTAGGTTTCCTACATGTGTTGATTGCCTCTGGATTAGTATATGTAGCTTGAATCTTGAGATGTACCCTTGAGATAGGAGCTTCTAAGATCCTTGCTTAGTTTTACCTGATTTGATTGTGTTGGTGTAATTAAGTATTTACTAATTACAATTTACTTAAGTTTACTTAGGAGTTTGCATTTCTTTTTAGCACATGGTTAGGAGAATCTCTACTTTAGGTGTGATAGTTGTCATCACATACCTCTTTGTGTGCGAGATCCACCTTTAGTGCTCTTATCACATTATCATCCTCTCATTGTTGCACATACTTTCATGTACAATGGAGGATGATCCACCTTTGGTGGACATGTGATTCCACCTTCTGTGGGTGATATCTTATCATCTCCTTATCATGTAGTCTTATTGCATTGCCTATATATTTAGGCATTTCTACATTGTATGTAATCAATCATTCAATCTATTATTCATCATTTGATCATATCATATTTGTCTCTCTTGTGCTATCTCTTGAGCTTCTAGATCTTGGTTTCTATTCTTTGCCTTAGGCAAATTCTTACAAATTGGTATTGTTATTCGAGTGGGATCTGATGTTATCTCCTCAACATGGTGGTAGTGGAACCACAAGTTTTCACGAGGTCGGGAGGTAGTGATTCTTTTACCATTTGAGACTCCGACATCCCTATTCCAATGCTGGATGATCCTTGTTGTAGTTGCTTTCTATCCTATCTTCTTGAAGACTCATTTTTATTATTGTACTTTCTCTATTTTGTACTTTGTATTTAATTGTAACTACATACCCTGTGACTTGTGCAGTGGATGTTGGAGATTATGTATACTTCATTACTCATATGTAAATTTATGATGTAATATGTTCATGATTTAGATTATTATTGTAATTGTATTTGTGTAGTTTCTACGTCAAGGAACCCTTGATATTTGTAATCTGAAATTGAGATTATGTTTATGTGTACTTATGGAATTTATGTTTTACTTCCTCTTTTTTAACCATTATTGTTTGTAAACACTTAAGGAAAAAAAATTATTCTACAAACTTAGTAACATGTTTTAAGTTAATATCTCTTGGGTTCCCCGACGAGGCATTACAAGATTAAATAATCAAACATGGTCAAAGGTCAAATTAATGCAAATTAGAGGATAAATGTTAATAACTAATTAAATAAAATTCATTATTTAATTAATGAAGAATGACACAATGTCAACAAATAACAAAGATCAAATGTGTGACATAGAGGAATAATTAGAAAAATAACAAAACAATTTTTTGAAAGTAACGCCAAGATATTAAAAAGTGGCACCGCAGGTGTTAACCATTTTTTAGCATTTACAGTAACTAAGAAATTGACATTAGTGATAAGTTTTTGTTTATGTTGATTCAACCCCTGACCCCCCTGAGGTGTTCAGTTACATAAAATCCATATATATTCAATCAAGAAAATAGTGGAATCCACAAGGTATCCTTGATTGATCCTTAAACCATTTCACATCCTCTACAATGCAAAATTATTGTTTCCTTGGGGCTTCACCAATTTCTAATTATCAATTCAAGACAATTAAAATTCATCAACTCTCTCTCTCTCTCTCTCTCTCTCTCTCTCTCTCTCTCTCTCTTCACAAAACAAAACTTCCATGTCCATGAGCCTATATAAACATAGAAATATCAAATTTATGAACAAGCCAAACTAGGACTTTCTAATTCTATTTCCTAGTATTTATAGTAATACATATTGAAAGTCTAAAAACATAGATTTGACTATTGGTCCTTTCTTTAATAGCTCATAAATCAATTACAATATATGAACTGGACAAAACTTAGATTTAATTGGTTACTCATCTATGTCTACTAGATTACACATGTGGATTACCAATATAATTGAATTCTTAATCCTTACAAATCAAAAGGAAATGAATTCTTGTGTAATCTTTTCTTCTAAGATTTAACAATAGATTCTTTAATTTTAAGCTACTTTAATCTTACAACTACTAGAACTCCTTTTAACTAAAAAGGACATTTATGTATAACTTCAAATTTTATTTTAGACTAAGGTAGATAATATTGTGAAAATCTACAAGTAATTTTAGGGCCTTGTTAGTCGTATAACTCTAGACTCTAGTTACTAAATATAAATCGATTTTATTGAGGGTTACAATCTCTACAAGAAGTTTAAAACTTAAGAGATTGTGTAGCTTCTATAGTTCTTTTAGCATTATGTTATCATGAATAGGACCATAGATTATTCTTACACTCCCTAGTATTAGTGATATTGTAGAAGAACTATAAACAAATATATTAGGAGGCAGCTCATTTTCATCAACCAAGGACTAATTTACCCAATGCTAAGTATTCAACTCTCTCATCCAGCTTTTTTGACAATATCATTAATTGCATGTAAATATTTATCTTTTTAACTAGTAACACTTGACCCTAGAAAGATGTCGTAGTTGTTTTCATGAGGCCAAGTAGAGGTAACGAGCTTCCTATTCCATCTGACCATGAAAAATTGGACACTAAGTTTCATAAGATGTACAAAAGTATGTCCTCGATGCTTTGAATACTCATTATTAACTACTCATCTCTTTAACCTTGGTCAATTTGATTTCCACTTCCTCCATATATATATATATATATATATATTTCTGCTGAGCCTGAATCTCAATACTATACCTTAAATACAATGATTTCATGCTCTTTTGGGTTAGCGATCTCCCATAGACAAGTAGATTACTATTAAGGGGCACTTGGTTTTTTTAAAGGAATATGTACCTTTTGAACTTTTTTCTATGCACAGTTGTAAGTTTGATAGATTAGATAGCATGGCCCTTTTTAGTCTGCTATATAAAACTGATTCTTTTTACTTTAGAAAAAGGTAAACCATTTTGCCTTTTATTTCAACACAATTTGAAATTTTCCAAGAAATATATTATGGTTTTTCCCAAGTTATATTCCATGATTAGTCCTGTGCGACAAAGAATGATATGCAATAACTCTTAATTGGCTAAACATGGGCACGCCTCTATAAGTGAACAAAACAAGGCCACTAGTTATGAATGAGAGACCTAACCAGTTGTGAATTGAACAGAGTAGGTTGAATGAAAATCCAGCGAGATTTCATTTTCTAAAATTCACTTCAAAATTTTTATCATATGATATTTAAGCATACCATGACCTTTCATATCCTAAAAAGAGTTCAGTGAGATGGCGAAAAATACCACCATTTCTTCAACTTGCTTTCAACATTCTGTAAAAAATTGGGCTTCACTCTTCAATCACAAATGATTCATTGAAGTGTTCTATGTATATAGTCTAATTCTTGGCATGTTATGATTCCATGCAAGAAGAGTCCACTGATAGATTTACCCAGAGAGATACTATTAACCTTGGTGTCACTCCAAGAGAGTATGGTACAACTCAACAACCATGGTGAGGATCAGGAGATATTCCTTGGCTTGGAGTGACTCTAAAGCTCTCCTTCTGTTATTTGGTACCAAGAACAGAGATTTTGCTGCTGTAGGGAGATCCTATGTGTTCAAGGTTATTGTGACAAATTTATGGGAGTAACATAAATGAGAGTGAGAAATCAAAACACTGGGCATCCCTTAACAGCAATGCCTGGGGCTGTTGGACAAGAAGCAAGAGGACAATGATCAAGCTCAGTCCCCCACCAGCTTAGATTCTTATCTCCAGTGCCAAGTGCAAAGAACAGTAACACTCCCATGAACGCTGTACCAGTATCAAGGGCTGCAGATAGAATATAGTTATACCTCTGCCACCATCTCTTCCTGAAACGGAAGACAAAATAATTGAAGATGGTACCAGTTATGATCCAGGAAGAAATGTTTGCAGGCGTGGCAGGAGGCATGCCAGCAAAACCATATGTGATGACTGGTATGTTTATCAGTGAAATCCACTTTTTCTTGGGAAAAATCTTGCTCAGAACCCAAACTGGTACAGGCAGAAGTGCACCCACAAGGAAAAGCCACACCAGATTTCGGTACATTCCATGCTGCCCAAACAGGCGCTTCGGACCAACAAGACCCCAAATTACAGATGCATCAAATGTGACTCTGTATTTTGGACATGTCCAAGGGCTGTTTGAAGGTAATGCATCCACATCACATATATTCTCTATAGATTCCAGCATCCACCATGCAACAGAAAGATTCACTATTCCTGTAATTACTGTAGCCGCAAGCTGTAGAAAAATAGAAGTACAAAAATTGAGAATGGGAGAAACCAGAACTTTAGTGAATACATACAGATACAGCTAAAAAGGATAACAAATGAGGGGAAAATGGTTTAAAGTGCAGGGTGGATGAAGTTTTCCCAAGAATTAGATGTAAAACAAAAAAAACCCAGTCAGGGGAATATCAATCATACCTGAGCAGTGTACATACACCGAGGAGGAATTTTCATATAGTAGCCAAGCTTAAGGTCGGCAAGAAAAGACAGTGCATGTATAGTACTGATCCTGCCATAGATCTTGAAAAGTAGATTTGCTATGGGCTTCCCGGGCGAAATGTAACCAAATATGAACTGTGCAATAATATCATAGCCTGGTTGCTATATTATGCATAGCATCAGAAATATATTCAGTCAGACTAATAAGCTAATAGTAGAAAACAAAGAGGTACATCTATTGGGCTTCAAAAATGAAACAACAAAAGTCATAGGTCTTTCCAAAACTGAAATTAGACAATTTAAGGGTATTGATTAGACTTCTCTAATGCAATGGAAAATATATATATATAAAATTGTTATCTAAGTAAAAATAGTTTTCCTTTAACAAGGTATCACTTCAAAGCATGAAGTTTTTACAGTCGAGGATAACAATTTATCACTGATTTTCAAATTTGATTGTGGGATTTTTTATCATTGACATTTCAGATTAAACTTCATGATTTATCATCGGTCTGAGAGAAACTTTACTTCAAATCCAAACCAAACAGCTAGAAGAAAAACAGACGTCAAACCTGGTTTGTAGTTGCTTGAATGACTCCAATTGGAAGAGTCAAGAACCATGCCAGTGCACATGCTAGTATCATACCCCACCACGGGAGTTGAACTTCTTCTTCCCATACAAATGACAATAGAAGGCAAAATGCCAAGCTGCCAAACAATAAGACTAAAAACCACCACTCTGGGACATCCTTATACTTCTTCATCAAGCGCCCATGTATATCCAATTTTCCAGCATTCATAGCAGATCTGCTCCTCTTGAGAATGTCACTGTAGTCACAAAATTCACACCTCATCACTGTTGCAATGGCTGGAACCTAGTTTCTACTAGTTTTTCAGATTATGAAGGAAAAGAAACAATGAAAGGGACTTACTGTCCATTGAAGAGGATCACATGTGTAATTGTTGCTGCAATCCGGGCAAAGCCTGATCCAATAGAGAGAGCAAAAAGGGGACTGAGATATATCTTGCCGTACTCATGGTAGGCCTTCACATCCAAATCATACTGTGGTGTCAAGATCCGTGTGGTATCATATTTTTGACCATTGGCAGTAAACAGATGGCTAGAGAAGATGGGAAACTTCCTTGACTCAAATACATCGTATTTCCAGTAAGATAAAGGAATAATTATGTAAATAAACATTACGAACCCAATAGTAACATTTAGGATTGAAAACCATGGTGTCACAAGAGGACTTCCATGATATGCTGAAATCCCGGCCCAATCAAAGGATAATGCTCCAAAACCCAAACCCTTGTACCCTGAACCAAGTTGGTTTGCTGTGACACTATGTGGCCAAATCCAACAAACCCAAGAGAAAAATGTCAGCATACTGAACATGTATCCAGGCAATGTGTAGTATGCAAAGCTGGCCAATGCAAATATTATGAAAAACTGCATACGTGACAATCTCTTCCTAGAATGGTCCTTTTCATGAAGAGCCCTGAATCAAATTCAAACAAAGTATTTATATTAGAACAAAAAAAAAAGTCCACATCATTTTGAAATTTCCTTTAGTTAAGAAACATCTTTGAAGGCATGTAAAGCAAAATTTAGTGTTGCAGTTATTAATGACGAGGCAATAAGAATGGCAAAATGAGGTTGAAAAGTTTGAGATTGTTTGAAACAATGCACGAGAGCTCATTTAAGAAGGCCAAAATATGATAGTAAACGCAATGTATGGAAAACAAATATAGAGGAAATTTGTTCCTGACTTAAACAGGAGTAGGAGAAAATCTTGACTAGAATGAGGATCAACATTGTGATCCTTTATATCAGTCTTTATTTAGTCCATTTGTCTGTTCTTTGTATTCAACCAATTCTGATCATCTAAACATAGTCATATCAAGGCATTTTAAATACTCCCCTTGTTAATCAGCTTTCTTGAGTTGTGTAAAACCAAGGATAAACAATTCTCTCTTTGTTTTTCTTTTCCAAGGAAAGGGGAGTACTCATGCACTAGAATCAGCTTACCTAAAGAGAGAAACCTGTGCCAAGTTGGAAGGCCACCACATATCTGCAGGTTCTACTAGATATTTCCTCAGCAAACCAGCCCAACCATATCCTAAGATCTGGTAGGAGCCAAGAAGTAATCGAAATGTGTTCATCAATAACAGCTCAACAAAAGAAATCGAAGAAAATTAAGACACTAAATGATTGTCATTATCTAATCTATTTTGTCAAGCATTCTGCATGTCATATCCAGACACCAAAAATCTGTTCTATATTTATTGAAAATTTTATATTCAGGCATATCCACCAGATCAAATATTCTAAAAGCAACATATGTTAATCAAAACATGAAACAGAAAGAGATATGAGAGCTTGCCTGTGTTGTCAGTACAATTATGAGAGCTACAATGAAGCTAAGATTTTGCTTGTAATAAGCTTTCATGACATTGATTGCCCCAATTGAATATGCATCTCCACCCCCAGAGGAAACTGCATTGTTTGCAAAAATGGTTATGAGGACATGCTCTTTCATATTGAAGGGGCCAGGATTCAGGCTGTATTCCCACCCAATGAAGGGCACATGCATCTTCCTGGTTGGGAGAATTGCTGCCATGAATTTCCCAAGAGGCAGGGCCAAAATCTGGGCTAAAATGGCAGATATGGTCAAGGGCTGTGTTCTGTAGGTGTAGAAAGTGTTGAGAAACATGATCAGGACACATGATATGAAACCCAGAACCCATACTCGGAATGTGAGTACAGGCAGAGTTGGGTCATCAGTAACAGGCACCACCAGTGCCACTTCTTCTATTGGTGATTGATCCTCCATCTCTTTCTCCTCCTGAGCAGTATCTATCATATGCCTGGCCATCCTGCCAACCTAAACAGTACCCTGCTCTAAATCAATTATGAATATCAGAAAACCAAAAACTGAAACCAAATCACCAAACGGATTGGGCTGTATAATGTTCTCCAATCTTCAAATACATATATTTAGACAGAAAAAAGAACATAAATGATTAACTATTATGTTTGAACCCGACTCAAAATCAAATATACAAAAACAACATCAAAGTTTCACTTCAAATAGCACAAACAAAAGTACCAAGTGGGTAGTTATAAACCGAATAAGATCAACAGAGCACAGAAAACAATCCTAAAAACAGAAGCCAACAATTGAGTGAAATCTTCTAGACATCATGAGAGTGAAAAGGTCAAGCTAGCTCAGGAATGAAAAATCTCAGAAAGAAAGATGATAATATAATTCTAATCAACTATCTCTCAATTTTGGTAAGACAGGAGCTGTCTGAAGGATATCTACAAGTTAGAACCCACTGACAAAAGACAGACCAGTCTAGCTACAAACCTTGTGGTTTTTAAGCATATATAGAACCATTATAAGCTGCTTACATTACAAAAACATAATCCAAGGTGGATCAAATCTTCCTAGTCAAAAGTTCAAAACTCTGTTTGGCATTACAACCTGCAGCAATACTACTTTTGAGAGAAAAAAGAACCAGGCCAGGTAAAGTATGGGTAAGTATTCACTCAATTCAGTGGAAAGATTTATATATCACAAGACAAAAACCAGCATAAAAATCTAAGTTACTGACAATATCAGAATATTTGACTTACAAAAGCTTAACCAAAGTGTAGACAGATAATGGACTTGAGCAGATATAACACCCAGTGGAATGTTTTTAGTAGCAGATAGCCTAAAAGCTGCACCCAATTCAAATGATAACCTCAGTTAAATACCAGCAGCCAAAAACAAACCATCAAATCACTGAAATGAATAAGTGCCCACAAACAAAAAGCCAGCTTACATATTCTTTTTGCAGCAGAATAAAACAGAGGAGACAGACAGAGAATGGAATCAAATGCAAAGAAACAACTTACTTGAGAAGACAATACAATGCAGCCAAAACTTGTGGAGAAAAAAAGGAATGTGTGTCTGTCTGGCTGGGGTGCATTGCATTTTATATCAACTCGTACAAGGTCTCTGTTTGCAGTAGTGCGGTTGCTGTAAGTGGGTTGAATAATGTTAGTGGAATGGAGTGTGGAGCTCACGCAGAGGAGCGTGGTATGCATGTTACTCTATAAATTCCATTCTGCTTCCACTGCGTTTAACCATTCTTTAAATTCTAATTCTCTGATTTACACACGTAGAACACGACTTTTTAAAGTAAATGGAATATAAGAACTGTTTGTGATAGAATAGAAAGCAATTGAACAGTCAATCGGCCTAGATTTGAAGAGCTGTATTGGAATTTAGTATGAATTTCGATTAACCAGATATATACTTCAAATTTTGTAAACTAGTTGTTTTTATTGTAATTCATCCTTTTATTTATGGAAATGATCTTGAAGCCTACAAACTAATCTTGGAGTGTAAACCTGGACCTATAGAAATGAACTGGTAGAGAATGCTCAATTGTAATAGATTCGACTCATTTTATTGTGCCTATACTTCAAGTTGCGCGATGTTTACAAGTATTGTTTTGTTCTTCTTATCTTGAAAAATAGTTGAATGCACATCATATTCATATGCATGGGATGATGATGCAAGTTGTTGATATAATTAGGATGCTCAATTATTATGTTACAATGCTTGTGTGAATGCTCTTGTTATGGTTGTTAGATGATCTTTGCATTGAATGTACTTCAACAACATAGTACACAAATGCACAATTGTGTGTGTACTATTTTAGTTCATAACAGTTAATAAAAAGATTGGTAAGATTTTGAACTTGAATTTGAAATTTCAAAAGTTTGAGTTTTATATAGATATGATTATAGAAATGGCTTAGGCCAATTCTATGTCTATGAATTTGATCTAGATGATGAATGCGAGACGTACAACTTGAGACTAGTTTTGGGGATAATTGATGATGTGGACACGATGGGATAATGTCATAATTTAAATTTTATATTAGAATATGTCAAAGTGTCCGAAAAATAAGGGAACTGAGCAATGGGTATGTGATTTTCACCATTACATTTTGCCCCCACTTTGATGTGCGTGTGAACTATTATGAGGATCAATGTCAAAGTAAATTAAATAGTCAACACAAAACTTAAATGTTCTTTAACACTCCAAGGATGTGGATATGGAAAATATGGTTGTATTCTTGCAATAAGCACTCCATTCGAAAGTCGCAAAAAAGAAGAAGTATGAAATGAGTAGCATCTATTACACATTTAAAATAGACAAAATCTACAACTTTTTAACCAAATCGTGTTTAACCATCTTTAAATCTAGTTCTCTCTAATTCACACACTTAGAACATGACTTTTCAGAGTAAATAGAATATAAGGACAATTTGAAATGGAATATAAAGTAATTAAACAATCAATCAACCTAGAGTTGTGCTGAAATTTAGTTTGAATTTTAGTTAATCAAATATGTACTTCAAATTTTGTAAATTGATTGCTTTTTTATTACAATTTATCTTAGTGTTTTTGGAATTGATGTTCAAATCTACATACTAATCTTTGAGTCTAAATCTAGACCTACATAAATGAACAGGTGGGGATTGCCCAATTGAAAAAGATTCAACTTATTTTGTTGTACATATATTTCAAGTTGTATGATGTCTATAAGTATTGTTTGAGACTCACTAAGTTGGGGACTAGTTTTGGGGGATGAGAGACGATGTGGACAAGATGGGATAATGCCATAATTTAAATTTTATATATTAGAATATATCAACGTGTGTCCAAAATATAAGGGAAAAGGGCATGGGTATGTGATTTTTATCATTATATTTTGCCCCCACTTTATGTGCATGTGAACTACAATGAGGATCCATGTCAAAGTAAAATAAATTGTCAACATAAAATTAAAAGGTTTTAACACTCAAAGGATATGGATATGGACAAATATTGTTGTATTCTCCTTGCAGTAAGCACTCCATTCGAAACTTGGAAAATAGAAAGTATGAAATAAGTGGCATCTATTTCACATTTGAAATGGGTACTATCTACAACTCACTTCAAAATTATTCTTGTAAATAATAAAACTAAGAAGGAGAAGCATAAGAGATTTCATCCAAGTGGAAAGTGGTGAAGCTTCAACTAAGTGAAAAAATGTTATGACTTTAATTGTGACAAACATTTTGAGGACAAAAAAATGTTTATAAAGCATCTTTCATAAAAATTATATCAACCATTTCCTTACAAAACTAACTCACAAAAGGAAATATAGTGGCATATGTACCTACAAATGATGCATGTAATTGGAGTTAGGGAGAAACCATATGATTATGATAGAGCATGCAAACTAGAGAAAGATACCATTGTATGATAAACATGGAAAAAAAGGTAAGATGTGATTTTGGAAAGTATAATTAACAAGGGAAGAGAAAGATGCCCTCCAATGTTGTCCCCAACAAAGAAAAATATTTTTTTTTCTATTAAATATCATGAAACTTATTACAAAAATCAGCATATATCATCACTATACATGAGAAGCTTGTTGCATAGATATGCAAGTTGTAAACTACATGACAGTATATACATTTTCCAATCAAAGTTACATAAAAAAGATATATGCTTGTACAATTAAAACAAAAATAGGCTATATGAAAGAAGACATTTATGTGACCACTCTTGGTAGCCAGGCTACCCAACCAACAACTCCACTCGTCCACTTCAGCTATCTATTTTATTGCATGATTCAAGTTAACATGTGGTCATTCAGCTCTACCACAAGAAATGCAACAACAACATCTACAAATAAAAAATTTGAGATAATGATAGGCTAAAAATTCTAGGTGAAGATCATATGAGCAAAAGTAAGATGTAAGATATAAGGGCGATAATGATCGTAAGCATGTAAGTACAAAACATTTAAACATGGTATAATTCATAAATATGTAGGCATGTAAGCATAAAATAAACATGATAAGCATGTGTAAACATTAGGAACATCATGAGCGTATAATGTAGGGATGTATAAGCAAATGAGGGCATGAGAGAAAACATTGGCAATAATCATGGAACATAGGAAAAAATGAGTCCTACAAGAAAATATGGGAACTAAATAGGGGCATAGGGAGGTATAAAAGCTAAACATCATAAGCATGTAAAGTGGATGATATATAAACTAACATCTAAGCATATAACATGTAGAAACTAAAGGAAGATCATAACAACCATAAAAAAGCACCCATTGGAAAAGACAACATAAGACATAATATAGGTTGTGAAAAGAGAATAGGAATTACACAACAAACAGGGCACAAGAAAATGACAAAAGTGTAATAACATATAAGAAAAAATAAGAAAGGAGGATCACAATATACATTACACATGCAAGGTCAAAGTAGAGATAATACAAAATACAAAAATAGGTGACACAGGGAACACAATACATGTTCAAAGTCACTTGTGTCAACATATACCACTAAAAATGTCTTTTTGGCATCTATATGATAATAGGATACTAAAAATGAACATGCAAATAACACAACACAAACATAAAGATGAAGGGAAAAAGTAAGTATGGAATGTAAAAAATGGTAAGGGAGATATGTGAGGCTATCTAACTAATAAATAAGTTCCTATCAATTATTTTAAATAGATATAAAAATGTGAATCTTAAAAATATAAAATAATTAAATGAAAGAACTCAATTCACACTCAACAATCACACAATAGAATATAAGATCAATATATGAAATAAAATGATAATTAATAGTAATACCTTTCATACAAAATCCTTAGTATTGCTCCACTATACGTATTTTAAATGACAGATATGTGTGTTTCTCTCGTAATAGCATAAGCTTTATTGTAGAATAATGATGATATGATTGTATCACTGGAAAATGGAAGCACTTCCATTTAGGACTGGTTTAGCCCTCCGAGCAAGTGGTTTGGGGTCATGTCAAACACCTTGAATGGGTCTTTTAATTGGATCTAGATTTTTCCCCTATTTTGCCCCATTTTCCACTTCTTTCCTTCCTGTTTCTAGCATCCTGATCTAAAATTATGAGATTCTTGACTTTAGGGTCAAGGTCGATCTTTTTGGGTCAAGGTTGACCTTTTTGGGTCAAGGTCTCCCTGACCTAGGTCAAGGTCGACCTTGACCTTGACCAAGGGTCCAAATTTAAAAATCCAAAGGATTTCGGATGTCAACACTAGTACATTTTGCACCATTTTTTGACGCACTATTGGTCAAAGTTTCTACCCAACTCGGTCGAATGGTCGACCAATGGGTTCGTCGCTATTATTGGCGTTGAAATATCGACCCATTACTGAACTCGTCGAATGATCAACTCCTCTATTGGTCAAAAACAAGGGCAACCTAGGCCGAAGATAACATTGGTAAGTGTTTGTGTATTGGTCAATCTTTTGACCAATATGGGTCAAAAACTTTGGTTGCTTCGACAAGGATGCCAAACTCATGATGGTCATATTTCGACCAAATTTGGTCAAAATATTTAGCGGCTCTGACCAGGATGCCAAACCTGTGACGCCACATTTTGACACAAAATCATCAATTTTAGGCCAGACTTTCAACGCAGGTGGGTTGAAATTTCGATGCAACGTGGAGTGTTTAAAAAAAAATTGAAGATAAATATCTAGACTAATCACCAGTGGCATCCTGATCGGTGATTAGTCTAGATATTTATCTTTAGGTGTCCACACTCATTTTGCTGCTTGTTGCTAGCAGGTCCTTGCTCGTTCTGTTTTCCAGACTGCTTTGGGCTCTAGCAATCCATCTTCTCTGCTCTACATGAAACTGTTGGTTTTTTCATTTTGTTTGAACTATTTGAGAGATAGGCTCTGACTAGTGATCCGTGAATTGGTAGAGCTTCCTCGTAGATGCCCACAACTCTTCAAATCTATTGGTGTGAAGCCCCCAAAGGTTATTCTTCTCTATGGGCCTCCTGGTTCTAGGAAAACCTTAATTGCTAGGGCAGTGGCAAATGAAACCGGTGCCTTCTTTTTCTATATCAATGGACTTGAGATCATGTCAAATTTGGCTAGAGAAAGTGAAAGCAATCTCCAAAAGGCTTTTGAGGAGGCTGAGAAGAATGCCCCGTCCATTATATTTATTGATGAAATTGATTCTATAGCTCCCAAGAGGGAAAAAAACCATGGTGAAGTTGAGAGGGGAATTATTTCTCAACTTCTTACGCTTATGGATGGACTTAAATTGCATTCCCATGTTATTATTATGGGAGCAACTAACTGACCAAATAGTATTGATCCAACACTCAGAAGGTTTGGAAGGTTCGACAAGGAGATTGATATTGGGGTTCCAGATGAAGTGGGCAGGTTGGAAGTGCTTCGCATCCATACAAAGAATATGAAGCTCTCTGATGATGTATGTATATTGGGGCCTTATTTTTTGTACTTCTATATCTAATGTTAAACAGTTCTTGGATTTTGAAAGCATTTATTAATCTTTATGTTTCTTGATGGAGTATCTATTTATCTTTAGTTTTCTTGTTACAAGTTGATCTTGAAAAGATTGCTAAGTATACCCATGGATATGTTGGAGCAGATCTTGCTGCTTTGTGTACTGAGGCTGCACTTTAGCGCATTAGGGAAAAGATGGATGTTATAGACTTAGAAGATGAGACAATAGATGCTGAGATTCTAAACTCCATGGTCGTTAGTAATGAGCACTTCCAGACTGCTTTGGGCTCAACTAGCAATCCATCTGCTAAAGCCATTACTAAAAAATGTCAGGCCAATTTCATTAGTGTGAAGGGCCCTGAATTGTTAACAATGTGGTTTGGAGAGAGCGAGGCTAATGTGAAGGAAATTTTTGATAAAGCTAGAGGATCAGCTCCTTGCATTTTGTTTTTTGACGAGCTTGATTCTATTGCTACATAGGTGTGTTGATTTTTTATGAGTGAAGTTCAAGTTGAGGATGATGAATATATTTGAGTAGGAATTTTGTTTGAACTATTTGAGATAGGCTCTCTGACTGGTGATGCATAACTAGTTTGCATGTTTGCAGTGTGGAAGCAGTGTTGGGAATGTTGGCGGTGCTGCAGACAGAGTCCTTAACCAGTTGTTGATGGAGATGGATGGTATGACAGCCAAGAAAATAGTTTTCATTATTGGTGCTACAAACAGACCCGATATATATTACATACAACTTTTAAAATTATAAATATACAAATCTATAAAATATACATATATAACATAAAAGGAAGTGTTGATGCATAGTGACAAATAAAATAAGGAAAGCTTCTACTCTCTTGATTTGTAAAATTTTCTCTGCCTCTACTTTTTCTTGTGTTTCCACCCTCATTCTTGCAGTTGATATAAAAGAATGAAATGAATGATGGTGAAATTGAGATAAATTTTGTGTAAATAAACTAAACAGATATAGAACAAAAATATGAACAAAGTTGAAGATAACGAGTTGGGTTTTTCTTAAATAAATGAATACCATCAACCCATTTACAAAATGCAAAAGTATATGCTAGCAATCTCCAACAATATCATGGTAAAAAGGACATTTAGTATTGGATGTAAAAGTCTTGTCTGCATTTATTTCATTCATTGCTTTCTTGACATGCACATCAGCCTCTATATCCACAATAAGTGTTTGAACTATCTCATATTCATAGTTTGACATAGCCTGTAAGCATAGAAATGAACGATTGAATCATACTGCATTCAAATTTCATCTTGTTTGATATTTAAGAGATATTTTATAGTAATCAATTGACAATACACATCAATAAATAAATGAAACTTATATGAATATATCAACCTTTTCAAGCTCTTCAACAACTTTAGCAACCTTGTTCTTTTGCTCAAAGATATCGTCCATATTCATCTTTGGAACACTAGAACGAATAATTGTAAATCATACATGGAAACAAGGTAGTTTATAAGAGTAGAGATATTATATGATAATACAAATCACATTAATCTAAAAGACTACTAGACCATTTCGAAGATCATATCAATCAAATTAAATATGAATCCTCACAAGGCAAACATAACATTCAGGCATCCAAAAATAATGGATGCAAATTCACAAACTATTTTTTCTAAAATCAACATTTCATCATATAAGAGGAACTGCCAATATTAATATATTATCTCACAAATAGATGCAAATTCACAAATTAATTTTCTAGATTCAACATTTCAACATATAAGAAGAACTGTCATAGACCTTTTGTGAGGGTATCAAGCACGCCGCTTGAATCCAAATATTTCCTGAAAGCTTCCTTCTTGGATTCATTTGCCTTCTAGATAAGGATGACAAGCATTATCATAGAGCCTAAATGTTCAGTTCTTGTCATTGAATTCATGCATACAATCATCTACAATTGTAGCACTAAAACAACTAATTTTTGAGCACATAAGGATTGTTTGCTTAAGTAAATCCTAAGGGGACATCAAGTAAATTTTTTCACATGGGTGTATTAGGCTATTAGCTATAGAATATCTATGCTACTTATAGATCCAATTGATATTTGATTTAACACTTCACCTACTAAAAAACACAAACCAATGAAATAATCCACATTAGGCCAAGAGAGGTTGATGCATTCAATACAAGAATACTTACACAAAATGAAGCCGAATCATGCCAGATAATGACAATGAGAAGTTGATTATTGGCCCTTCTAGTTTTTTATTTGATAGTTTCCTGACAATGACACATTCAAAATGCACTTATGAGCAAAGACCTAGAACGAATGAAATTGATTAAATAATGAAGGTGTGTTAGTTTGAGCTTCACTTGGTTTCAAGAATACTTTAATATTCTCTACTTAACAAGGCCAACCACATGAAGGTGGAAGCTCATCTGGCTTCACCCCCCCCCCCCCTAACATCAATCTAAATTCCTCATTAACATCTAATTACACACTTCATTCATCCATTTATGAACTATAACATTCAATCAATACAATCACATAACAATCATTAATATGATATAACATGCATTAATATGCAACACTAATCAAGAGTTCATTAACACATAACAATATTCATTAACATGACATATAATTCAATATTAATACACAACATTCATAGATAATTACTTAAAACAACGTTCTTTCATTATCCAACAAAGTTAATCAAACAAGTTTTATCAAAGAGCATATTTAAGAAATCATTTCTTTTTTAGGTTTTTCTTAGATTTCTTATTTAGGTAAAGGCTGATAGGACCATCAATATTATCTTCCTCCTCTTGTGGTTGTGATCTCAAATTATGATGCTTCCTCATGTCTCAAGGAGTACGACGTTGCTGCACTAAAGGGGGGTCTACTACAATAACAAGTAAATGGGTTAAATTCGCATACTTTTTTTTATTGTTACATGTATTTCATTAACCAGTAGAACATAACATGCATTTTTCTTTACCTGACAATGCCACATTATCATGTACAATAACATTTTGATCTTCCACCACCTCAACATGCTTAACATGCTCTAAAATATTCAAAAAAAGGTTACACGGCCAATTGCAATTAAAGATGTTAAATTCTATCAATAATTATGTAATTTATTTCCAATAGAAAATTAATACCTCCAACATTGTGATGCACATCATGGCCTTCATCATGCCCAGGTTCTATGGTAGGATTTGAAGGCTATAGTGAAATGTCATGCACATTGTTATCATGAAATAGTCAATTTATGTTCGAAATTAACTATTTAATTTGATTTACTTTTCATTTGACCAATTTACCTATGTCTCATCTGGTGCAAAAAATTCTTCATTGTGGCTTTTGGATTCTTGGCATAGGCGTGCAACCATGACTGCATAGCCTTCCTTCAAGGCTATTCTCTTGTCTTCATCCGTGGGCTCTACATTGAATTATGTGCCCTATATTTTTTATTTAATATCGTCACTTTTACATGTATGATATGATTAAACAGAATTGTTTGCAACCTTATATATATAAATTTGATATGAAATTCCAATGCTGCTACTTACAAGTCAAGAGTGAAGTTTCATATAGCCACCAGAGCCAAGTTTGTGTTGGCCAACCTTTGTTAATCTCGCTTGTGTGGCTTTTGATGTGTCTTGCAGTCTATGAAAAGTTTGAAACATGTTAGATTATATATTTACAAAGATCACTAATTAGTGCATGATTACATTCTACTTAATACTATCATGACATACCTTCTTTTGTTGTCTTTTGGTTAAATTCCACTACCCTTTAGCCTTTTCTCTTTTGCATCTTCCATTATTTCATTCCACTCCATTAGTGGAATCATAGGAGGATGCTCGTACTTTGGGTTATCCTTTAGATCCCTTCTATGTCCCTCACAATCTTTAAATGTTTGTCTGCTCTTGTAAGAATCTTGCCTCTGTCAAAAATTTTAATTCCAAAGAGGTCCTCTAAAGATTTAATGAGCTGATTTTTAAAGTTAGCATCCTGATCATTCCACCTTTTTTGAAAAAATAAAATTGTTAGATATCATAACTTTAATATAGTACAATAAATGGAAGATAAGAAAAATATTGTACCAATATTATGAAGCTACGTACCTTTTACGTATGGTGGGCCCAAATAGCTTCAATGTCATTTCAAAAAATGTTCTTAAAAAACATCATTTCCTACAAAAATAGCATGGGATTATCAGTCCAAAATGAGTTATGTATAAGTAAACTAAAATTACACTGTAAATAATAACAATTTTAGAGCACTTGGAAGCTTTGGTACTTTTAACAGAACCATATTGTTCTTGTTCATCAACAATGTCCCTGCAAACGAACCAGTACTAGTAACACGAGCTGGTCCAGGAAATGGTTGATCTTCACTAGTACTGGTCTGATTTGTTCTTGTACCAGGTGTAGGTGTATCTATTAGTACACAAAATAGGTCCATACAGTGTATAAAATTCACACAAGAAAAATAATCAATTCATGATTAGCACATAACAAAATATAGAAAAATAAGGTTTTACCAGTTGTAGATGGTATAGAGGAAGATGTTTGCAAGCACCTTGTTGCGGACAATGCAGCCATCGAATGCAAAATGTTAATCAAAGGAGGTGTCTGCACTTCATCATGAGCTTTAGAATACATTGTTAGCAAAGACATTTGCAATGGATAAAGATTAAATGGGGTACTAGAAGCATCCCAAACATAAGTTGAGTCAATAATGCATACAAAGGTTAAATCAATGGTTAAAGGTTTAAGGATTATTTACATGAAGATTGTGTGGCACTACAACCCTCACCATGTTGATGACATTTCACACATGTCAAAAAATTATGTAAGAAGAACACATCATATTTTAGATCATGATCCATAAGATAGTATAAAATATAAACATTTATTGAACTTTAATGATTGCTTAAGATTAATTACTGCTTACATCAATAGAATTGACTCTACCTGTCAATTCTTCTTCGATTTCCTTTGACTCCTCGGTTTTGTTTGCTTCCATTAGAAGGTTAAGAATTTTATTACCATATTTAGTTTTTATTTGAGTAGCCATGAATACATGGTTAGATTTATATTCTACGTCATCTCTAAATGTCACATCAACTTCAGATCGAAATAGATTTGCTGCCTCTTTTGCTTTTCTCTATCAATAAGTATCAAGTTGTGACATCAATATCAGTAAAATTCTATCAAAATAACTCCAAAGCCATAAAGAAAAGAACATAATAATATGACATTTTTTTCTATATAATTTGTAGAATTACACTAATTAAGTTTTACCTTTGCTGAAGAAAGTGTACTGTGAGGAACATCCCTGCCTGTATCTTGAGGTGGAATATTCATGTCACCTTGTGACAAAGGTTAGTAATTCTTAGCAATCATAAGCGATTGGAGTCAATATTAATTGGAGGCAATTGGCTTAAATGTTATACTTACCAGTCCCATGATAGGAAATTTTTTTGTATCTACATGATTCAAATTGTAATCTATTAGAAACTCTTCCCCTGCATTTATTGATTTTATCGCACATACAAATACATGATTTCCCTCGCGTGCCTCGAATATACAATTCAGCCGCTTATTAGTTGACACGGGTCAAGAACTATTTATAAAACCTACAATATTCCTTATTGATTTTGGCCTTCCATCAATATACATAGCGAGGCTTTTAGTTTGATTATTTTCTTTGCATTGTATATAATTTGCTGACAATACATACCTACACATACTTTTTTTATATTGCACAATCTGTATCCAATTCTTGTAATTGTAACAAGGTCCTACATACTCCATCAATTCAACAACTTGATTATAACTGACCTTTATGCCATCCATGGAAAATAAGCCCAAACCATGTAATGAAGATGGAGCTATGCGATATATCCTTTCGTTAATAGAAAAATCAGTATTAACTAGAGGTAGTTCCTTGGGTACCCATTCTTTCTGAAGATGTGTGTACCTTAAGGGAACCTTCATGTCGTCTTTGGTCTCATTATCATAAGAACATGACCCCCCCTTAGCAAGGAAAAATTGCATTTGTTTTTCAAATTTTCTTCTAATCTTTTGACCTCTAGTTGATCTCCCTATTTTAGACCTACTAGATGTCTCACTTTTGTCTTCTATTCCCACATTTTCCTCACTTGAGGAAGACAAATCAGACAAATACCTATTTGGTGATACTTACAATCCATCAAATGAGAGACATAGTAGGATCTATATATTTTGCTGACTAAAGAGAAGGAAACCAAATAATAAATTATACCTATCGATCCATGTCAAAGGCGTTAAATTTCTTGCATATGTAAATCATTTATCTTAAGTTAGCCAAAAATTACATGATATGTAAGCTACAAATTACATAGAAGACAAAATTTACATGATGCAAAATATACTTCATGACTATAGAGTTCAACACATAATAACTTAATTCAAATTTCTATGAATAAATTAATACCTCATACATGGCATTTATCATACCTTGACATACATTTCATTGATCATGTTATTCATCATCCTCCTCATCCATGTCATCATCATGACTATCATCATCATGACCATCATCTTCATGACCATCATCAGCATCACCAGAATCATCATCCTTTTCTTCTTCTTCTTCTTCTTCATTGTGTAACAGTCGTCCATGATCATCATTTACTTTGTCTTCTGATTCTTTAGTATCTTCTTCTTCCATCACATTATACTGTACCAGCCTTCCTCTTGGATCATGTCTAACAACAAATGACCAACTTGGTTTATGTGGAACGACAAAGTAAAACACGTGCTCACATTGGCTTGGAAGAACATAGGGCTCATCTCCAATTGGCTCAAATGACTTTGTATTAATCATTGTAAATCCACTATCATGTTCAATAACAGTCCTATCAGGATCATTTTGATTCAGCCGTAGCCTGTACCATTTGATGACAAATAGAACTAATTTGAATGAATTAAAGTCGCACTCAAGTATATCATCCAAAATGCCATAGTATCGATTTTCAGATTATTGAAGATATATGTCATTTCTAGATGAAATATTAGTGACCTCAAAGACTGCACTTATCCCAGAATCACAAGTTTTCTTTGTGTCATCTAACTTTTTTATGTGAAATTTACAGCCATGGTAGTACATATATTTGTGGTGTTTGATTTGCAATTATTCAAACACGTCAAGATTATTTGCATCAATCTGTGAGTTGATATTAAACTTATGAGTCATGGTTAGTAAACTTATATGTACCTTTCTACCTCTTAAACCATATGCTAGATCAAGTATCATTGGTGTAACATTGGGATCTTGATTACGATGAGCTTCTTTAACCAATGATGCAACACCATCCCATGTTAATGAGTGACCATTTTCCTGAGATTGTTGAATCCATAACGTCATCCAATCAAGATTGTTTGCAATATACAAATGTAGTGCATCCCACTCATGACCAACTATAAATAAAACAAATAGACCTCTTAGAAACAACTTATATTGAAGATCTATAAGAATTAATAAACTACAATAACATCGTATAATTACCTTTCACTTTCCTCAATCTACCTTTCCCCATCAAGTACTCCCCTTCAAATTTGTTAATAGAGTTGGGATCCCAAATGCGATCTACATGGATATTTGTTGCAAACATGGAAATATATTCACTAATATACACCATGGTCTGGTATACCATATATCCCTCCACCATAGAACCCTCAGGATGTGCTCTTTGTCGAACCAAGCCCTTCATAAATTGCAAGTGTCTCTTAACCATCCATATTGACCTAGTTTGTACAGGTCCACACAATTCAATCTCCTCAACTAGATGTATGAGGTAGTGTTCTTGAGCATTGAAAAAAGTTGGAGGTAGACACTTTTGCATTTCACACATAAGCTAGGGAATTTTTCTCTTCCAATATTTTATATCTTTTTAATCAATTTCTTTAGATGATAACCACTTGAAAGAGATTCAACTCGTAAGAACATATAAATAAGATTTTAGATAAAAATATATAATAAATTACATAAAAATTAAAGCAAGTCATAAATATAATAACACTTCTAACCTCATGAATTCTCCAAGATCATATATAACTTGTTTAACACTGTTGTCAAACTGGTCTGGGTCGGATAGAGGTAGGATGTACTGCAATGATTAAAAAATGATCTTTTCAATATATTGTAAAATAATACAATAAAAAGTACATGCAATTTTACAAATATATTGTAAATAGAGAACATGACTTACCTTGATGAAGGTATGCCAATCATGTGTTTTCAACCCTGGCCCAAAATCACCTTTCTTTGATACAAGACTGCTTATATTTGTAGCAAATCCTGTTGGAATTTTTTTTTTTTTTATGACTTATTTTAATGCATCACTTTGCTACTCAGTTAATAGCCAAGGAAGGGCACTCGTGTTTATGTGGTCTCCATTGCTATTTGATTCCATGAAAGTTTTCAGTGCATGATTGGATTCATGAATGTCATTACAAATTTTTGCCATTTTTTCTTTGTCATGCCTTCCATCCAATATTTTCCATAGTGTCTCTATTACATTCTTTCCAATATGCATAGGATCAAACAAATGCACAATTGGGAGATCCTTGTAGTACAACAACCAACTAAATTGACTAGGATAACTTTTTAGTCCTCTAGGAAGTTGGTCATTGATGCTTTGATGACCTTCACGAGCATCAATAACATCATTAGTAAATAAAAGACAATATCAAAATCTAAATTTCAAACAAAAATCATCAGATGGAATGACATTACCTTAGAGATTTAGTCTATTGTATTCCAACTTCCATAGATGAGGTGTCATTCTTCGTGGCCTTGATGTCATCTCTTCTTTCTCATTAAAAAGATATTTTTTGATAGTTTGATACTTATGATTATTGTGGAGAAAGTGCCTAAACTCATCGAACACCTTCTTTCCTAAACTTCTTGAATGATGAGATTTCATCTTCAGACCACAAACTAGACATGCGAATTTACCCTTTGTCTAAAGACCTAAAAGATATCGTACAATTGGATCATGTACAATTATCATGCGTAACTTAAACATACAACAATAATGTGTAAGCACTATAACATATCAAAAATACGTGACCTTAACATGAATATATAACATATCACAAAAATGAGTTAACCCAGGGGCATCATGTATTGTCCATACAAGCATTGCATAGAATTGAAATTTTCTTTATCCTATTGGTCTAGAGATGTCATACATAGTGATCCCATTCCATAAAATCAACAACTCATCAATAAGGGGCTCAATATACACATTCATATCTTTAACTTGGTACTTACCTAGTTGAATGAACAAAAAAATTACATAATTATTATGACCATCTTGATGCAATATTTATAAATTAATTTACATAACTATTAAATGAAAAAATACCTGGTACAATCATTGACAACATTGTGTGCTCCTTCTTTATGGACATCCAAGGAGGAATGTTATTGTTAATAACAAAAATAGGCCACACTGAGTAAGTAGATCTCATATCTCCAAATGGATTGACACCATCCACTGCCACTGAAATCTTGAGATTACGAGGCTCTTCTTTAAAGTGTGTCCATGTTGTTTCTATGTCTTTAAATGCAGAACCATCTGTAGGCATTCGCATAATGTCATCTTGACTTCTATTGTGTGCATAGTAATATATAAATCATGCCAAGCTAGTGCACTTGAATAATCGTTGAAGATGTGGAATAAGGGGAATGTACCAAAGACTCTTGTGAGGCACCTTTTTGTTATTTGATCTGACCGATATCTACTAGTATGACAAATAGGGCATTCTGTTGCAAATTCATGTTGTTTATGATATAGAATGTGATCATTGGGACATGCATGTATTCTCTGATACTACATTCCAATTTGATTCATAATGGTAGATAATTCTTGGTAGGAATGAGGCAAAATATTTGATGGTGGTAAGAAAAACTCACCTATCAACCTACAACAACAAATATGAATTGTTAATATAATGAATCGTAATGGTATGCTAACATTGAAGATGACAAAAATGGCATACCTTAGCATACGTGACATTGCTACATTGGATAAACCATTTATAACTTTGAAGTTCACCAACAACACTATATCAGAGAGAAGAGTTGTTTGGGATCCTCGGTATAGGGGCTCATATGCCTTCTCAATTATAGCTATATCAAGACCATCTTCATCATCATTATCAGATGCACTAGTACCATCATCATGATCATCTTGATCAGCTATGCCAATACCATCTTCAATCATGACCTCTTCCATAGGATCATCTTCTTCCATGGGAGCATTATCGTCGGCTTGGATATTCACACCTCCATGTTCCTCCAATTGGAAATCCACATTCACCAATCGACAAAAATCATGCCCCCCTTCAATGTGACCATATTGCTTGCAATGACTCTGGGTTGTTTTGATTAGAATTCTTTGATTCTTTAATCCCTTACACTTTTTGCAAGGACAATAACATTTTTCAACATCTTTTCTTTGGAACTGAGACCACAATCTAGCAAGTGTCTCATTATTTTGTTCTGGGTTCATATTGCTAGGTGTGGACTTTCTTCATAGGCTATAAATATACAAAATGTAAACATACAAACATTAGTAGTATCTTGTATATAATAAAAATAAATAAAATATTATAATATTATACAAGATTTACAAATACACACACAAATCATGCTCACTAGACCACGAAATATTGAAAAGGATAAGTATTTTGGGAGTTATTATTATTTTGGGAGTTACACAAATCTTCTCACTAGACTACTGAATTAGAGATTATAGAGAATATATTCTAGAGTTGTACAGTCACATTGTCTAGTTTGTAAAGATATACAATATATTTTTGCAAAAGAAACTTGCAATTGAAGATAATAACACATCAGAATTTGGCATTGTAGTGGAGGTGATTCCATACCTAGTACAAATTATTTCCTCTAAAGCTTCCAGATGGCCTTTCTCTGGGAGCTGTATTAAGGCATTCAATTGAGCATTAATGCATTAATGCCCATCTATATCTAGGTTTGCATCACATATGCTTAAGGAAAAATTTCTTAATACAACTAAAGAGAGTAATTAATATAGAAATCAAATCAAATGTAAGCAACATATGGCATTAATTTTCAAAGACAGTGACAATTTAAAAGTATTGGAAAAATACAATGTACAAGCAATGATAGTGCACCATGGTAAGTCACAATAAGTATGAACCCATAGAGGCTTTTCATTGTTTCCTAAAAGAAGATCATTTTCAGAGTGAGATTTAGCTACATAGAGGTGAAGCCATGACATACAAAAGGTAAGAGAACCTCAAAGTTTCTGACATATAATGCTATCATGTCAAAAGGACAACAAAGTGTAGTTTTTAGAACAATGGAACAACCATCTCTCTTAAAAGGAACAACCATCATGTTATAGAGTTATTGAATATGGCCATTATCATGAGATCATAGGGAAAAACACATCTATCTACTATTAATGAACAATTTCTTCTATAGAGGCAATTTTGAATTATATGCTCATGTGAAAAGGAAATGTCACTCAGTTTGAAGTCCTAACAGAATAAATACAATAAGAAGACATTGACATATCGTGCCTTATATCAGAACCAATCATAATAAGAAGATGGAACAACCATAAGGTACAAGCATGTGCAAGCCATTGTAATCATTGGAGATATGTTAAAGGGTAAGTACAATAGTAGAGCACGATCATGATACAATTAATGAAAGTTCCATAAAACACCATGATATTTATAATCAATCATAGAGAAAAGAAATAGTGACACAAATGATTTGTATTTTAGTGCCACCAAATACTTTCCAAATAGTCATCAATGTATTAAAGCATTCCAAAGTATAGGATAGCAAGGTGCTTCAATACATAACTGCAGTGATCAAAATAATATTTTACAATATCATGAAGTAAAAAAATGCAATGTTTCAAAATAAGGAAAACTAAAATAACAAATGACAAGCATTGTCATTAAACACAACATAAAAGGCATCTTTGACATTGAGCCCTCAAAGAATAGGTTTGATGTTTTTGTGTTTTGAAAGTTAACAAGGTTTATATTTTCATCATGAATACATGAAAACAAGCACAAAGGATCACAATAAGAAATATCTAATATAAAGAAACACAATGACTATCAACATCAAAGCAGTGGTGTAGGAACTCAAACATCATCTAAAGATAATTTGTCATGTTCTCTTTCCTCTATACTTTTACAGGATATTGAACATGAAAGAAAAAGAAGTGAGAACCCCGAGGAAATGGATGATGATGATAGTGATGAGGTAGCTAAAATAAAGGCTGCTCATTTTGAGGAGTCGATGAAATATGCCCAAAGAAGTGTCAATGATGCTGATATTCAGAAGTATCAAGCCTTTTCACAAACACTACAGCAATCTCGAGGCTTTGGTTTTGAATTTTGATTTCTAGATAGACCTGATGGTGCTTCTTCTGGTGCTTCGGATGTATTTTCTACAAAAAATAATAAAGATGATGATGACTTATATAGGTTGCACATCCACATCCACATCTGATATAAAATTTATTATTATAAAGTCTTTTTATGGAAATCTATTTTACATTAGTCTATATTATTCTGAAGCCTTGTTATAGAAATCTATTTTATACTAATCCTCAGAATTAGTTAGCAAATATTCTCCTTCTTTCTTTCTAAATTCATGAATGATTCTATTTTTCTGTAGTAAATAGCATACATAATAGATAAACATGAAATCAACAACAAATATCTACCTTATTCTTTTACTACTAAGTCTTTGTTTGTCAAGCATACTGATTATAAGTACTTGAGGTATTAGGTTATTGATACATCCTTGGTATTTTCATGCATTTAATCTTATAAAATCATCAATTCTTAAGCATTAAGCATAGTAATAGGTCAATCTTCATTTAATTGCAAAAATGAAACACCAATGAAGAAAAAAATGAGCAGCAAATAATAGATATTATTGACATAGGTTGAAGCCAATCTCATCCTTTGATTATAAGAAGGATTTCCAAGCTCCTATTTGAAAACAATAGATATTATTGAAATAAGCAGAAGCTAATCTCATCCTTTCCCTTGTGATCTTATATCACAGGATTTCAAAGCTCCTATTTGAGAATAATAAACATTATAGACACATAAGTTGAAGCTAGTTCTTCCTTGCTCTTGTGATCTTATATCAAGGATTTCCTAAGGTACTTTATTCAAATTGGATAGTATTATCACTTGATATTCATACCTTCTCAATAAAAAGAAGTGTATTGCTAGATACCTAGTGACAAAATTCACCCTCTCCTAGTTTTAGATTGAGACCAAGCAGTGCTAGGCTTTCAGTGGGATAAGGTTTAGTATCCATATGGCATTCAACAACCACACTCTGCTTAAATCCATTTTTCTCATCCTTCAATGTTACCAAATACATATTTGTACTCTTCACATAGTGACAGTAATAAACTTTAAAAGGAAATAACATGCATAGAGTGACAAGCCACATGCCTGATAGAGGAGGGGGCAAAGAGTTTTGCTCCCTTTACTGTAACCAAATAAATAAACATCATTGTAACACGGAGGAGCGAAAATCTCAAACCTTTTTATCAAAGCATAAAAGATAAAGAAATTTTGTCAGATGTTGTAGTTGCAACTGCCCTGGTAGACATGTATGTAAAATGTGGAACTATAGACAAGGCATGTGAAATCTTTGATAAAATGCATCAAAGACATGTGGTATCATAGAATGCCATGATTACAGGCTATGTATAAAATGGATTTTTTGAAAAGGCTTTAGAAATTTTCAAGCAAATGCAAATGGTAGGTGTAAAGCTAAATTCCAAAACCTTTGCTAGAATCATCCCTGCCTGTGCCAAAATGAGAGCTTTAGAATAGGGTAATTAACCAGCCACTGTTAATATATTATGCATTCACATTATATATATTATGCAGTCACTATTAAGAATGACTTAGTCGATTGCTTGATTACACAATAACCAGTAATTAATGGTTATCGTAACACATTGTTAATGTGTTATGATAACCACTAATTAGTGGTTATTCGTATCACTGTGTAAGATAATGAAACAATGCCAGCCATGTCTATTCATATTGGTATTAATCACCATTTTTTAGCTGGGAAAGACTTACCAGCACCATATAATTGATAGGAAATAATCAATGATACCCTAGCTTATATAAATGGATGCCCTAGCTTATGGGTAACCAGAGAATCTAATGAACACACATTAACATGATGCCCTAGTTCACTAACACAACAAATTCCATAATCAAATCATCCAAAGAAATGAACTCAATGCCATGGATACAACAGAGCATGGAGTAATGAATATCACAGTAAGATGTGCCCTCAAACTACATGATGGTATTCAATCAAATGATCAAATGAAATGTATTCTATCAAAATGTAGAGGAGATAACGAAACAATCCCTACCTCAATGAGCTTCCATTTGATAAGGAGAGGAAAAGCCAAGTTTCCAAAACCAAGCTCGAAGATCAAAGGCCCAAGTCCAAATAAAAACTACAAACCCTATACACAGTGCTGAATCCACCTTGGCCAATGAGGTTACACACGCTGCCCCTTGAAAAAATTCATCATGGTGATAATGATCGAATGAGAAATGAATTCTACTGCAACCCCTATACACAGTGCCAAATCCGCCCTGGCCGATGAGGTTTCACGCACTTCCCCTTCAAACAATTCACCGTGGTGATAATGAAATTAGAAATGAGTTCTTTTTTTAAAAAAGTTATGCCCGTGTTCATTGCAATTTTGACGTACACGGTAGTGGTCGAAATTTCAAGTAACACGGTCATGGATTTTAAAAAAAATAAAAATTTCCTTCTATAATCCGACCAACCAAAACCTTTTTATTTCATGGTCAAAAATTTTGGTAGAAAAATGGTGCAAAATGTACTAGTGCGGGTTTTAAAAAAATATATTTTTCCGCTTCTAGGTCGGCTGTTTCGGACTTCGAAATGGTAAACTCTTAAATTATATTTAATTTAGGTCCACTTCTAAAGGTATAGGCTTAATGGTAATTTAATTCTCCTATGTTGGCCTCTCTAGAAGTTTGTGCCCTAGAATAGTATAAAAGGAAGCCTTTTCCTCTCATTTTGCAAGTAAGTGAGCAAGGAGAAGAGACAATAAGCAAGAAAGAAAGGAATCATTCAAGTGATCAATCATTCAAGATCCAATTCATCAAGGAGATCCATTAGTAGCCATTGAAGGATTCAAGCTCTATGGAGCCCTCTTGTTGAAGATTTCTCCATCCATATCCATTCAAGCTTCTTCCTATTCCAAGATCCATTCAAGATTGGTATTGAAGATCTAAAAGCAATTGATTTGAGACATCCTACAATTCTACATTCATTTGGAGCATCCATACTTGTGGATTCAAGGATTCAAATCCTCCATAAGAGTTTCAACATAAGCAAGGTGAATTGTTCCATTTACTTTATTTATTACTGCAATTTCAATTCAATTTCAAGGTTAATTCTTAAATTGGGGTTTGACCAAGGCAAAACCCCTCCCCCCAACAAACAAAACCATTTTTCTCGTAGGTGTAGGTGCGGAACAATGAATTATAGAGCAGGTTCAGATACCCTTTTCGGAAAATTTTTGGGATCCACGAACAAAATTTCCATCCGAGCCGCGCAAGTCAAGGTCGACATTTTGGGGTCAAGGTCGATGTTCATTTGGGTCAAGGTCGACCTGGCATAGAAAAGAAAAACATTTTTGGGTTTTGTAGATCTCACAGTTTTGGTATAAAAATGTAGAACTCAACAGTTTCTAAGACCGTTTGACATGGTTTTCAGTAGATTCTTTTTCGGAGGTAAGTACTTTTTATTTCTTCATTTCAATATTAGTCTTCTAGATTTACTTTTCAAATATTCTCAATTGCTCCTTCCTAAACCCTCTCTTTCTAGAGGTGAGAGAGGAAGTTAACCCAAGCCATTTATCTCCTTTGTATAGATCACGAATTGAAACTTACCTTTGTGTTAGTTGGGTCTCATTGGAGGATAAATATTGGTATTCTTCCTCTCCTTTGTATAGAGTGTGGATCCATTTTCGCACTATACATTTTGGTGAACCTGAAAAGCTTACCCCTATCTTTTGTGGAATTAGATGCCCTATTGTATTTGTGGTTCACACCTATACATTTTGGTGAACCCATTTTATGACAACTCTTTCTTTTTGGTGTTAGATTTGAATTTTATGTTAGATCTTACATACATATAAAAGTAGATTTATTTTATGCTCTTGCATTTTTATTTCAAAAATAAAAATTAAAAAAAATCACAAAATTTCTTTAAAAATACAAAAATATTTACATTTTTCGTGCTTGCAGTATTACTTTGTGTTCAACATGTATGATTTTTGTTTTCAATACTTTGATGAGGCTTTTATTGCAAAAGAGGATAGATCCCCTAATGAGGTACATGGAAGTGAGGATGAAAATTTTTCAAATGAGATCTCCATTGATCCTATTCCTATTTCACCCTCCTCCACAACCTCTTCAATTGACCTTTACTGTAAGAATTCTGATATCGCGTTGATACCATGTAAGAATTTGCCTAAGGCAAAGAATGAATGCCAAGATCTAGAAGCTCAAGAGATAGCACAAGAGAGACAAAATATGATATGACCAACTGATCAAATAAGAATGGATAATAGATTGATTGATTGATACAATGTAGGAATGCCTCAATATATAGGCAATGCATGATAACTAGAAGTTATGCAAGTGATAAGCTATAAAATAGACATGGTGGAATCACATGTCCACCAAAGGTGGATCATCCTCCATTGTACATGAAAGTATGAGAAACATGTGCAACAATGAGAGGATGATAATGTGATAAGAGCACTAAAGGTGGATCTCACACACAACGAGGTATGTTATGAAAACTATCACACCTAAAGTGGAAGTTCTCCTAACCATGTGCTAAAAAGAAATGCAAACTCCTAGGTGTCACAATGACAACTAATATGCAAATGCATTATCCTAAGTAAACTTAAGTAAAGTGTAATTAGTAATATTTAATTACACCAAAAACCCCCCTTAAGTGCAACTTAGGGGAATGCACTTAAGCTCACAATGCAAGATGGGTCCCAGCTACTAGGCCATGTTAGGTACCCATGTACAATATGCAAGAGCAAAAGATAATGCAATCTCTCATAAAGCGGAGAAAGAGGGAAAACCTCATGGGAAAAACCCTCCCCTAAAAAGAGAGATTAATATAATAATAGAATATGAGAGAGAAGACCTCATGTGAGGAAAATATCCCCCCCATAAGAGAGAAGTAGTGGAAGAGAGACCAAGTAGCCCCCCCTCAATGTAGAATGAAAACCAATGGTAGATGCTCTAGGCTCGATGTAGAAACTGCTCCATGAGTGTAGAAAAACATTCCTCCCCTTAGGAAGAAACAAGACCAAAGGTGTAGATATGAAGCCTCCTCCCCAATCTATAGGAAGAAACCTCAAAAAGTATGGAATCTCTGAAACCTACTCAAGTGTCCCCATGTTAAAGCTAAAAGGTGCCTCCTCCAAATCATGTGTACTAAGCCACTCTACTAAAAAAGACAAATCAAGATCAACTAAGGATGAATGTAGAACATGTACCAAAGACCCAAGTATCTCCTCTGAAGATAAAGTGACCTCCTGCAACTGTTGTATCAAAGTATCCACAATCATGTCACCCTCAAAAGAATGATCAAGTAGAGATTGAAGATGAGCATCAGCATGCTCCCTCGCAACAACTTAAGAAGGATAATCCTCAACAAAGAGAAGATGAATGTCATCAATGAAGTCTCCCAAATCTAAAATGTAGGACTCCACAAACAAACCTGCAATGTTTGTCAAGTAGTCATCCCATGGAACCAAGTCTGGAAGACAATGAATATCTTGCTACACTGAAGCACCTGAACCCATGGCTGTGTGAATGCAAGCATCATCAAGAGCAAGAGTAGAAGAAGTCTCAATAGGAGGAGATGAAATGGAAGGCTCAAGAACTTGATCATGAGTGAGAATACCCAAGTTCAAGTAGCCAAAAATCTCCTCAAAATATGAATCATCACTATAATCATGATCATATGTTGAAGAATCACTATCTGAAGAATCACTATCATCAAGAAGAATAAAATATACAAAGGAGTACAATCGAGAAGAGTGATCCACTATTCTAGTAGCAATAACTGCTCCGCTCTCCAAGTCCTTAATGAAAACTGAATCAGGTGTAAATTCCACAGTCTTGTTTGTAGCACCATTTGTGATTTGATAGATAGAAAGAAGGTTATTGGTCAAGTGTGGAACACACAACACATCATTGAAGTTTCCCTCCCGAACATCAATACTTCCTTTCCCAATCACATTCATATAAGTGTGATTACCCATCAAAATAGGTGGACCTTTACAAGGCTCAAATGATGAAAACATGGACTGTGAAGAAGCCATATGATGAGAAGCCCCTGAATCTAGAAGCCATCTACCTGAATTAGGACTTGAAGAAGCATATAAAGCTTGTCCTTTTTTAGTGACAAATGCATGACCCTTTCCTTTATCTTTTTATGAATTTGGTGAAGAAGAGGTTGAGGTAGACATCCTCGAAGGCAATTTGATGTTGTTCTTGGCAAGAAGATTCTTCAATTCATCAATGTCCTTCTTATAACAAAATTGTTGTTCATGTCCATTCTTTTTGCAATATGCACAAAACCGCTTCTCCTTCTTTGAAGATTCACCCTTTGAAGGTGATGTAGAAGTGTCACTTTGTGTGGAAGTTGATGTTGTGCCTTCTTGTTGAGACTTAGACTTCCAATTCTTCTTCTTTTGACTTTGATTTCCTTGACTCTCATGATTAGCCACCAATGCCTTGGAAGTTGAAGACTTGAGAATCCCCATACTCATCAATTTTTCTTGTTCTAAGACCAACATTTCTGAAAATGACTCAAATGAAGGCTTAATGAATGCACTACCCATGGTTAACTTGTGTGTATTGTAACTTGAAACAAAAGCTGCATATTCAGGAGAAAGATGTTTCAACAAGTGACTAACCAACTTCACATCCTTCATGGGATTACCACAATCATCAAGTCATGCTCTATAGTCATTGACTTTGTTGAGATAATCTTGGATTGTGTCAAAGTTCCTGGGCTCTAATTTGAGGAGATCAGTCTCAATTGTGAATCCCATTTCTTCATCCACTTTACGAAACAATTCTGCAAGTTTATCCCAAGCATCTCTAGCATCATTTATGGTTTTGATGTGATACATGACAGCTTTAGAAATATTCTCTCTCAAGACTCCTAAAGCTTTAAAATTTTTGCATGACCATTTATTTATTGTAGCAGTATCATCATCAACAGGTTTTTTAATTGTACCATCCACATAAGGATTTAAACCTTGAACCATTAACTTGCTCCAGACATTATCTTTCCATGTAGCATAGCTATGTGGAGTTAATTTTGCAATAGGACCCATGATGCAAAATTAAAAAAGCACAGGAAGGAGAGAGACACCAACACACAAGACACCCCCCCAATTCACTCAATCAAAGAACCCCCCGAAAAATGATGATTTTGGCACTTTATAGCTAGTGCGTGTACAATTGCCACTTGACAAAATGGATCAAAGTGGACTTCTGATTTTGATGTTTACAACTAAAAATATGAAGCTATACAAGACTCAAGAAGATAGGACAGAAGATCCCTCAAGGATCTAATCAATTACAAGTGCCACAATAGAGCAAAATAAACCATATTGTGAAAGTACTGTGTCTACCCAATATTTCTACAAACTGATATAAAATTTGGAAAGTAGATGAAAAATTATGCACTTTCAAAAAAAATTGCACCTAAAAATGTGTCTGTATGAGCCCAAACGAAGCCTTTGAAGTTGCAAAAATAGGGATCAGACAAGTACAGTCACCAAAAACTATAATTTTTACAAAATCCATGATCCAAAACTAGAAAAGAACACCACAACTGAAAAGTTCAAGAAATTTTAGCCAAAATAAAAAGAAATTGCACCTAATTTGGAGTCTGGATGACCAAGTTATGGCCTCCCAAAGTCAGACTGCCAAATCAAAATTGCATATGGTGAGGGCTGAGAATTTTGAAAATTTGCTGACATCACCTATTTAATGTCTTAAATTTGATGTTCAAATGACTGTCATAACAGTGCAAAATCACCCAGGTTTGACGATCAAATGAACGTCAAAATTAAGCTGCTGAAATGTTGATGTAAAAACCTGGGTTTAAATTTGACATCTTGGAGACTGTCACGGCAAAAGAAAAAATGCCCAGTTTGACATCCAAATGGGCGTCAATTTTAACATTGGAAAAACTATGAAAATTGCAATTTTTTTTAAAAAAAACCTTTTATCCCGTCTGCCACGTGGTTGTTTGTGGTAGGTTGTTCGGCTGCGGAGTTGTCGTGTTTGTCGCGTGGGCTTGCGCTGTTGGCAGTCCACTGATGGCAGAGCTATCTGCCCACATGGTTTAGGGGCAGAGGAGACTAGGGTTTGGCTAAGCGGCATGGTGTCCAATGGAGGGGGAGGCACTGTGGAGGATCGAAGGCGCGGGAGGAGGTTTTAACCCGTGGTGGTGACTTGGTGGAGGGCGCTGCGGAGGAGGTTGCCAAGGAGAGCTGTGAAGCGGTGGAGGGGCGGTGGATGCCCACGTGAAGATGTTTGGCATGGGAGGTAGTGGTTGAGTATGAGCGTGGGTGGTGTGGGAGGCAGTGGTGGAGGGGGTGCATATGTGGGACTTAGTCCCACATGCGCTATCATGCCAATGCCTTCATTTGTTGTTTTTATACAAAGGTTGCTGCTAATAAAATAAACAACTTAGTTTGGACTATGCACGAGCTTTGATCTGAGGTCATCGCTTGGTTTGAAACCCTACTACTCACTGAGATTGAATTTTAAATTCGGTGGCTTGTCCGGACAGTCGACCTAAGATACAAAGGCCTAATAGGCCAATTTTTGCTAAATCCCAAAATAGAGAAATATCTAGATCCGAAAAATAATAAATAATATCCAGATTTGAAAAAATAAATGACTGAAATAGAAATAAAATCCAAATCTGAAGTAAAAATTGCCAAAATAATTACCCAATTTGCAGATTGGGCCTTAGAGGTCCGATTTGCAAAAAAAATTTGCCTCAGATTTGACTTTTACCGAAGGTAGGCAAATTTATAGTCAAAATTTATAGAAACAGCCACCCGAATGCAATGGTGAGGTCCAATCTTGCTCAAAACACTCCCACAAAATGCTGATCCTGGATTTGGTTCGTGGCCCTCCAAAAGTTGAAGCAATCAATCGCTCTCCAATGGCTATGCAATGAAGACTCCTTTGGCTCTGATACCATGTAAGAATTCTGATATCTCTCTGATACCATGTAAGAATTTGCCTAAGGCAAAGAATGAATGCCAAGATCTAGAAGCTCAAGAGATAGCACAAGAGAGACAAAATATGATATGATCAACTGATCAAATAAGAATGGCTAATAGATTGATTGATTGATACAATGTAGGAATGCCTCAATATATAGGCAATGCATGATAACTAGAAGTTATGCAAGTGATAAGCTATCAACTAGACATGGTGGAATCACATGTCCACCAAAGGTGGATCATCCTCCATTGTACATGAAAGTATGAGAAACATGTGCAACAATGAGAGGATGATAATGTGATAAGAGCACTAAAGGTGGATCTCACACACAACGAGGTATGTGATGAAAACTATCACACCTAAAGTGGAAGTTCTCCTAACCATGTGCTAAAAAGAAATGCAAACTCCTAGGTGTCACAATGACAACTAATATGCAAATGCATTATCCTAAGTAAACTTAAGTAAAGTGTAATTAGTAATATTTAATTACACCAACATTTACCATAGGGTTTGTACCAGGGATAACTTTAAGAAACCCCCTTTTAGGAAAAAGTGTAAACTCTTGGCGAATCGTACATTATTTTAGGGGGGAATTTGTTTTAATGCGGGCGAATTTATTTTTTCAAATCCATGATTTTTCATAGTTTTTATTGGCGATTTTTTCCCCGCTGAATGAGAATTTCATAAATTGCTGGCGAATAATTTTCTTTTGAATTAAAAATTTATAATATATGAGACAAATAATTTTCTTTTCAAGTAAAAAATAATAATATATGAGGCAAATAATTTTCTTTTCAAGTAAAAAATAATAATATATGAGGTGAATGAATTTCTTTTGAAGGGTAAAAAATTATTTCTATTGGCTAATTGTTCATTAATTATGGCAAAAAAATATATTTTGTTGGCGATTTTCAAAAGATGGGAAATATTTTGTTATAATACCTTAGACTAACATACATACATTATTTTATAATGTTAAATATATTATTTGATACCGTCCGATGATCCAAGATCAATGGCTGAAGTTTAATTTCGGCCCCAATTTCTTGAAGGAAACAAAGTTGTGGAGGAAGTCACTAGAATGTTGACACGTATCAAATAAGGGTTACTTGTCTGTAGACTACAGTGTACATGTGTTGGTATCAATAGTCATGGTTCTATTACTATAGTGCAACTTGTAACCTCTTAAATCGGTAAGCAATAAATGCCTTGTCAATGACAAGTGACATTCTTTAACTTGTCATGCAGAGTAGACACGCACCACTTCCAAATTCATATAGATGCTATAACTGATATCTAACATTTTTTGCTTTTATGGGAAAGATTTACTACTAGATATGAAATATTAAGGACAAAATATTAATTTCTCACACGCATGCATTTAGGGGAAAGAATTACATGAAAGATTTAGAGGCATGTTAAGGACAATGGATTTAATACCATTAAAAATAGAATAATTTATTGTTAAGTAACGATCCAAAATTCAAGGGCTATTTATAGACGATCTATCTTCATTATTCATCAATTCATCTTTGGCATTTGCTAGATAATTTGTTTGTTTAGGGTCTGCAGTCTACAAATAATTTGTTTTTAAGTTTTCTATAGTTTTACTATTTCAGATGGACACTCCAATTAGGCTTATATGCACATCTGAGGAGGCCCAAAAGGCCTTTCTGGGTTCCTTTACTGATGAAGCCTTAGAATCTATTTGTAAGGAGGGTGGGCCTTTTGTTATAGAGGTTGTGAAAATGGTGTTGGGCCGAGAGTTTCAGAACAATGAAGATATGCACTGGGTCAACACAGACATTACGTCCCATTTTTTGGCATCTCTTCTCGACCTCAGAGGAGAGAAGGTGGAGATGTTAATGCTGCTAAGGAGGGTTTTTAAAGAAGAGTACTTGGGGGACAATGTTAGTGTTGTCGTGTTCAAAAAAATAAGGGGTGGGGATCCCTTGGGCAAGTGAAATACCCAAGCTTCTCCTCCCAGGCTAGAATGTAGCCATGCAACCTTTTCTTTTGGGCCTCAATGCTGGGCAGTATAAGCACCATAGGAAATGGGCCTTGCTTGCTAGGGATTTCCTCCGAAAGTGGTTTTCCCTTGATGAAGAGGACGCTGAGGTGGGGGAATTCGGGTGGCTGGATGAATTTGTGCAGATAATCATTTCTCGTGAATTCTTCTTAGATGGAGCTGAAGGCCAAAATCAGTAGAGGACTACTACTAGTTTTTTTGATAAAAAGTTTATGGTTTTTTCTTGTTTATAGTATGTTTCTTTTTGTAGTATTTACTATTGTACTGGAAGTAGACACTGGACTACTAGTCTACTAGTGGTTTTTGTTTTATAAAAACATACCTCATTTTTTTGTTTTTTTTGTTTATAGTAGGTTCCTCTTTGTTCTGGAAGTGGAACTGGACAATCTTTATGTAATTATAATTTTATGAAAAGAAAATAATGAAAATTTCACTCATTTCAATCTGTACAAAAAATGGTTCTTAGACTTCTCTGTCACTGTGATTGCAATATTTTAATTAGTTGCTTTATGATTTATCTGTGTATTAGACATGTATGATGTATCACAGTTGTACAATGTAAACAGTTATAGTTAATAAAAGAAATGTCTTATCAGTTATCACTGAGTACTGACATTAAGTTTGGGTAATGTTACCTGTCAAAATTTACACACTCATACATTTAATATGAAAAATTTATAGAATTTTGAAGGACAAATGAATTAATAAGGTTAGATAAAGAGTTTATGGTATTCTAATTATAATGTATGAGAATTATATGTGAATCTGTGATTATAGTTATCAACGTTAAAGTTATAATCTAAATCAATAAAAAATATCATTTTAACTTTAAGAATACTATATAATCAATTTGATAGAGAAATGAATTAATAAGGTTAGAGAAAGAATTTATTGTTTTCTAATTATAAGGTATGATAATTATATGTGATTATAATTATCAATGATAAAGTTATAATTAATAAAAAATATCATTTTAACATTAAGTATACTATTTAATCAATAAAAAATTTCACAAGCTTTAGCTCATTTCAATTTGTACAAAAAATGGTTCTTAGACTTCTCTGTCACTGTGATTGCAATATTTTAATTAGTTGCTTTATGATTTATCTGCGTATTAATAAAAGAAATGTCTTATCAGTTATCACTGAGTACTGACATTAAGTTTGGGTAATGTTACCTATCAAAATTCACACACTCGTACATTTAATATGAAAGATTTATAGAATTTTGAAGGACAAATGAATTAATAAGGTCAGAGAAAGAATTTATGGTATTCTAATTATAATGTATGAGAATTATATGTGAATTTGTGATTATAATTACCAACGTTAAAGTTATAATCTAAATCAATAAAAAATATCATTTTAACTTTAAGAATACTATATAATCAATTTGACAGACAAATGAATTAATAAGGTTAGAGAAAGAATTTATTATTTTCTAATTTTAAGGTATGATAATTATATGTGATAATAATTATCAATGTTAAAGTTATAATTAATAAAAAATATCATTTTAACATTAAGTATACTATTTAATCAATAAAAAATATTACTTTAACTAATGTTTGGGAGACCTAGCGAGTCAGCAACTCAGCGACCACAAAAATCTTGTTATCTCTAAACACTAACCTTGGTCCTTAACTCCAGCCTCTGAAATTTATTAGAATTTAATATTATAAAAAAAATAGTGCATTTTGAATTTGATTGGCTAAAATTGTTACTATTCAATTAAATAACTTCAAATGTTATTAACTTATTATCCATTATTAATTAATATTTATAAAGGAAAAAATAACATTATAACATTTAACAATGTCCATTGCAAATAACTACCATTGGATGAGCACAGATCGATGATGTACGATGGACTTTGGGATGAAAGGGAAAAGCAACCCCATCTTTTGAAACCCATTTTGGAATCATGACACGTGTCAGCCATTAGGTGAGTTAAAGGGATCCAAGGGGGCCCGGGGGCACCAGTACCATAGGCACACAATGCCATTATGACCATTGGATTATTGTAGATCAACGACCGAAGTTGTATTTTGGGATGAAAGGGAAAAAGCAACCCCATCTTTTGAAACCCATTTTGGAATCATGACACGTGTCACTAAACACGTAAGAGTCTTATGTTCCACTCACAGTCTCGCATGGTCCTACCAACAATGCCATTTGATGATGACGTGAAATGTCTGACTCAGCCGTTAGGTGAGTGGTGACTAGGTGAGTTAATGGGACCCACGGCCATGGGGGCTCGGGGCCACCAGTACCACAGGCAAACAACGTCATTATGACCATTGGATTATTGTAGATCAACGACTGAAGTTGTATTTTGGGATGAAAGGGAAAAGCAACGCCATCTTTTAAAACCCGTTCTAGAATCATGACATGTGTCACTAAACATGTAAGACGTTCCACTCGCAGTCTCGCATGGTCCTACCAACAATGCCATTTGATGATGATGTGACATGTTTGACTCATATTCATCAGGTGAGTTAGCCATCAAATGAGTGGTGACGACTCTAGATTGTATAATTTTGGTGCTTTAAGTTTCACTTTCTAGTAGTTTGCAGATTTAGAAAGGGTTTATAGATTCTAAATTTCTATGTTGAGGAAAGAAAGTGCAACAAAGTCTCTCAGCTAAAGCTCTGTAACTTGTTCCTAGTTAAAGTCTGCAAAAATCAAAGCGAAGGGTAACGGGTAGCTGCTAAAATCCTGAACATGTAGGTCCCGCATTTTAAATTTTTCAAATCTCTTGATTTACAACTTTACTATTTATATTATAGAAAAAAATTATCCTGTTACTTGTTAGGGTTTAATTTTGATTCTTGAATCACCCTTGTAAATTGTAGGCTTGTAGGTTGTAGCTGTGTATAAATATTTGAATTTTCCTACAAGTAATAGTGATATCGGTTTAGGTTACCACTTACCAACTTACCACGATGTGCAAAAAAATTATCAAGAATAAGACTATGAGTAAAAAGACAAGTCAGATAATAGAATTCCACAATCTGCTTAAAACACCAGGTTTCACAGATGTATTCCATGATATTTATGATCCTGTTATTCATGGAAATAAGGGAATGATGGAAATTATATTTGCAATTGAAAAAAAGTGGAACGATCCAAATAAGGGTTCAAGATTTTCTTCATTTAACCCAAAGGTAAATGCAATAGCAAATAAAATTGCACCGTGGAATGTTGGGTTGGCAAGGATGGTGTTACCTCAAGTATTCCCTTGCCCAGAAATTGTCATGGTCTGTGCTGAAAATTATGATGAAAATTAAAAAGAAATTGTGAATAAAAATACTCAAGAGGAAATTTTGTCCATAACCGAGAGTGAATTTTCTAGTCTGTTGAACCTCAGGTTTGAACAACAAAACTCAAACATTCAAATTGACCTAAGAAAGTTGGCAGAGGATTATGAAAAAATAGATGCAACACAGAGAGATTCTTATATCAGAGGAATAACAATTACAAATGGTTCAAGCCTGAGTCCAGATCATAGGCCTCCTTATGATTATAAAATTTTTGTGCCATGGGTTCAGGACAGTATTTCCTTGCTAGAATTTTGTTTGGGATTGGATAGTAACAAAGAAGTGGGTGACAACATTCTTGAAATGCTTTTTCATATTCATTTTGAAAAAGAACTAGTAAAATATTGTTTTATTGAGCACATTGTTCGTTGCATGCAAGAACAATTACTAATGATTAAAATAGGTTCACATAAGACATTTAGATTCACAACCTACTTGTGCTATCTTCTCTTAGTAAAGAATCATGCAATATTTCAGACAAACAAGCTTTGCAGTCAGGGCCAAAATCCAATATATGAGTTGACACCTTAGATAAGGATGATTGATAACAAAAGGAACTACAACAATTTTGTAGACTTCTTTTTGGCACCAATGTATGATAAAATTACAGGCACTCCAATGCCTAGATTACCTACTACTTGTAGAGATTTAATTCAACTTGGAAGTAAAATACAATTGGCTGACTGGTACTTCATGGAAGAGTACACAGTGTTAAGGTTTTATGGTTCAGTAGTAGAACCCTACAAACTTCCAATACATGTCACAAAGAGGATATTTGCATTGGAATATGTACGGCAGATGGAGAGCACAGATGTACTCTTTAGTGGTTAGCAAAAGAAAATGATATTTCCTTCCTTGCCTTTCTCATTTGGAGGGTTCACATTTGAGAGAAGAGGATTCAAAGTGGTAGAAGCCTTTTTAAAAAAAATTCACTTTGATGTTGACAGTCACTGGCAGTATGATCCACTCAACATAATTGGAACAAAGCTTAGAGAGAATGGGAACTCTGCAAGCAAATGTTAACATGAAAGTATGCCATTGATTGAAAATTTTAAAAACATGGATTCCTGGGAGGAGGTCAAAAAAGAGATGGAGAAATAAATATGTTGCTGAAAATAATATGTCAATATAGGAATTGTCATCACAAATTATGGCATTGCACAAATAGAAAGGAAAAGTGCAGGCCATGAGTATGACATCGTCCAATTTCTACTAGAAAGCTGCTCAACCATCTACAAATTCTATTCCAAAAAAGATAATGAATGAATGTATTGATGATAATTGGACTCAAACCAAAATTTCTATTTTTTGGGAAATGAGGAAGAATCTTGGTGAGCCAAAGACCTATGTAGATCTTTATGAAGTGGAAGAGGATACAAAATTTAATGAATTGTGGAATAAGGAGCATCCAGCTGAAGCATATCCAGATGACGATGACCAAGATTCTGTGAATCCCACATCCAATGTGAATCCCACATCCAGTATAGTATATTCAATTAGTAGAGGAGTTGATGCCTCCAAAAAAGATCAATATACCAAAGGGGTAGATATTATAGAAAAAATGGGCTACCAAGGTTTTGGTGGTTTGGTCTTTACCTAACCTAGCAGCTCCACCAAAACATGGTGAGAAACTAGGCCTTGGGCTTGGAGTTCAATCATCAAAATCATCAACTCAGTCAATTCCATTTCCTGAATCAATTGCCACTCCCACAACTGTGGATATCATGGGTACAACTACAACTAGTGGTTCGAAAAGGACATTACAAACAAACATGAAAATAATTGTTCCCAGAGATCAAGGTAGTGTAAAGAAGCAAAAGGTTTTGACAAGTATTGGTACAACAATGCCAATGGTGACTGGGACTCCAACAATTTCCCAACCTTCAGGACAAAACCCTCAGGCTCATAACAGTCCAAAAACTCCACTTGTAATGGGTCAGGGTGTTGCTAATCCTCATGGTGTAATTAGCAGCACCATAGGCAACATAGGTGGAATCTCCTACATCAGTGCAAGTGCTATTTCACCATTCAAACATTCAATTGTGTCACAAAACCCTAATTTTCATTACAATGATTTTGTAACTAACTATGAAAAATCAAAAAATAGGAATAGACAACATAGTAAGACAATGAAGATGGAAGCAGTTGCTACTGATCATTAGGCAGAACCTGCAACAAATAGGCTATTTCCCACATATGACCCAAATAAAGATATGATGGAATTCATGGTTGTTATGCACCCAGCTAGAGATAACAATCCACCAAAGAGTCCGTTAGATCCATCTTAATTTCAAGTTAGCACCCTCCAAATGGATTTATCCAAAATTGAAAATGTGGACAAGATAAATGTGTCGAAAATGACCAACTAAGTGCTCTACAGTTCACTGATGAAGTTGGAGAGAGAGAAAGGAAAGCTTCAGGGCACAATAGATAAGTTAAAGGAAGACCTGGAAAATGTAAAGGCAACTGAAAAAGCAAAAGAAAATAGGTGCAAAGAATTAGAGAGAATGATAAAAAATTCATCCTCTAAAGAAGCAATTGGAGTTGGACAACAAGAACATATTGACGCAGAACTGAAATCTCTGAGGGAAAAATTGGAACAGAGTGAACACAAACTTGAGAATGAAAAAGCCTCTTCATTAAGTTTTTACAAAAACTTGGAGAGTGCGGGAAAGGAAACCAATAACTTAAAGAAAGAATTGGAGAATGAGAGGGTAAAAACAAAACAGTGGGAAGAGAAAGTAGAGCAAATAAGAAAAGATAGTGAACACAAGTTCTCAGAAATGAGAGAAGACCTAAAGAAGGCAAATAATACAATTAAAAATTATGAAAACAGCTTGAATGACCATGTAAATAATACAGTCAAGAAAATAAAAAAATTCTTTTGGGGCCAAATAAAGATGTCTTCTAATAGGTTGTGTGATTGGTTTGAATTGAATGAAACTCTTACAGATGTTTTTGGGAAGTTGAGAGAGCACATTGAGAAGAACAAAAGTTTTTTTCAGAGAAAGAAAACTGCAAAGCAGATTATGCAAAAAATCAATAGAAGTAGTGACAGGCATTTGGTAAGCAAGGGAATTCAGGACCGCGTTGCTGCAACAATAAAGGCGAACTCTGTCTTTCAAAAATGTCAAAAACTAATAGAAGCAGAAGAAAATATTTCCTTATTCAGGCCAAAGCTCACCAAGATGAATAGTAAAACAAGCAAATTGATATCTCTTGGTTTTTTGAGCCCTGGTCTTGATTACTCATCAATGAGTTTCATTGGAAGAGAAGCTTACAAAAAAAAGTTGGAGGACACAGTGACGTTTGATTTAGGCAACCTTCCTCAGGACAGAACTTATGAAGGCATTACAAAGTGCATCAAAACATTCACAAATTTGAAAGCAGTAATGGAAGGAACATTTCTTTCAACTCACTCTTCCAAGTATGGATGACTGACGAGGTTGTAGGTCATGTACTATAACATGACAAATTTTACCCATCCAACTGATGAAGAATGTAGCATACTAAAGAAACTGACAGAATCATCTTGATCTCATCAATCATAGTATGTGAAAGTAATTTCAGTTTCAATCATCTCTATATCTTTAGTATATATCTTTGATATTATCCTAAATACTAGAGTCTAGAATTGAGTTTAAAGTAAGAAGTTTGAACTTTATTTTTTGAACAGGATGAATGCTGCAATCTTGCAGATGCTATTGCCAATGCTAATTTACTAAACCGGCCTGTCAAATGTAGAAATGTACAACTAAAGTTGTAGAGATGTTGTAGACTTGTAGTTGTCTTACTGATTTAGATTTTGAGACTTCTCACTTCACATTAGGCAAATCAACCTAAAGCTGTTATTGCTCCCTTGTTTCTATAAAAGGGAATTCAGGGTCATTGGCTTAGGGTAATGAAATTGAAATTGGGCAATGTGCCAAATTGCCAATGGGTATTGAGTCATTGAGTTTTGTAAATAGAATCATAGAGTTTTGTTCTTACTAGTATTAATGAATGAATTGTTACATTCTATCATATTTGTAATTAAATTAATGAGAATAACTATTTCTAACTCTAAGAATTCTAGCATATGAATTGCTATGTTGTCAAAACAAATAATGAAAAATCTACAAGAATTGTACCATATGAGTTGAATAATGCAAATGAAAACCATTATTAATTGTGGAATTGAATCTTGATGACATTATCAACCACATTCATGTTTTTGACATTGGAATATGCTATTATGCATGATTGATGATGAGATACAGAAACTGACATTAGACTTCAGGAAAAAGATTAATAAATACCTAGGAGGCTAGGAACTGCTATTTCTACAACGGTTCAACTTCAAGCTGCCACATCATATCATCATTGAGATCATCAGATTCAGGACCATCAACTTCATAGATTCCTTGGTTCTTCGATATGTTTTCTTCACTTTGCATACCACCGCTTAACTGATGTTCACCGCTAGCAGTACCAGTACCAGTAGTACATGAGTCAATGACATCATTATCTCTGGCATTCCTAGTCCCAGTCCCACTTTGGTTTGAAATGTTTCCCATCCCTCTTCTCTGACATTTCTTCCTCCACAATTTTAGTGCCCTTTCGTAAGGAAAAGTATTGACTTCATACCTAGATGTATAGACCCTTAAGCAATTTTTTAGATTCTTGTCTAGTTTGTTTCTTAGCTTTGAATTTAGGAATCCCAAAGCACTATAAAATCTCTCATCCTCCACCGACCCCAATATCATGGTCAGACATAAATCAGCAAGCTTGAAATATTTTGATATTGAATCAATCAACAATTCACTCTCAGCTAGATTTTTCCAAAGCCTTGATATCGATCCATCTTCGTGAGGGTTTTGCATAATATTATATTGTTCCCTCATTGTTATTGAAAAATGACCTGATTTCTTTCTCAAATGATTTCCATCTAAAATTTCATTTAGAGTTACTCCATTTAACTCTTTGGTTTTGCAGAAATGATCTATCAAAGTTAGTAGCCTAGTTTTAAAATCTTTTAGATTGTTCATACTCCAATATCGAGGAAACACAATAGCCATGGATTCAAGTAATTTGAATGGAGGGAATCTTTCTCTAATCTATGAGGAAAGATCATAGGAAATGTGCTTCACAGAAGCTATTATAGACTCAATGATCTTGGTAAAGTCTTCCCTTTTAATACTTGATACTCACCGAGTCCTGGTGTTCTTTCCTGGTTCCTTGGACTCGATCCTGGAAAAGTAGTGCATTGGTATCTCAACTCCGTGAACTTCTGCACATAACTCCCAATTTGAACCTATTTTTTAAAATTTATCAAGATTGTCCAAATCTATGACTTTCAGCCAGCTGGAAAATTTTACATCATCTTCACATAATTGATAGAGACTATCAAGTGCCACGCATGTCAATTTATGCAGCGAAGCATATTCTGCAATATACATAGCTCTATACTGGGCCTTTTTCATTAAATTTCTCATTTTCTCAAGCATGGGGAGAATACCTACTAATGTTAACAATGTCTCTACATTAGTTAACATTGCTAATAGTGTAGGAAATTTTAGTTGCGTAGCTTCATCACGACTTGAGTTCAGTAGACCAAGCAACGATTGATATTCTGAAAAAACTCGATGTGCTGGTCCATCCAAAGAGATCCATCTAGTATCATTATCCTTAAGAAGCTTGTTCCCATCGGTTAGTCCTTCGGCAAAGTGTTGAAATTCCCTAAATCATTTCGGACTTTGACAGAAGTATTGGTAGAGCTCTTTGATTAAAGCTTCAATTTTTTGTACTGGAGCATGCTTGCTGACAACTCCAAAAGCTAGATTCATTCTGTGGGCCATGCAGTGAATGGGAGTAATGTAGGGTGCACAAGAAGATTGTATCTTTGTGCAAAGACCACCCCTATGGCCTTGCATTACTGAAGCTCCATCTACTCCAACACACACTAGCTTTTTGGCAATGGTCATGTCATTTATACCTCCATATTCAATTAGATAACTCTTTACTAGTTCAAATAATTTTTTCATTGTCGCATTATCCCTCATTTTAGCAACAGTTAGTAGATGAGGTTGGCGAACAAAATTATGTATAGTATAAACATGCATGCATACCCAGGAAGTATTGTCTACTGCTGTAACCTTGTCTAAAGACAATGCAATAAAATTTGAATCTTTAATTTTTGCCTTCATATCCTCTTTTTCAATCTCAGCAAGACAACTTGCCCATTCCCATCTACTGTTTACTGACCAGTGATTGTTAGGATAGTTACAAACTTTTAGAAAGTGTAATAAAGCACTCAATGATGGGTAGTCTATCATAGGACACCCTCTGCTCAAAATATTAAACACAACACTTAACTAAATAGCTTTTCCCATTAGTTCTACTTCCAATGCTTTTCCAAAACAAGCTTCAATAGAGCCTTTAACTTCACTAGGCTTCGTCTTTATATTATGCTGAAATTCATATAATTCTGCATTCCTAACATGCTGAGATTCCTCCTTTGTTTTCCATCTTATCACTAATTTTTGAACTCCATCTATGGTTTTATTTTCATAAACTTTACCCATATGCTTCTCTATGGTATCGATTTTTAGCTGCAACCTCTTTTCCTTCTTATTTATCTCACTTAAAATCTTACATCTTCATTCTATCAGAGGCTCCCCTTCAATTGTATTATCAAATGGTTCAATGAATGGATACTTTGACACCCATTCTATTTGAAAATTCCTTGACAAATCCCACATTCTATCATTCTTTGATTTGTATTTTCTTTTCTTCCCTGCACCATCATCTTCTCTGACATTCTCAATCTCATCCAAGTCGATTATATCATTATGGCTACTCTAGGCACTTAACTAAAAATATTCTTCAAGTTCATCATGATCTGAGATATCAAGTTCGCTGACTTCTTCAATACGTCGCGTAGGTTCAGCCTTAGGTTGTGAATCTTGAAAATCTTCTTGTGATGAAGTAGCTTCCTGATTTTGGCTAGAAACATTTCCAACACCATGACCAAAGTACAATGATAAGGTTATGCATTTTGTTGGCCTCTCTTGGATTTCCCCATATGCAGGAGCCTTACCCTTATTCTTGTTTGACATCTTGATTCTTCAACGAAATAAAGGCTACTAGCCTACCAGTGAAAAAAAAATGTTAAAAAAATATTTACTTGTTGAAGAAGTGACAAATGACAATAGAACTATAATATACAATGTTTACATAGTCACAAAATAATAATCACTTACCTTTGCCTCAAATTCAATCATAGTCACAACTCACCAAAGTAGTCAAGACTCAATAGTCTGAACTTCGCTATCAATCAAATTGAACCGATCCAGATTGTGTACAATAACATTGATGTATGAATGTATTTATACTAATCTTTATTGGCAAATTGGGTGGGAGGTATTAGGTCGGTGTCCAAATATTTGGCAAAGCCCGCATAATTATAACATGTCTTGTGTTATATCCTAGGTGATTATGGGTCGTCCAATACCATGGTAATATTAATAAAGTTGGCAAAAATCAATCGGTTTGAGACAGGCATCCGTAAAATGGCTGGCGAAGTTGGGTCCGCCTAAAAAAATATATATATAACTATTGGTGAATATAGGCTATCCATTTGGGGCCACTTTGAAATTATAGGTGAATGTTAAAAAAATATTGTGCCCAAAAATTATATGCCATTGGCGATGATACCGGCCATTGGACTTAATTTTCATAAACCAATTGGCGATGAGCCCGGGCATTGGACCCAATTTTCATAAATGTGGGGTGATGTGATCATTCCTAGGTGGCCAATATATTCACCAAATCGGGGGTCGATGACAAGTGACATTTTCCAATTGGTGAATAATCGCCACTAAGGTTTTCACTGGTTTGTACATGGTTACCCTCATGTTCCACTATTTGCAACATTGATGCACCTAGAAAGACTTTATTTAATACATGTGATGTTGCTTTGTCCTCTCTTGTATTACCTTGTAAGGATATATTAGAGCAAGAAGATGATTTTAATCTATCTCTCCATCATATTTATCCTCATGGAGATGAGTTGGGGATTGATGTTTTCTATGAGCCTACTTTAGAATATAATTTACCTTCTTTCCCCTTTAGGGATCAAGCTTTAGTGATTTATGGCACTCCTACAATGTGATTTATTGATAGGGATGATAATCCTCCTATTTGGGATGAACCTTTGGATTTGAATGTTGATTTCTCTCTTCCTCATGAAACCATTGTGGATGATTCTACTTTTCGGGATGAACCCTTGGATAAAGACATTGATTTATCCCCTCCTCGTGAAGAATGTTTGATACAAGAGGGTGATTTATTAATGGATGACATATTCATACATGATGGTGACTCTTTTTTTAAAACACAATCCCCTTATGTAGACATTTTAGCGAAAGAAGATGACATTATAGATGCTTTACCTCCATTTGGGATTCCTTCTAGTGATGAGGCATTAGCGGAGAATGATATGAATTCCATTGATGCTCTCCCTCTTAGTGATGATCTTATGGAGAATCAAGATCCTACCTCATCTCCTCCTAGGATGTCTTCTTTTCTTCCTTCTTGTGAATCTATTTGTAGTATTGAGACAACTAACATGGTTTATCCAAAACCCTTGTTGACTATCAAAGGTTGTCCTCGCATTACTATCAAAGGTAAACCTATGGAGTCTTTAGAGTCTTTCAATGATCAAGATTTGATATCTCACATCTATCATACAAGGAATAACCCTCAACCTAATCCGGTGGTTTCTACTTCTTTACCACCTCCTCAACCCATTCTTCCTCCTCCACCCCATCTTCCTAGCAAGGAGTATGATTTGATAAACCAATTGCGCAATACCCCTGCCAAGATTTATTTATGGGAGCTTCTTCAAAATTCACCTACCTACCATGAAGCCTTGCAAAAATCTCTAACTGCTCTTCCCACTCCACCTCCTAATCAAGATAACATCAATACCTTCTTACAGTGCATGCATGCTACCCCAGGCCCTCCTGACATTGTATTTACTCCAAAGGATTTGTACCTTCTAAAGAAGTTTAGAATCAATATGATGCTCTTATGGTTGTTGTTACTATCAATATGATTATCATTCATAGGACCTTGATTGATAATGGATCTAGGCTTAATGTTTGTAGCATGGACATGCTCAAAGTGATTAAAGTTGATCTTTCAACTATTCAATCTAACAATGTTCTTATATGTGGCTTTGATAACATTGATAAGAAAACTTTGGGCATCATTACCTTACCTATCAAAGTAGTTCTAATCATCCTAAATAATCCTTTTCATTTTATGCCTGGACCTCTTAATTATAACCTCCTTTTGGGTAGACCTTGGTTGCATGAGATGCATGTTGTTCCTTCCACCCTTCACCGTACAATCAAGTTTATTCACAACAACATGATGTATACACTTCATGCAGATGATGTACCAAATCCTTGTTTGAGTATTCAAACCCACACTACTCCTAATAGTAATCCTTCTTCCTCTAATAGTCTTCCTGGTGATGATTGGGGAACCTTGGATTTTAATCCTACCTTTATTGGAGAGTATAAGGTTTTTGATCTTGATTTTATGAAGCAAAAAAGAGACTTTGAACAATGAGCTTTTTCTTCTACTTCTAATGCCCTTTGTAATAAATTTGTCACTACTTCTACCCACAATGAATTTATCAAACCTACTAATGATGACATAGTGACTACTGAAGTTCCATTGACTCCTTCTGATATGGCTTCTTGTAATGGTCCTGGTTATCATTTCCTAGTTAAACAAAGATTCAATGGTCAAGAATGTGGTAAGTATAAATAGGGAATTCAAATGCCCTTACAAAATGGGGGGCATGAGCATTCTTATGGATTGGGATTTAATCCTCAACAACAAATCAATAACATCTTAAATAACACTTCAAAACATGATTAACCTATGAAGGAATTTGACCAAGAAGTTCTTTTGCCTAAACACCTTTGTGCTAAGATGATTACTAGACCTAAACACAAAAAGGAATGTAGTCCACACTTGAAGACTCTTCCTTTTTGTTTGTATCATAGATTTCATGATCACTCTACTAATGAATTTCAAGCTTTACATTATAAGATTAGGAAGCTCATTGATAGTAAGGTTATTTATATATCATGTGGAAATGAGTTGTATTTCAATCATGTTTTCTCTAAATAACATTTATGTTCCTATTATGGAGCTCTGCATTATGTAAACAATGTTAGCCTAATCCTTGGGGGATTTTTGTCTTTTATAGTGTTGTGAGTGATATAATAGGTCCCCTTCCATCCTTGTTCCTATGCTTGGGGGGCAAGGATGCCATCTCCTTCTTTTCTATCTTTCTGGGATCCACTTTTCCCTTGGTTAAGCAGTATCCATCTATTATGTGATATCCAATCATACATGAAAATTTTGATTTGCATTGAGGATTTATGTCCTTGATCATAACCTATTTTCATTGTTTGACATTGGGTTTCCATGGTTGATAAATCTCTCACCTTGGAAACTAAATAGTGTGCTATTCCTCACAAGGGTTACTTTTTCCCTTCTTGCATGATATCTCTTTGCATTCATCCCTTCCATGGCCTCATAGGAGTTGTGACCTTCTTGGCTTGGACTGGGTATTGTCTATGGATATGGTCTTGATGTTGAAGAAGGCTTTATCCTTGTTCTTTTCTTTCCTTAACATGTCAAAATAGTATGCATTTTGCCATCTTAAGGAGGGGACATATATACAGCCTCCCTTGTTCTATATTATGCATTTTTGTTCTAACCTTTTGTTTTGCAGCATGCTAAATCCTCAGAAGCTAATGCACATAAGTTGCTAAATCTTGAAGAGATATGCATTTTACAAATGTATTTTATGGTGATATGAGGATATGGATCCATGGGCACTTTATACAAGCCATCATAAGATGCACTACATACATGCACAAAGCCACCAGAAGGTACACAACTTTATGGGGTGACTATCAAGTGCTTTCTTGGTGGACCATCCTATCCTTTTTGTAGTTCATAGTGAGATACAAACATCTTACTGGGTGAGCTAGCCACTCCTCTCTCACCTTTTCTATCTTTTTTCTAGTGATGTATCTCTTATTGTAATCTTGGGGTTGACAAAGACTTGAGTCTCTGGGGGCTTTATGATTGCTATGTCCCTTTGATTTCAATAAGATTTTCTTTTTCTTTATGATCTCCTTTACCAAGAGTTTGCATCGAGTCCATACTCTTGCTAAAGTGGGGGCTAAATGTATCGTCAAAAAATGGAAGAATTTCCATTTAGGACTAGTTTATCCCTTCGAGTAAGTGGTTTGGGGTCATGTCAAATGCCTTGAATGGGTCTTTGACTTGGATCTAACTTTTTCCCCTGTTCTACCCCATTTTCCACTTCTTTCCTACATGTTTTTGGCATCCCGATCTGCAATTATGAGATTCTTGACTTCAGGGTCAAGGTTGACCTTTTTGGGTCAAGGTCTCCCTAACCTGGGTCAAGGTCTCACTAACTTAGGTTAAGGTCGACCTTGATTTTGACCCGGGGTCCAAATTTCTAAATCCGAAGGATTCCGGATGTCGGGTTTCAGAAAGATTTATTTTCCCGCTTTCGGGTGGGCTGTTTCGGGCTTCAAAATGGTAAAATCTTAAATTATATTTAATTTAGGTCCACTTCTAAGGGTATATGCTTAATGGGAATTTAATTCTCCTATGTTGGCCTCTCTAGAATTTTGTGGCCTAGATTAGTATAAAATGAATCCTTTTCCTCTCATTTTGCAAGTAAGTGAGCAAGGAGAAGAGACAAGAAGCAAGCAAGAAAGGAAACATTCAAGTAATAATCTATCTTCAATTATTCAAGCATTCAAGTGTTCAAGCATTCATGATCCAATTCATCAAGGAGATCCATTAGTAGCCATTGAATGATTCAAGCTCTATGGAGCCCTCTTGTTGAAGATTTCTCCATCCATATCCATTCAAGCTTCTTCCTACTCTAAGATCCATTCAAGATTGGTGTTGAAGATCTAAAGGCAATTGATTTGAGACATCCTAAAATTCTACATTCATTTGGAGCATCCATACTTGTGGATTCAAGGATTCAAATCCTCCACAAGGGTTTCAACATAAGCAAGGTGAATTGTTCCATTTACTTTATTTATTACTGCAATTTCAATTCAATTTCAAGGTTAATTCCTAAATTGGTGTTTGACCAAGGCAAATGCCTCCCCCAACAAACAAAACCATTTTTCTCATAGGTACGGGTGCAGAACTATGAATTACAAAGTAGATTCAGGTACCCTTTTTGGCAAACTTTTGGGATCCATGAACATAATTTCCATCGGAGCAACGCAGGTCAAGGTCGACATTTTGGGGTCAAGGTCGACCTTCATTTGGGTCAAGATCGACCTGGCACATAAAAGAAAAATATTTCTGGGTTTTGTAGATCTCACAGTTTCGGGTTGGGATCATGAAAATCAACAGTTTCTAAGACCATTTGATAGGATTTTCAGCAAATTCTTTTTCAGAGGTAAGTACTTTTTATTTCTTCATTTCAATATTAGTCTTCTAGATTTAATTTTCAAATAATCTCAATTTCTCCTTCCTAAACCCTCTCTTTCTAGAGGTGAGAGAGGAAGTTAACCCAAACCATTTATCTCCTTTGTATAGATCACAAATTGACACCTACCTTTGTGTTAATCAGGTCTCATTGGAGGATAAAGCTTGGTATTCTTCCTCTCCTTTGTATAGAATGTGGATCCATTTTCACACTATACAATGATCATATAAATTCATTATAATATTAATGCTCAAATATTGTGAGGATTAGATATGATGGAGGCTTGTAGATCTAAGGATGTTACTTGATATCAATCAACTGTGGAGATTAATTAGAAGAATTGATAGATTAGAATGACCGAGGGGACATAAAGGATAAATTTAATGAGTCAACTATTAACCAATTCATACTCAACAATTACGTAATAATGCATGAGATCAATGCCTAAATGAAATAATTATATTATACCTTCACATGATCTCACATGGCTCTATTGTTCTTGAATATGCTTCAATAATTTGATATATTGGTTGCTTATTTTGTCCATATGACAACAATATTATGTGGATATGAAATTGATAGGATTTAGATACTTGATCAATACTTTGATATGCATTTGAATTCTTGATGAGCGATGAAAGATAGGCTTGATTTATAGATTTGACTTGATATTGATCAATTATGGAGATTGATTAGAAGAATCAATAGATGAAATTAAGAGGACAAAAGGGGTGCATGTGGCACGTGTCCTTGTGAAGAGATGAAAAGAGAAATAATTGGTTGGATGAAGGTGCAAAATTAATTTGATTTATGAATAGATTAAGAGTGACTATGAGTGAATTGATGAGATAGAATTATTAATAGAATTAAATAAAATTAATGTGCATGATGGGAAAATAAATAATATATTAATTTTATTTATTTTTAGAAGAAATCTTTATTTTTAAAAAGAAATTAAATAATTTATTTAAATTTAGTGAAAATGTCAGCTAATTAGAAGAATTAAATTAATTGATTAATTGACTAATTAATTTTTAAACTAATATGGATGAAAATGATAAATAAATGAATTAATCAAATAATTCAAAAATCATTTATTATGATGAAATAGAACAAATTAATGAAGAAATATTAATTAAATAATTTAGGAATTATTTAATTAATTTATTAGGTGTTATGTGATAAGGTGAAGTTGTATTTGTGCTAGGTGATATGATGATTAAATGAATTAGATGAAATCAAGTGAAGATGGTGAAAATAGGTTGAAGCAAAACAACATAAGAGATACAAGAAAAATTAATGTTTACCTCAACTATCTCCATTATCCTTCATGAGCAAGAAATGGAATGAACTCAAGTTATATTTGATATGTGGATTTTTAAATAAACCAAAATATCCTTGATTTGATAGCAATGATAAGATGATCAAAAGAGTAGCCTAAGTTTGATAATAATGTGTAGATGATTGATTGGATTAGAGACCTCTACATATAGAAATCTTAAGAGGAAAAATCAATAGCTAGGATGAAGAGGTTAAATGGAGAGCTTAGATTGAGGAATGATTAGGGTGAGACTTGAAATATGTAATAATGTGAGAAGTATCACATTATAGGCATCCAATATAGGGATTTGGGAAGACCTAGGATATTATCCTTGTAAGAATGATTAGGATTAAGAGGTGGGTAACTGCACCAAGTTGGTGAACAAAAAGGGGGGTATAAGTGGCCACTTTTTTTCTTTTCTTTTTTTTCTGAATTCAGGGAAACGTGAACTTCATAGAGACATTTGAGTGTCATGCACTCAAAACTAGGAGTTGTGTAAAGAATAATAATTGTAGTAATCTGAATCTAGTTTCCAAACTACTAATTTTTTTTTAAAATGGATAATATTAAGAGGGTCAAACCTCTCGCGCACAAAAAATTATTCCTAATTTTTTCAGAAAAACATAACATAGTTGTTTCTATGTACTTCACAAAATATATAGTTAGATTTAGCATTTTGAAAAACCCTTTTGGTAGGATGATAAGTAAGAGTGAGATCTAGAAGTTGTGTATTTTTTTGTAATTTTCTATTGTGCATTTTATTTTTTATGATTTTTTGAAGTGACCACATCGTGAAAATATGGTACCTATTCGTGCACTAGGCATAACTTGCATCAAAATAATCCAAATTGAAAACTTTTTAAAAAAGTGTATAGAATCTATGTAGAATAGTAATATGTGATTTTTTTTTAATTTGTTCAAGTAGATCAAAAGTTATTAAAAAATGGTAGACATATGTTTGTGAGGACTGTGAAGACACTGGTAAAGAAAATTAAAGTTTACTATGCTAATGTTGTCCAAAAATAGAAAACTTTATATGGTCATAAAGCTTACAAAATGTGTGAGATGATGGTAGTAATTTTGAGATACCCACTTGATCATTTGTAAAGCTGATGACGATGAAGTCGAGACTCGAGAAATCATGTTGAAAGAAGAAAAAAATGGGTAAATGGACAAAATTGGAGGGAAAATGGGCTTGCAAGCCTTAGGGTTGTATTCCAAACCTTTTACTAAGCCATAACCCATATGGGTTATGGTGTACAAAATAACCCGCTTGGGTTTTGAAAAGAAAATTCACAATTTCAAGTTCTAAAAAACCCGTACAAGTTTTAAAGAAATAAAACAACATTTTCAGTTTCACATAATGTCTTCAAAACATGTAAAGGTTATGAAGACATTAAAAAAATTTCTTGTAAATGTGTAATACAATACATATTTTTATAGATTTACATATATGATATGTTTCTATGTAGGTATATATGCATATCTATAGTTATACATACATACATACATACATATATATATATATGTGTGTGTGTGTGTGTGTGTGTGTGTGTGTGTATATATATATATATATATATATATATATATATATATATATATATATATATATATATATATATATATGTATATGTATATATACATATATATATATACATCTATATATACATATACATATATACATATATATATACATATACATATATACATATATATATACATATACATATATACATATATATATACATATACATATATACATATATATATATATATATATACATATATATATATATATACATATACATATATATATATACATACATATACATATACATACATATACATACATATATATATATATATATATATATATATATATATATATATATATATATATATATATATATATATATATATATATATATATATGACTCTTCTTATTTCCTCTCTCTCTCTCTCTCATCAGAACAAGATTGATGATGATTCAGAGGAGGCTGGCAAAAATTTTATGTGTATCTCTAATTTTTTCGGTATTTGATAAGTTTTAGTACTTTGTAGTTTTGGATGTCTTCAGAGCATTCCTGGGCCCATCTCTCTCTCTCTCTCTCTCTCTCTCTCTCTCTCTCTCTGATCAGAAGAGGATTGATGATGATTCAAAGGAGGTTGGCTAAATTTTTATGTGTATATTGAAATTTGTTTTTTTAGTATTTGATAGGTTTTAGTACTTTGTAGTTTTAGAGGTCTTCGGAACATTTCTGGGCCCATCTTCCTCTGAGAAGTCTTCAAATCCTCAAATTTTCCTCTAGATAATTGGATTATCTTTCCAACGGTGTAAGCGGTGTTGTTTTTCGAGCTATGTGTAGAAAGTTATGCCTTCTATAAGTAGGCATAAATTTCAAAATAGTTTTTGAAGTTTTGGTTTTTATTTTTTATTTTGTAATAAACATTGTGGATAGTTGATTTCATTTTGAAGGGATTTTGGTGACCCTTCATATCCTTCATACTTTTTATAAACTTGAGGTTTTGAATGAAATGAGATTGCTTTTTGGCTTGCGTAATTTCTTATCTAGAAATTGTTCTGTTTGTAATTCACAATTTCATAGGTAACATCTCACACCAAATATTTTACTCCAAATCTTTAATCTCTCTCTCTCTCTCTCTCTCTGATCAGAAGAGGATTGGTGATGATTCAGAGGAGGCTGGCTGAATTTTTATGTGTATATATGAAATTTGTTTTTTTGGTATTTGATAGGTTTTAGTACTTTGCAATTTTAGAGGTCTTTGGAACATTTCTGAGCCTATCTTCCTTTGAGAAGTCTTCAAATCCTCAAATTTTCCTCTAGATAATTGGATTATCTTTCCAACAGTGTAAGTGGTGTTCTTTTTTGAGCTATGTGTAGAAAGTTATGCCTTCTATAAGTAGGCATAAATTTCAAAATAGTTTTTGAAGTTTTGGTTTTTATTTTTTATTTTGTAATAAACATTGTGGATAGTTGATTTCATTTTGAAGGGATTTTGGTGACCCTTCATATCCTTCATACTTTTTATAAACTTGAGGTTTTGAATGAAATGAGACTGCTTTTTGGCTTGCGTAATTTCTTATCTAGAAATTGTTTTGTTTGTAATTCACAATATCATAGGTAACATCTCACACTAGATATTTTACTCCAAATATTCAATTCAGATCTCTCTCTCTCTCTCTCTCTCTTTGTAAAATTTCTAGTTTTACATAACTTGTGTGGGTTATGAGAAATTGTGAATATAATGTTCCTCAAAACTCGTATGGGTTTTGAGGATCCTTTTTCCTTTTTTAATTAGTTTTTTATAGGCTTTCTAAAAACAAGCCCAGCATGATTTTGACTTTATGGAACCCGCATGGGTTATGCACAATTTCATTTTTTTTTTATGTGGCCACTAAATTGTTCACCATCTTGGTGCACTTACCTAGGTTTAAGATGAGATATATTAGTAGAATATGAAGTTAGGTTGACTTTTGAGTATGTGTCTAGGTTCAATGAGTGAGTGAGGGTGTAATTTAGGGATTTACCTTGGTTATTTCTCACCTAGGTCCTAATTACACTTTACTTAAGCTTACTTAGGGAATTGCATAGGAGTAGTTTCACTTTATGTGAACTTATCATTATCATATCCACTTATATTGGGCGGGCTTTCCCACCTTTTATGGTCTTATTAGTTTATCACCCTCCACCTTTGTTTCACATGTTGCACATACTTTGTTACACTTTGGAGTCCTGATCCACCTCTAGTGGAAATGTGATTCCATCTTGGGTGGGTGATAAGTTGTCTCTTGATTATCATGTAATGAGACAATGAAAATTTTCATTATCTCATTCACTCCTTTGTACTCAGGTTGGATATATAACTAGGGATCTCCTATGTAATATCATTGATTTCAGTTGATTCATTCTATTGCATCCTTGGTGAGAATACAATGTATTCTTATTGTGTGTGTGAATTTTGTACTTAGTTTTAGACACAACACTTTAGTAAAATATTAGAGGTTAGTTAAAATCAAAATCGTGCAATGAAATGGAAACTAATCTAATGAGGTGATTTACTCCCTTCTAGTAGGTGTGAGTATGATATTCTCAGATTGGACCTAGATCAGTGACCTTGAAGACACCTAAACGAAGGATTTGAATGCAAATTAATCTATATTTTTGGATTTTCTATGCAATAAGATGAAACAAATGATATGAATCTATTCTATATGAGAAACTGATATAACATGCGATTAATCTAACAATGATATGCTATATGATATGAATGCTTAAAACAATGAAAATCTCACAACAGCTTGGATTCACAAAGATTGATTCTTCGATCACCAATTCGCCAACGTGAGGATGCAATTTGTGGATGGATCCAAAATGAAGAGCTGAGGCCTTAATTTATAGAAATCTAGGACTTTGGAGGTGCATGGAAAAAGCCATAAATCACTCTTGATAAACTTAGGTTGATTTTTGAGTTATCAAGAATTTAGAGATAGATTAACTCACAAAATCATGCAAATCAGCTTTTTGATTTAAATCAGAAGTTGAGATCAACTTTTAACTCAAAAGAGAGTTGAGTTTATTTTTAAAACAACTTGAATTGATTTTCTGATTTAAAGTTTAACTATTTTTTGGATGTGCATAATTAATTACAAATTAATTTAATAAATAAAGTGATTTATCCTCAACTTAACTGATTTTAAAAATATAACAATTGATTTATGGGTTAATCAATTATTAAATCAAACTTTTATTCAAAAACTATATTATTAAATTTGACAATTGACATTAATTAATTAAATAAGAATTTAATCAATTAGTCATAGGATATTTGATTTATTGTCAAAATGAAATAATACAATTTAGGAATAAATATAATTAAATCCAATTAAATAATTAAGTGGCAGTATTCAATCTAATTAATTAAATAGTCAAAAATATTCAATTGATCAAACTTTAGGATAAATAGGAATAAGGAATATTCCTCAATGTAGAATTTAGGATAATTAATTAAGATTTGATAATGTGCCGATGTGCCTTAGGTTAGGACTTTGATGTCAATTTTGTTTGATGTGTCGATATAGGAGGTTAATGAACCTATAGCCCATTTTTGGGGTATTACATTTTAACCCTCTTTGAATTGTTGTGTGAAGTATAGTGGTTTAAAGACAATCTGTGTATGATGTTGAAATTGATGTTTGAAATTGGAATTGATATGAAGCAGAAACTGATCGAAGTTGATATGAAGATAATAGGTCCTAAATGACCAAAGATAATGTTAACTATAACAACAATGAACCGATGATTGCAAAGAAGTGTCAAAACGCCTAATTTTGAACCTTATGATTGTGAAGAAGTGAGTGACCGATTCCAGACCTGATTGTTGATAAGAATCACATTGGTATCACATATGAACCCTTCAGTTATGAAGAACCAAGGAAATAACACTAATGAACCGATGGTTACAAAAGACTGATACAGTTTACAAGATAAAGAGAATACCAGATTGATATGGATCTCGATGAATCTGATATGCCCTGAGCAATGATTGATTTGCCCCAAGCGATGAGGTCTTTTTGATGAATCAACAACTAGATGTGGTTGTTGTCTTGATTACTGAGGAAAGATTTGATTTCAAATTTAGATTACAGACTTTGAATGATGTGCAATACCATGCCCCCTTTGGGATAAAAATTGAAATCTGACAAGAAAAGTTAGTGTTGAATAGTTCAAAAGCATGTTAATTGATTTAAGAAGTGGTTAGATATGCTCGAGAATGCATTCTGCATCATTTGGAGGTCCAGAAGACCAAGTTTGACTAGGTTAAACCATGAGTTGACCATAGTTGACCAAGTTGAAATTTTGATAGTTTGATGTAAGATAATTAGTGAAGTTGAATACTAGATTTTTGTGATGATAGAAGGTCGATTATGCAAGCAGTCAGACAATATAAACGATCTCAGATTTTGATTTTGATCTTGAAAAAGGATTCTACTTTCTATTTTGTTGGATGGACCTTCGTGTAAGATTCAGCTCTTGTAGTCATGTTTAGCATTTTTGGTTTTGAAGAATTGTTTAAGTGTTCAAGCAATTTGTGAGATCATGCAAAGTGCAAAATGAAATGCAGAATGAAATGCAAACCTAGGACCTAGGACCTAGTCATTGATCATGTGTCGATTTGTTATCATCATTGAACTTTTAGGTATCTGGATAAATCAATACAATTCCCACTAGTTATGAAACCATAGACATATGAATATCAATTTTTATGTGCAGGAATCAATACAACAACCACTGATTAGGAAACCATGGATATATGAATATTGATTTTGTTTTCAGAATGTTATATTAGATATAAGTACCAAGGCACAAATGCCAGGATGACCTGAATATCATGTCCATTTTGATATAGCAATTTGTATAATCATCAAAACATAAATGTCGTGATGACCTGAATATGCCTTGCGTTCAAACACACCAAACAGTCAAGAGATCATTCTAAGTCTAGTGTGAATTACTCGTAGTGACCCTTTACCGTTCACATCCTTAGGTAAGATCACATTTCACAATATGAGAAAGAACTCACTCAAAAAAAAGACAATAGTGAGATCAAACTTCCTTGAATTTTCTAGGTATCAATGGTTGAGGTACACATGGCCATCCAATTTGAGATAGAGGCTCTTACAGTCAGGCACCATTTCAATCCAAAATTTCCAAAGTTGTTAGACTTTCACATACAAGTAGAAGACAAAGAAAAGATTATGCCCCTAGTCATTAATCTCTAAATCCTGTAAAGGACATCATCGAAAAGCTCAAGGGAACATAATATGCAAAAATCTCAATGTGAATTAGTAAGCATACAAGGAGATAAAAGCATGTGAAGCATAGATTATTTTCATTTTGTGTTGATGTTTGATTGTGTTGTTGTCGATGCAAAATCCTTTCTGGAGAGGAGACAGACTGACTGACTTGGATAAAGATTCAAAGGACCTTGACTAGATATGACTCATCTGAGGTATACTGGAGACCATAGGATATGACATTGATTGCCCCCAAGTTTGAACATTGATAGGATACAAACACTTTAGCGGATTAGTGTACAGACTGACTTATTGAAAACAAGAAAGCAAGAACAAACCAGGAAATATGTACAAACTAAAGAAAGACTGAAAGTTGGGAAAGACCAAGATTGCATTGATAGATGGAGTGTTTTGAAACAAGTGGCACCCATTTGTCAGGTTTTCACCATCTTGGCAGAGATTCTATTTTTGCTACCAAGGTGCCTGTTTCGAGGTTTTCACCAAGGCACTTTTTCTTTTTCTCATTTTTTTTGTATTTTTCATTTTTCCAATTTTGTTTTTGTACTTTTGATATTTTTTACTTTTTTTGTGGATCATCAAGGTGCCTATTGCTAGGTTTTCACCAAGATGTTCATTTTTTCAGGACTTTTTCCAATTTTTAAGATTTTTTTAGGACATTTTACCATAGACTGAATGCCTTAGGCGTAGAATTTCTTCAAATGGAGAATGTTGATTGGTTCTCAGAGTTGTTCTCCTTGAGTCATTGAGAGTTGATAAGCACCAGAGCCAAAAGTAGTAGTGATAACAAAGGGACCCAGCCAGTTGGGTTCAAACTTCCCCTTGCATTCTCTATGTGATTGATTTGTAGGATTCTCTCTCAAGACTAGATCGCCAACTTGAAATTCTCTGTGTCTAACTTTCTTGTTGTAACCTCTAGACATTCTTTTCTGATATACTTTGAGATGATCATACGTTGCTTGTCTGCGCTCATCTAGTAGTTCAAGTTCTTGCAACCTAGACACTTTGTAGTCATCATCAATTACTAGACCATGCATTCTGATTCTTAGTGATGGTATTTCAACCTCAATAGGCAAGACCGCTTCAGACCCATAAACTAAAGTGAAAGGTGTAGCCCCAGTAGGTGTTCTAATACTTGTTTTGTAGGCCTAGAGAGATGGATTGATCATGAGATGCCAATCTCTTCCTATTTTATTAACTGTACGATGGAACATTTTCAATATATTCTTGTTAGAAGCCTCTGCTTGTCCATTCCCTTAAGGATAGAAGATAGATGACCAATGTTGTGTAATCTTGAATTTAGCACATAAATCATCTAGATCTTTGTTCTTGAATTGTCCACCATTATCTGTGATTATGGAATGAGGTATCCCATATCTGCATATGATATAGTTCAATATGAGCATAGATATTTGTTTTCCAATTGCTTGTGTCAAAGGGACTGCTTCTACCCATTTTGTAAAATAATCTGTAGATGTGATTATATGGGTATGTCCATTAGAAGAAAGAGGATGTATAGCTCCTATAAGATCAAAGGCCCATTGATGAAAAGGCCATTGTGTAGTAAAGGGAATTAGATCTCTCCCTGGAGCATGAATTAATTTTCCATGCACTTGACACTTTTGACAATTCTTAGCAAACTTGATAGACTCTTTCTCCATTTTAGGCCAATAGTACCCAACCCTAATAATTTTTCGAGCTAGTGTTAAACCATTAGAGTGTGACCCAAAAATACCATCATGGACTTCCTCTAACACATGTTGAGACTCTTCCCATTCTAAACATCTAAGTAGTGTACCATCTAGACCTTGTTTGTACAGATTGTGACCAATGATGACATATCGGGGGGCATTACAGATAAGGTATCTTTTTTCATGGTGGTTGAAGGTATTGGGAATGGTTTGGTATTTGAGATAGGAGAATAGGTTTTTGTATCTAGATGAATCATGACCAACAACAGTGTAGATCATGTGGGTTTCAGGGGAATCATATACAGGATTAGATAGTGCTTCCACCAGGAACTCATAGTGTAGCTCATGTTCAGGCTATTGTAATAAAGTAGATAGCATTGTCATTGCATCAACAACCTTATTCTCTATTCTAGGTATTTGCTAAAATGTGATAGATATGAAATATTTCTTTAGATCATCTACCATTCTCTTGTATGGGATGAGCTTTTCATCTTTAGTCTGGTACACATCATTGACTTGATGGATAACAAGTTGAGAGTCTCCATGAATGTGTATCTCTATTACTCTCCACTCAATTGCTAGTTTCATGCCATTAAGAAGGGCTTCATATTCTGCAATATTGTTTGTGCAAGGGAACTTTAATTTGAATGCTTTAGGTATGGAGTATCCTTGAGGAGTTATAAATAATATGCCTACTCTTGATCCATTTTATGTATAGGAGCCATCAAAGAATAAATACCATCCTCTAGAATAAAGAGTCATGATAGAGGAATCTGGAAATTCCATTTGTATTGGTGTATCATCAACCATAGGTGCATCTGCTAATTGATCAGCAATAACCTGTCCTTTTATAGCTTTTCTTTCAACATATTCAATGTCAAATTCACTTAAGAGCATGACCCATTTGGCTAATCTACCTGTGAGGGCAGCTTTGCTTAGTAGGTACTTTAGTGGATCAATTTTAGCTACCAAATGTGTGGTATGAGCTAACATGTAATGTCTCAGTTTCTATGATGCAAAGATCACAGCAAGACAAGCTTTCTCAATCATTGAATAGTTCTTCTCATATGAAACCAATGTTCTACTGATATAGTATATAGCTCTTTCCTTTTTGTTCTCATCATGTTGTGCTAGCAATGCCCCCAGTGATGTATCTGTAGCAGAGACATATAAGATCAAAGGCTTCCCTAAAATGGGAGGCATCAAGATAGGAGGATTTGATAGATACTTCTTGATATGGTTAAAGTTGTTCTCACATTATTCATTCCACACAAATGTCACACCTTTATGTAATGTTTTTGTAAAAGGCTGTGATATGTCTGCTAGTTGAGATATGAAGCATCTGATAGATTGAACTCTTCCTTGCAATGTCCTCATTTGACTGATGTTTTTGGGAGGTTGCATCTCCATTATAGCCTTTACTTTAGCTGGATCAACTTCAATGCCCTTCTTTGAAACTATGTATCCTAAGAGCTTTCCAAAAGTGACACCAAAAGCACACTTCTTAGGATTTAGTTTGAGCCTAAATTTTTCCATTCTATCTAGTATCTTTCTCAAGTCATTTAGATGTTTAGTTCTAATCATAGATTTTGCTAAAGTATCATCAACATAATCCTCCATAGTCCTATGCATCATGTCATGAAAAATAGATTTCATGGTTGTTTGATATGTAGCACCAACATTTTAAAGCCCAAATGGCATGACATTCCAACAAAAGGTGCCCCATGCACATGTGAAAGCATTTTTCTCTTGATCCTCTGGAGCAATTTTTATTTGATTATATTTAGAAAAACTATCCATTAAAGAATACATCTCAAAGCCCGCAGTCATGTCCACTATCATATCAATGTTAGGTAGTGGAAAATCATCCTTAGGGCATGCTCTATTTACATCTCTAAAGTCTGTGCACACTCTAATTGATTTATCTAGTTTTCAAATAGGTACAATATTGGAGATCCATTCTGCATAATCAATAACTCGAATGAATCCATCTTTTAGTAGTTTCTCTAATTCAGCTTTTACTAAGAGTGCAACATGAGGATGCATCTTTCTCAATTTTTGCTTAACAGGTTTAACGTTTGGAGCTATAGATAAATGGTGCATTATAAGATCAGGATCCAACCCTAGAATATCTAAATATTTCCATGCAAAGTTGATCTTCTTCTTTGTTAGGAATGTTGTAAATTTTTTCTTTTCTTCTTTTGATAAAGATTGTGCTACATGGATCAACTGTGGTTCCTCTGTTGTTCCCAAATTGATAGATTGAATGGGCTCAATTAGAACTGGAGATCTATCCTATAAATGACTCAGAAGGACATCAAATATCTCATCCTTAGGTGCCTCAGAAAGGTTTTCACCTTCAGATACATCTTTTATTTTTACTTTTGTAGGTTCTGAGACTGCCACAAAGTGGTTTTCACCCTCAGAACTCCTTTTCTTTTTATTCTTATTCTTATTCTTCTGACTAAGATACTTGATGTCTGACTCTATCATGCTAATGCTCAGTTCACTAATGGAAGTCCTCATAGGATGAACTGCATTGAGTTAGCAACAAGGGCATAGTCATTCAGGAAGGTATAAATACCATGGTTCGGATTTGTGGAGGTTTGATTAAGAAGTTCAGGATGTTGGATAGTCAAAGTGGTGAAAGATTGGGAAAGAGTGTTTATGGATATGGATCTGTCATCATTGGTCCTAACCCAATGCTTGAGTTCAAAGGTGATATTACAACTTAAGACATTCAATTCGTGAATAGGCTCAATGTCATTATGATAGTCCACTTTAGCCATCAGTGGATCAGACTCGATAAGTTCATCATTTCACTCTAGACTTACATTGGGTTTAGGTGCATATTGGTGTATAACATCAACATGTTTCTCTGTAATAAGCTCATCTTCTTTTGGAATGGCTCCCCATTCATAGTCATTAGATTCTTCATCTATGCCTCTAGGAAATCTAAGAACATGAGTAAAGTTAGGATGAATACCCCAAGAAGGGTTACCCTCATATTTTGATTTGAATTCATACTCATGGGAATCTATCTCAGAATAACTACCACCTTCCTCTTTGTCTATTTGATTGTCTTCAAGATTAGCTAGTTCTTGTGTTGCAACTATCTCTTTCTCTATAGTAGGTTCTTGTGTTTCTACTACATTAATTCTTTTGATTGGATCATCTTCAGCATCAAGGAGGTCTTTAATTTCTTTAGGAAAATGCTCATAAGGAATGAGCTCATCAGTGGTGTCTCAATCATCACTATCAGATTGTTCAGTTATTTCCTTCTTCCGCTGATTTGCTACGGAAGGCTCAATTTGTTCTAGAACATGTGGGGAGTTCTTGCTAAGATAGAAAGGCTTCTTCATGTATCCTAGACCTATTGTATTCTTGTTGGCTTGACCACGATGTTCAAGAGGTGACAAAAGACCTTTACCCTTGAGTCCTAGAGGTCCTTTTCCTTTATATCCCATCTTAGCTATCAGTTTATCCCCTGGGCCATATGAATTAGAAGGAACCTTCGATACTTTAGAGTCACTAGGTGGAATAACTTGAGATTTAGGTTCATCTTTATAAAGCCATGCATGCACAGCTTCATCTTCTTCAAATTCTTGCTTAGGTAATTTCTCTGCAATAAATTTTCCTTTATATGCCTCAAAAGGTTCCTTAGATTCTGGTTTGAACTATTTTTGAGCTTGCCCATAAGACTTAGGGGAGATAGGGAGAGATGTCAAAGACAAGATTGGCTCTATAGTATATTCTCCCATACCATTTTCTTTGATATTGACCTCTTTTGCAATGTCTTCCATCTTAGAAGTGGATGCTACATCTGTTTGCTTAATGGAAGATTCTTTGCTATTAGGAACAAGTTTATCCGCATTTGCCTTCAATGCACTGCAAGTTGTTGACACGTCAGCTGGAATGGTTACCTCTACTCTATCACAAGGAAATTTCAAGCACTGATGGTATGTAGAAGGAATAGCTCTCATCTCATGTATCCAAGGTCTCCCTAGAAGGATGTTGTAAGCCAAAGGGATATCAAGAATTTGACATATAGTATCTTTGATGACAGGACTTGTTTTGATAGGCAAGACAATTGTTCCCTTGGAGGATCTTTCTTATTCATCATATGCTTTGATAGTTATTTTCTTTCTAGGATCAATGGCTATTTTTGAAAATCCCAATTGTGTGATCAAGCTGTAAGAACAAATATTTAGACCAACGCCCCCATCTATCAACACACGTTTGAGATGACAGTTTTGGATCAAGACTTCAATATGCATGGGTTGGTTATGAGAATGAATCAAGGAGTTATCATCATCCTCTGAAAAGGAGATATATTGTGGAGATGTAAGATGACCAACCATAGCCTGGAATCTATCTAAATCAAGGTTATCAGGAACATTGGATCTGAGCAAAGCTTTGTCTAGAATGGCTCTATGAGTGGGAGATATCTGAGCAACTCAAACATGGAGATTTTAGTATTAGTATGTTTGAGTTGTTGAAAGATATTGTATGAAGTAGGCCTCGGGTCCTTATGATTTGAAGATTTAGATGTTTCCATCTGTTTAGAAGTGGAAGAAAGATTGAAAGGCACCTTAGGGACATTTTATTGATCTGGGATTTGTCCTTGTAGGTGTGCCTGAGTTTGTGATTGAGTAACTACGTTAGCTGATTGATTTTCTCTATCTCTTCTCACAATTATGATGACATTGCAACACTCAAATAGGCTTGGTTCAACCATATTGATAACAATATTATTTCCAGGATAGGCATAATTGACCTTAGCACCCACATTAGGCTGAGAAGATGAATCTCCTTGACTATGCTTTGGAAATGGTTCAGTGAATGCTGTGTGATCATTATTGCTTTTAGGATTATCAATCATGATTTCTCCATTATCAATCTTGTCTTGAATGGTATGCTTCAAGCGCAAGTAGTTATTAGTTTTGTGACCTTTACCCCAATGGAAATCATAGAATTCATTCTCTCTCCACCATTTCAGCTTAGGATCAGGATCAGATTATCAGATCTCAGGCAAAGAGATGATGTTATTAGCCAGTAGAGTTCTCATAGCCGATTCCAAATATTCTCCAAGAGGAGTGAACTTTCATTTATTATCAACGGACCAAGATTTGTACTCTGGCTTCTTTTGAGATGATTCAGACACCTTTTGTTTTGAAGCTTTGATGGCTTGAGTACCGATGGTTAGATTGAAAGTAGGTGCCTTGGATGGGGCATGGAGATTATCAACAATGCCATCTGTGATGATGCCCTTATTCTTGTTCCAATTTTTGTTCTTGTCCTTAGAACTAGATTCATACTTGTCCTTTTGAAGTGTGACGTCTCCTTTTTTCACAAGTAATTTTTCAATTTTGATTGAATTATCTACCATCTTATCAAAAGATGTGTGATTTTGCATTTGTAAAGGGTAGTTGATTTCTGGAACAAGATTGTTGATGAAGATTTCTAGCTTCTTAGTTTTTGGAATAGGCCTAGCATATAGAGAGAATTTCTTTCTCCATCTTTTGAGAAATGTCAAGAATGGTTCTCTTGGATATTGTTTAAGATTGTAGATATCAATCATGGTGACTGGATGTTGGATGTTGTAGAAGTATTGCTGATAGAACAATTTGATCAACTCCTCAAAGTTTTTGATTGTAGGAGGCATCCTAGAGAACCAATGAATGGCTGCCCCTCCTAGAGATCGAGGGAAAAGACACATCAGATAGGTCAGTTTGTGCATGAACTCCATAGATTGAGTACAAAATTCTCTGACATTATCTTGAGGATCAGAGTTTCCATCATACTTATCATATTTCGACATTTCCACCCTTTTAGGGAATGGTGGCATATACAAGTCTTTATCGAATGGAAAAGGACATAGGGCCTCCATGGAGAACTCCTTAGGTTCTTTTTCTTTTTCCATTTTGTTAAGTTTTACTTGCATGGCGTGCATTTGTTTCATAATAGCCGAAATAGGAGTTTCTTCCTCATGTGTAATGATATCTTCCACATTAAAATTGGGAGGAAGTTTAGCTCCTTGATGAGCTAATTGTAAAAAGTATGTTTCTCTATCTTCTTTCAAGAAATGCTTCATCATTGTTTTGAAGTCATTGTAATTTTGATATCGAGCAATTTCTTCAAGTGTAGGTTCCTGATCTGCACCATGTTGAGATTGAGTTCTTTGAGAGCCATGATTCATCCCTGCTTGAGACATGGTAGGATTTTTAAGACTCCCTGGGATAGATTGATGAGGAGTTTGTTGATTACCTCCATGAGATGATGGAGGGGATATGTAATCAATTTTTAATCAAAAGTTGCCAAGATCATCATCTTCGTAAAGACCAGAATTATAGAGTTGCTCAAGAGTTGAACCTTGGATAGTGGTTATAGGTAAGGTATGGGATGCTTCTCCAGATTTATTGTGAGAGGAAGCTCTAGTTTCCACCATTAACCTTGGGTGAAACAAAAGAATATGATAAAGACAACTGAAGAAAGATCTGATTCAAGAAGATCAAATGACACAACCTTGTCAAGGTTTGATTGATTGAAGCTTAAATTAGATGTAAATGAAGGAGACTATGCCCTGGATGTATGGGTAGATGCCCAAAAGATAGCAGACACGAGTTCACAACACTTAGCCATTTTTGAAGATGGATTGGAGATTGATAGTTATGACAAGGTTTTGACACAAGATGAAAAGGACTCAAATCGATTAAATAGAAGGCTAAATCGAACTCAAAAGGCCACTTTAGGTAAATGATTGGATTCTCAGTAGTTGTTGTTCTATTCCTGACATAGTGATTTTCTTGATAGAGTCTGGAAATATAGGCTGGAAAAGTTGGGTCTCTGACAGTTCTAACAAATTTCTGGCAATTTTTCAAAATTTCTCAAATGACTTTCTACAGGCTCGTACGATAGTGGGTAGGCTATGAAATGATAATTGACAAACTCGTACGACAGTTGTAAAACTTGCACGATAATTGATAGCAAGATTTTTGACTTTTTGAATTGACTGGCAGCAAAACTCATACGACAATATACCAGCTACCATACGATAATCTGGGGGTTTTGAAATGATAATAGCCAAAATTCATATGACTTTCTGACTTTACAAGATGACTTTTGACTCCAGAAAGGTGTTTGACATCAGATTTTTCAATTTTTTAGATTTTCAGTTTCAGATTGTTCACAAAATTGTCTGTCCAGATTTAAAGATTGTATCAGATTGATTTGTTCTTAGTAACCAGATAGATAAATAGGCACACAAAATAGAAAGCAAGTGATTTCAAGCATGTCTAAAAAAAATGAACAGGGGACAAAGCAACCCTGTGTATGAACAACCAAGTGACTGAATGTGCTAATCCCTAGGAGTGCTAATAGTGTATGTTCCAAAAAGTTTTGCAATAATGCACGTAGTCCTAGAAAATGAAAATTTGGCCTCACTAGGGTTTGTAGTAATGGTCTGACTCTACAACTTTTGTGATCTCAAGAGGGCAAACTCCAATCTAGGCGCACTGGGGTTTTGACACAGTCTAAGAAATTAATCAATCAGGAGCTACTAGGGAGATCTGATAGCCCAACAAGAGACCACACTTGTGAAGATTTCCTCCACAAGGACATTTATATAGCAGTTGCTGCTACCATGACGAAAATAGCTATTACCGCTTGAGGTTTTGTCAACATGGTTGACCCAATTAAGGGAATGTCCACTATGGTTAACCCTCTCTAAAGGTGACACAAAAGATACCACATGGAGACTAGTTCCAGATTCAAGGATCTGAGTTTTTGATACTACCCAAAAAGGGAGTAGAACGTAGTCCTCTAGCCTTTTCACTTTTAACCCAAACTCTATCTCTTACCTTGAAATCATAAGCATACGCCAACTCATCAATTTCACTCAAATGTTATAAACATTCAATGTTTTCATCCTACTCGGTTAATAAAAAATGTGTCGATGATAACTAACTCAGTTATTACTATCACTTGGTATATAGAAGAATGATTTAGTGTATACAAAAATATTCAATTACCGATCACATTAACTTGTTCAATTCTGATCTCATCTTCATAATAGAATAATGTAACATGCTCAAGTCAACAACATAATGCCATAGACTCAGCAATAAGTTATCTAATGTATACCTTATCCATATCTGTTATATTCATCTTGTCCTTATGTAGATATCTCATTTCTTCACCATTTCTTCCTTCTATAGATGTTTAGATGTTTGTAACTATCATGATAAGTATAGTAAAAAATAGTTGACATCAATGACAACATATTGACCAATTTAATCATCTTGCATATTACTTTAACAACTCGGTGACCTCCTTAATCTTCTTCAAGATATTCAATTAGTTGTAGGTTAACACTTTAGTTTATCCTAATCAGTCACTCGAGCCCAAATCTATAACCATCTGAAATTCAGACGTGTGATGACAATTCAAGTGAAATAATTATGCAAGCAATTTTCAAAAAGTGATATCTCGGTCATTTGGACTCCTTTTTTCAAGCAATTTTTTTTAGTTACGGTAGAATTTCATGCTATATACAATGGTGCAGGTGGATTTTTATCTCTGTGTTTGATTTTTTTAGAAAATTGCATAATTTTACAACTTCCAAGGCCTTGTTCGAGCTTAGGCAAACTCCTTTTAATGTGCAATTTTATTTGAAAGTGCATATATTTTCTGTACTTTATAGTGGTACTATCAGTTTATAGTGACTGCGATTAGAAATTATACTTTCAAAAGGCTTAGTTTTACAATTGTAATGAATAGACCTTATTTTTGTCTTTTGCATAGTGAACTAAGTCAATTATAGCCTAATTTTGGCAATTGTAATCACTGAAATAAAAAGTCCAAGAAAAAATAAAATAAAATAAAATTTCTTTATTATTTTATAAAGTTTTTAAGTAATAAAATATTTTTAAAAAACTTTTTAATAAATTTTTAAAAAACAAAGTGCCAATAAATATACAAATTGAGAACACAATTTTTTGTCCATCTATTCTACCTATTGCCACAATCTATCCTCCAATTTGCAGTCTGGGGGGTCAGTCACTCCTATATTTTCTTGGAACATCAATCCAATTGGAGGCTTCAACATCAGTTTCTAGATTTTAATTATCATGTTGTATTCTCTTACATGATCTATGTTGTACACACACTAATATAAAGTGTCATTCTTCTTTGTACTTTGTCATTGATGACATATTTTAAGTAATTATTTTGTACTTAGTAGATTAGAATGTATCATCTAATGAGAAAATGCCACTTTTTATTATCTCATTCACTCCTTTGTACTCACCTTGGCTATATCACCAAGGGCTCTCATCACCAAGGGCTATATTCCATGTGATCTTCTAAGGTAGTCCTTGGTGGTTTCATCATCTGTTTCTAGATTTGCATTATCATGATGTATTCTCGTACATGATCTATGTTGTACACACACTAATATAAAGTGTCATTCTTCTTTGTACTTTGTTATTGATAACATATTTGATGTAATTATTTTGTACTTAGTAGATTAGAATTTATCATGTAATGGGACAATGAAACTTTTTATTGTCTCATTCACTCCTTTGTAGTCACCTTGGCTATATAACCAAGGGCTCTCCTACGTACTATCATTCAATTTCAGTTGACTCAATACAGTTGATTCATTTTATTGCATCATTGGTGAGAATATGATTTATTATTATCATATTATTTCTCTATTATTATTGTGATTTCCATTTCCTCCAAATCTTGGGTGGCTACCTTCATAGTGAAATCTTACATGGTGTGAAATCCATTCTTAAAGTGAGGGTAAGGTTTAGCTAGTCATGTTAAGGGGACAAAGTGGGACATTTGTCACATGACTACAAATTTAGATTATGATCCATGTAAACAAGTTTAAGGATTAATATTAAGTGAACAAGAATAGAGGAAATTATTAGAATGACTAAATAAATAAAAAATGTTTATTTAATTAGTGAGATGTTATAAAGGTAAAAAATTAAATAAATAATAAATATTTATCTAATTGATTGAGGTAGGCCCAAATTACGCATGGCTGGATAAGGGAGAATTTAAGGTGTCTACATTGTGCATGTCTTTGTGATGATGTTGCAAATAAATGTCATTTCAAAGAAAACTAAAATTTAGTGGGTAGGAAAGGGATAAGGACTAGATGTAGGATATCCCAGTCATAGGAAAGATGTGGAAGGATGACGATGCTCCCTTAAGAGGGTAGGTGGGTTATGAGAGCATAGGCATTCTCTCGAAAGGAAAAATGGGGGATTAAGGATAGAAGTAGATGAAAAGGAAGATGAAGAGATAAGAGAAAAGTGAATGATTATGTAAGAAAATGAAAGATTAATTATGTTGGTATGCAATGATAAATCCTAAGATTTGATATTTGATATAGAAAAGAAAATTATGCACCAAGGTGATAATCAAAATGGCTATCGTCATCATACTAGATACAAAAATACCTTGTTGATGTTAGAATTATGAGTCTAGGGTTGTCATTTGTTGGATTACAGAGAGTGGGGGGGGTGAATCAGTAATCCTTGATTCTTTGTACCTTAAAAAATTTCCTCTAATTAACTTAGTCTCAACTGGGCCATACATAATTCACTATTTACCGACAACAGTAAATAAACTTTTACAATCAATAATAGAAATCACATAAATCATTCAAAACATATAACACCAATATTTAATGTGGAAACCTAGCTTTGAGGAAAACCACTATGGGAATTGTCACCCACTAAAGAAAATACTCTTCTAAAGTATGCTTGGTTAAGAGCCAATCCTGTTAAAGATTACAATACACACTGCTAAGTGTGACCCGGTCAAGAAATTTGCCTTAGATTTATTAGGATCTTCACCTTATTAGGAGTGGTCTAGTTAAAGGTCTTCAAACACTCTTTAGAATGTTAACTTTTATAAGGCTTTTACAGTAAGACTGTTAAGTCCACTCAGTTAAGAGATTTCTCTGTTACAAATGTTAATAAGCAACAATAAATAAATTTGACATGTAAATCTGCAACTATCCTTGGCATAATCAGATCCTTTGTGCGCTCTTCTTCTTCACTTCAATCCTTCACTTTCCACTGGCTTCAACACTTCATCAAACTCAACTTTCTAACTCAGAATTCACCTTTTCCTTCTTCATTGCATTAGTCAATGACTTATCAACCCTTCAATTTTCCAACCATTTGTTCATACAAATTCATCCTTTATATAGACTTTATTTTGCCACTTAATCTCCTTTATCACATTTTCTTTTGATTAATTTCAACCATCCGATCAACTTCACAAACTTATTCAATGTATTTAGATCTCGGTAACACATTTTACCTTCACCTTGGGACTTGAACTTTCTTAAAACTTGTTCCTTCTCTTTTTACCACTTAGATATGTAACATAGATCATCATCATGAATTTTTCTGATCGTAGATCTCTGCAACTAGCTCTTCCTTATCATTAGAATCTTCCATCTCATCATAGCTCATCATTAAATGTCATTCTGATCCTTGTATTTAATTTATATTCCTTTCTCGGTGACTAAAATCTTCTACTCAATGTCTTGATTTCCTTTGCCTTTACTAAAACTTACTTTTCTTTTACCAAATGACATTTCCTGCTCGGTAGCCAAAACTATTTTTCTTACCAATTTGATTAATCTTCTTTACCATTCTTTACTTGTCTATGTGAAAATTGTACCTAGTTATGGACACAACATTTTAGTAAAACATTAGAGGTTAGCAAATCAAGAAATCTGCAAATGAAACAAACAATGCTAACTAGGTGATTTACTGCCTTCTAGTAGGTATGAGTTTGATATTCTTAGAATTAGTCTGAGACCAGTGACAATGCAATACCTAAATGAAGGATTTAATGATGAAAGATGAATGCAGATTAATCTACTTTTAAAAAAAATTCTATGCAATATGGAGGGAAAACTATAAGAAAATTGATCTAGAATTGAATGGAAATGAATGCAAATATAATCTATCAATGATATGGAATTGCTATGAATGAAAACAAGAATCAAAGAAATAGCACAATCTCACCAATCACCATATCACACAAGCCAGATTCTCCAAATTTGCAAGTGTGTTTTTGAAGGACTGAGCCTTGTTTATATAGAAATCCATATTCTGGGGAAGCTCATGGAAAGCCAAAAATCTCTCCCTAATCAACTCAGATTGATTGTTGAGTTATCAGAAAATCAGAAAGAGTTAACTCACAAAATCATACAAAATCATCTTTTTAACTCAAATCAGAGTTCAGATCACTTCTTCAACTCACAATCACATGTTGAGTTCAAAAAGTTAACAAATTGAATTGATTTGTTGATTCAGAGTTTAATTGCTCTTTTGAATGTGCATGGATAATTATGAATTTATTTAATAATTCAAGTGACTTATTCTCAACTTAACTAATTTTTGAATAAAAATAACTAATTTATGGGTTAATCAATTATTTAATCAAACTTTATCCCAAAACTATATCATTAAATTTGACAATTTGATTTAATCAATTAAATTAACATTTAATCAATTATTTCTAGGAATTTGATTTATTGTCAAATTAAAACAATATTAATTAGGAATACATACAATTTAATCTAATTAAATTAATTAAGTGGCAAAATTAAGTTTAATTAATCAAATATTCAACATATTCAATTAATTGTCCCTTGGATAAATAAAACATATTTATCACCAAATAATGTTTAATTAGAAGTAATTAGGATAAATTAGGAATATTCCCCGATGCAGACTTTAGATAGGATCGATTAGGGTTTTGATGATTTGATGTGTAGATGTGCCTTTGGTTAGGACTTTTATGTCAATTTCGATCGATTTGTCGATGTAGGAGGTCAATGGTCCTATAGCCCATTTTTGGGGTATTACATTTTGCCCCTCTTTGAATTACTGTGTGAAGCGTAGTGGTTCAAAGATTAATCTATTTTTGATGACGATGTGGACTCAGTTATGTGATGGAGAAACTGATCCTGAAAGATTAACCGATTCTGAGATAGAAATTGATTGATTGATTTTGAAGATGTTGATCCAAGTCCTGATTGACCAAAGAATCGAGATGATGTTAATAGTAGCAAAATTGAATCGGTGATTATGAAGTGTCAAAATGCCTGATCCTGAACCTTATGATTACGAAGAATTGACTGTCCTAACTCCAGACCTGATTTTCCAAAGGAATCAAAAGGATACCAAAATCGAACCCTTTAGTTACAAAGAACCAATGAAATAACACTAATGAACTGATGGTTACAAAAAGCTCATACAGTTTACAAGTTGTGAGAGAACACCAGATTGATATGGATTTTGATAAATCTGATATGCCCCAAGAGATGTGCCCCAAGTGATGAGGACTTTTGATGAATCAACAACTAGACGTGGCTGTTGTCTTGATTACTAAAAGAAATTTGATTGACAGATTTGATTAAGAATGTGTAATACCATGCCCGCTTCGGGATGAAAATTGAAATCTGGCAAGAAAGCCATCGTAAAGTGGTTTAGAGGTGATGTAATTGATTTTAGAAGTGGTTTTACAAGTCTGGAGACGTGTTCTGCATCGTTTGGAGGTCATGTTGACCTAGTTTGACTAGGTTTGACCATGAGTTGACCATGGTTGACCAAGTTGAAATTCAAAGAGTTTGATGTTAGATAATCAGTTAAGTTGAATACTAGATTTTATTGATGTTTTGAAGGTCGATTATGTAAGCAGTTGGCCATCCTCGGTCCGAAAATTTTAAATCATAATTTTGACAAAGTAAACAATCTCAAATTTCAATTTTGATCCCAAAAAATGGGTTCAGAACGTCAAAATTAGCCAGGGGTGCAATTTTCACGCAAAACAGAGCACTTTGAAAATTCAGGTCAAAACCTATATAAGGCCGAAAAGGGTCATTTTCAAATCATTTTCACTGTTGACTTATAAACTTTGTGGAGCCCTCTGAGAAAAGATGAAGGTTCCTGTCTCCTCACACCGATTTCAGCACAGCTGATGGTACCAGAGACTACCACAATATGGGAATTTAGTAAGTGGACCTCGGTGCCTCTTTGTGAATTCAAATTTGCATATTTTTATGCTTTTTAGGATCTTTTAGACATTTTTTGAAATTTTAAATTTTTGTATCACGTTAACTCGTACAACAGTTTGTTTGGACTCGTACAAGTTTTCAAGTCAAATTTTAGTGTCATATGGGACATATGTGTAACTCATATGAGAGGGACCCATTTGTCATATGACATTTCATTTGGTCCCTTAAGTGTCATGCAAGCACATGCACAGTGTCATATGACCATAAAGTGTCGTATGGAACCTAGTATATTATTGTACAACTTTTGGCACTAGTCTGAATTATCGTACATAAAATAGTGACCATTTTTGCGGTCCTTAGGTCAATTTTTCAAAATTTCTAATTTCATGGCTGATTTCCTTGGTCTTTTTATGCACCTTTTGAAGTATTCAATATCCTATTTTCCATGCTTATAGCCTAATTTTTTACTAGATTACTGATAGGTTGTCCCTTTTTTGTGTTGTGTAGGTCCATTATTTGGATGTACATGTCCGCATTTCACACCCTACCACACAGAGGCTCTATTTGTCACTGCCTGACCCTATGAGAGTACACCTTGCAATATGTGGGTTTGAGTTTCTGATCCCATTACTTGATATTTGGGTTAACCATGGCCTTCTTACTGCGTTGATTGAGCAGTTTTATTTAGAGACCCAGATATTTCACTTACCTACTGGGGAGATCACTATTACTCTAGAGGATGTATATAGGATACTCTAGATTCCATTTCATGGCCCACACCCATATTATATCAGTGCGGGCAACATAGGATTGTAGGCTTTTCGCACATTATTTGGCACTGATGAGTAGATATCACAACAGATCTCTTGGGAGATACTGGTTCAGAGATATGGACACACTCACCAACTAGAGTGTACTATTGTAGGGATGATCAGAGGGATCATCATGTCTGACCAAAAGCAGAACAGTCTCTTGATGGCATGGGCCCCGATGGTTGCACGTCTGATGGCAACTCCTTTTGAGCTTGGGTGGGGTCAGTGCCTCCTGGCACATATGTTCTCTAAGATGCACGAGATGATCTACCATGAGGTGAAGATGTTTGCATTTGGTGCTTTAGTTTTACAAATTTGGGCATGGGAAAACATCCTAATATGCCAACCAATTTGTGGTGAGGAGCAACAGCCTTAGGAGCCACTGATTTACAGATATTATGGGTACATGACACAGGTCTGGATGGGTTGCATAAAGTACTAGCAGTGTGTATTGGATGACATGGCCTTTTTCATTTGGAGACCCTATTTGCAGATTGAGGCATGGCCAACTACTCGTGTTTAGTTTGGTTACTTTTGTCAGATCGGGATCTTGATAGGATGATCAACCACAATCCTTGAGAGATTCATCATTACATGTGTCTGGAAGTAGTACAACATCATTCAAGATGCACCCCAAGATTTTTTTACTTATGCACGATTGGTGCAAGAGATCAGACTAGGATGGTCAGCCAAGCTATCTTATGAAGAGTGTAGTCTTGAGTACAAGGGGCTTGTTAGCTATGATTGGGATTACATGCCATAAGTGGCTGATGCTAGAGTCACAAATGCCTTCATTGAATATTTAGCAGAGCATCTGATGAGGTGTTTCTCTAACCCTATAGAGCTCATTCCTACTATGGAGGATGTGAAGGATGTCATAGGTGCCCCTATGGGTAGAGGCCAGAGATGGAGAGAGGTGCAAATACCAGTGGTGCATCTGACACCACCCCAACCTAGAGTAGTGATGACCCCATCGAGTCTATTAGGACAAATGAGACCTCCCAGACCTCAGAGTGTTCTAGCAGGTAGGCCTGCAGTTTTTTAGTGGAGATATACCAGAGGTGAGGGAGGCACACTAAGCAGTGTTGGTAGTGTGGAGGAGGCTCTAGGAGCTCAGTGGGATGCTCTGATGGAGGAGGCATAGGATGCTCCTGATTTTGACTTGGTTGCAGAGGTTCATTGCCGCAAGGTGTAGACTGAGGCGAGCATAGATCAGCCTATGGAGGAATGCAGAGATAGTAGCAGCTGAGGCAGATCCACGCTTGAGATGGAATCCTCAGGATGTTATTAGATGACCCTAATAATAGATATGGGATCAGAGGATTCATAACACAACTTTGGAGGTCCAGCTCTGAGATCGTGAGAGACAACTATGGGAGTAGGAGGCTGATGTTAGATGCTTGCAAGCTAAGGTGACCCACCATATGGGTCACACAACTTATTATGTTTTAGCCTACTATTCTATTGTGCCACCTAAGAAGAGGATGATATCCTACTCCCAGTATATGATAGACTCTAAGGGAGCTAGGGCCCCTCATGCTAATCCACCACCAGATCCACCTATTGGAGGAGGAGTTGCCCTAGATGCTGAGGACTAGGCAGACAACTGATCTATTATATTCCTCTATTTTTGTCTTTTTATTATACCTCATATCTCATTGTAGATTATTCTTTTGTATACAGTGCCATTAGTGGACCCCCTTGTACTATACTGATATTTTGATATATAAATGAGATCGATTTTCGATTGTGACTTCATATGCACTTGTCATTTTCATTTTATGATGTAATATCATGTGATGTAAATGTATGAAATGCTTCTTTTATTGTGGAATGTATAGATCATGTAATGAGTGTTTCCTTTCAAATGTATGAATATGCAATGCAATGATAGATAGTAGATGAATAAATGCACCCGTATGTTTTTATGGATGCTCGTGTATGTATTCAATGGATGAATGAATGAAATGAAAATGTAATGTAAATGCAATAATACACATGATATATTATCACATGTATTTTGAAGAAGACAAGTGCTCAATCATTGTCAAAATGGATGTTTAACCCAGAACGGTGACTGCTTTCTAATTTAGTTTAGGGGACCTTCATACGGTGTTTAGTCCTTGCATTGTTTAGTGATACTTTGGATAATTCAAGCATTGATTGATACTCAAGTCATGAGAAATGTAACCATGCAAAGTGAAAAATGAAAAATGAAATGCAAGACCTAGGACTTAGTCACTGATCATATGTTGGTCTTTTATCATCACTGAATATTTTTAGGTAACACCGAATAATCGATATAATGTTCACTAGTTAGGCAACCATGAACATATGAATATGGATTTTTATTTTGATATGTCAGATTTAGATATAAGCATTAAGGCACAAAAGCCAGGATGACTTGAATATCATGTCCATTTTGATATAGAAATTTGTATAAGCATCAGAACATAAATGTTGTGATGACCGGAATACGCCTTGCGGACAAACACACCAAGAAGTTATAGAAATCATCCTGTCTCCAATGTGAATTACCCACAGTGATCCTTTATAGTTCACTTCCTTGGGTAGTAGCTTGTTTCACAATAGGATTAAGACAACATTCAAAAAGACAATAGTTAGATCAGAATCCCTTGAAGAATCTGGGTATCAATGGTCGAGGTACACATGGCCATCAAATACATGATGGAGGCACTTATAGTGGACACCAATTCAATCCATAATTTCCAAAGTTAGATTTTCACATACAAGCCGAAGACAAATAAAATATTATGCCCCCAGTCATCACTCTCTAAATCCTATGAAGGACATCATCAAAGAGCTCAAGGGGATAGAATATGCAGAAATCTCAATGTGAATCAGTTAGCATACAAAAATATTTAAGCATGTCGTAGAGATTGTTTTCAGTTTGTTGTTTCTATTTGTTTGTGTTGTTGTAAGGTGTAAAATCCTTTTCTAGTGAGGAGATAGATAGACCAACTCAGACATAGCTTTGGAAGGACCTTGAATGGATATGACTCGTCTGAAGATACTGAGGACTTTTAGGACAAGGCACTGATTGCCCCCAAGTTGAAACTTTGATAGGATACAAACACTTTTGCTGGATGGTGCTCAAACTAACTTTATTGAAAATAGGACGCGAAAGCAAACTAGGAGATATGTACAAACTAAAGCAATACTGAAAGCTGGGAAATACCAAGATTGAGTTGATAGATGGAGTGCTTTGATACAAGTGGCACCCATTTGTCATGTTTTCACCATCTTGGAAGAGATTCTTATTTTTCTACCAAGGCGTCTGTTTACCAGGTTTTCACCAAGGCACTTTTTCTTTTTCTTCTTTTTTTGCATTTTTGCATTTTTCATCTTTTTGATTTTTTTTTGTACTTTTATATTTTTTTTATTTTTTTGATTTTTTTAAAGCACATTTAACCATAGACTGAATGCCTTAGGCATAGAATTTCTCTAGATGGATAATGTTGATTGGTTCTCGGAGCTGTTCTCCTTTAGTCGTTGAGAGTTGATAGGCTCCAGAGCCAAAAAAAGTAGTGATAACAAAGGGACCTAGCTACTTGGGTTCAAATTTCCCCTTGCATTCTCGATGGGATTGATTTTTAGTATTTTCTCTCAAGACGAGATCGCCAACCTCAAATTCTCTATGTCTGACTTTCTTGTTGTAGCCTCTAGAAATTCTTTTCTGATATACTCTAAGATGATCATACACAACTTGTCTGCACTCATCTAGTAGTTCAAGTTCTTGTAACCTAGACACTTTGTAATCATCATCAATTATTAGACCATGCATTCAGATTCGTAGTGATGCGATTTCAACCTCAATAGGTAGAACTGCTTCAACCCCATATACTAAAGTGAAAGGAGTAGCCCCACTAGGCATTCTGATACTTTTTTTGTATGCCCAAAGAGTTGGATTTATCATCAGGTGCCAGTCTCTTCCTGTCTTTTTGACTGTTCAATGAAATATTTTTAGTAAGTTTTTGTTGGACGCTTCAACTTGTTTGTTCCCTTGAGGATAGTAAATGGATGACCAATGTTGAGTGATCTTGAATTTAGAGCATAATGAGTCAAGGTCCTTGTTCTTGAATTGGCCTCCATTGTCTGTGATGATGGATTGCAGAATACCATACTAACAAATGATGTAATTCAGGATGAACATTGAAATTTATTTCCTAGTTTCTTGTGTCAAAGACACTTCTTTTACCCATTTTGTGAAGTAATCTATTGTTGTGATGATATGGGTGTGACCATTTGATGAATATGGATAAATAGCTCCTATGAGATCAAATGGCCACTGTTGAAAAGGCCATTATGTTGTAGAGGGAATCAAATCTCTCCCTAGTGCATGAATCAAGTTTCCATGGACTTGACATTTCTAAAAATTCTTGGCATATTTGATGGCCTCTTTTTCCATGTCTAGCCAATAGTACCCAGCCCTAATGAGTTTTCAAGCTAGTGTTAAACCGTTGGAATGTGATCCACAAATACCTTCATGGAATTCCTCTAATAAGCATTGAGACTCTTCACATTCTAAACACCTAAGAAGTGTACCATTTAGACTCCATTTGTATAGATCATTACCAATGATGACATATAATGATGTATTTCAGATAAGATAATATTTTTCATGATGATTAAAGGAATTAGGAATGATTTGGTCTCAAAGGTAGGAATATAGGTGTTGGTAGAGAGAGGAATCATGACCTACAACGATGTAGATCATGTGGGTTTTTGGGCAATCATAGGCAGGGAATGACAATGCTTCCACCAGGAACTCATAGCGTAGCTCATGTTCGAGCTGCTATAGTAAACATGATAGCATTTCCATAGCATTAGCTACCTTGTTCTCCATTTGAGGAATCTATTCAAATGTGATAGCTATAAAATACTTCTTTAGATCATCTACCATGCATTTGTATGGAACAAGTTTCTCATCCTTTGTTTGATACACATCATTGACTTGGTGTATGATTAGTTGCGAGTCTCCATGAATGTGTAGTTTTGTTATTCTCCATTCTAGTGCTATCTTCATACCATTTAGTAAAGCTTCATACTCAGCTATGTTGTTGGTAAAAGGGAATTTGATTCTGAATGCTTTTAATGGAGTAACCTTGAGGTGTGATGAATAGTATACCTACTTGAGATTCGTTCTGTGTGTAGGATGCATCAAAGAATAGTTTCCACGTTCTAGAAGATAGGTGCATAATAGAGGAATTACGAAATTCCATTTGCATCAGTTGATCATCAAACATTGGTGCTTCAACTAACTGATCTGCAATGACTTGTTCTTTGATAGCTTTTCTCTCAACATACTCTATGTCAAATTAACTCAATAGCATGACCCATTTTGCTAGTCTACCTATGAGGGCATCTTTTCTTAATAAGTACTTCAGTGGATCAATCTTTTTTATTAATTATGTAGTATGAGCTAAAATGTAGTGTCTCGACTTTTGTGATGCAAAGATGACAACTAGACACACTTTTTCTATCATGGAATAGTCCTTCTCATAAGCTACTAGTGTTCTGCAGATGTAATAGATAGCCCTCTCTTTCTTGTTTTCATCATGTTGTGCTAGTAATGCCCCCAATGATGTATCTGTGGTGGAGACATATAATATCAATGGCTTCCCTTGAATAGGAGGCATCATAATAGGAGGATTTTCCAAATATTTCTTGATGTGATTGAAGTTCTTTTCACACTCCTCGCTCCATGAGAAGGTCACACCTTTATGTAATGTCTTTGTGAAAGGTTGTGATATGTCTGCTAGCTGAGATATGAAGCGTCTGATTGATTGTACCCTTCCTTGTAAGGTCCTCATTTGACCGATGTTTTTAGGAGGTTGCATCTCCATGATTGCTTTGACTTTTGCTGGATCTACTTCAATTCCTTTCTTTGAAACAATGTATCCTAGAAGTTTTCTTGAAGTGACACCAAAGGCACATTTCTTAGGGTTCAGTCTGAGACTAAACTTTTCCATTTTGTCCATTATTTTTCTTAAGTCTACTATATGTTCTGATCTCTTTATTGATTTAGCTAAGGTGTCATCAACATGGTCCTCCATGGTTTTATGCATCATATCATGGAAGATAGATGTCATATATCATTGGTATGTAGCACCAACATTCTTAAGACCAAATGGCATGGCGTTCCAGTAGAAAGTCCCCCATGCACAAGTAAAAGATATTTTCTCTTGATCTTCTTTAGCAATCTTTATTTGGTTGTATCCAGAGAAACCATCCATTAAAGAGTACATTTCAAAGCCCACAGTCATGTCCACTATCATATCGATGTTTGGTAGCGAAAAGTCATCCTTAGGGCATGCTTTGTTTACATCTCTGAAGTCTGTGCATACTCTTATAGATTTATCTGGTTTTGAAACTGGAACTATGTTTGAGATCCACTCTGCATAATCTATGACTCAGATAAATTCAGCTTTTACTAACTTTTCTAGCTCATCTTTGACTAGGAGTGCAACATGTGGATGCATTTTACGCAACTTCTATTTAATAGGTTTGACTCCTGAAGCTATAGAAAGATGATGCATGATGAGATCACAAACTAACCCTAGCATATCTGAATATTTCCATGCAAAGTTGATCTTCTTCTCTATTAAGAATTTTGTAAATGCTTGCTTTTCTTCTTCAGACAGAGATTGAGCTACATGAATCAACCGGGGTTCTTTTGTTGTACCCAAATTGATAGATTGAGTGAGTTCTATCAATACTAGAGATCTATCCTATAAATGACTCAGAAAGACATCAAATATCTCATCCTTAGGCACCTCAAAGAGGTTTTCACCCTCAGATACATCTTTTTTTTTTACCATTTTAGGTTCTTAGACTACCACATAGTGGTTTTCACCCTCAGAACTCCTTTTCTTTTTACTTTTGTTCTTTTGATTGAGATATTTGATATTTGACTCTTTCATACTGATGCTAGGTTCACTGATGGAAGTCTTCATAGGTTCTACTATGTGTAGGTAGCAAGCGAGATCATAGTCTATTTGGAAAGTATGGATGTCTTGGTTAGGATCATCGAATGTTTGGTCAATAAGCTTAGGATGCTAGATAGTAAGCTTTGGAAAGGATTGGCTGACCATGTTTACACATATGATAATCTCATCATTAGTTATGATCCGACTTGCGAATTTGAAGGTGATATTACTACTCAAGATATTTAGTTCGTTCATCATCTCAATGTCATTATTGGACCCATCGTTGGTGATAAGTGAATCAAACCCACAAGGTTTGTCATTTCATTCTAGACTCACATCAAGTGTAGGTGTGTATCAGTGAATGACATCTATATGTTTCTCTATGATAAGCCCATCTTCTTCTGGAATAATTCCCCATTCACAGTCATTTGATTCTTCATCTAGATTTCTGGGAAAATCAAGAATATGTGTGAAATCAGATAGATTCCCTAAGTAGGGTTTCTTTCAGAGTCTGAAAGGAACTCATATTCATGGGAGTCTATCTCAGAATCACTATTGTATCCCAAATGTTCAGCTATTATGATTGGTCCACTTTCTTCTTCTTGTTTATTTTTATCAGCCGGTTCTTGTTCAGTACACTAATACATTTGGGGTGAAATTGCGACGGCAGGCAAATGTCATGCGGTTTTGGCTTTTTTTTTTCAAATATAGCCCGACACCGTCACAATTTGCAACGACAATACATTTGGCACTGTCGCAATTGTGACGTTGTTAGGATATAAGTGCAAAATTAAAAAGGAACGTTGTCATTTGTGTTTTCAACAGCGCCGTAACCCTCCGCGAAATCACATCAGGATATAAGGGCAAAAAAAACAAGAACGTTGTCATTTGTGTTTTCAACAGCGCCATAACCCTCCGTGAAATCACATCGGGATATAAGGGCAAAAAAAAAAGAACGTTGTCATTTGTGTTTTCAACAGCGTCGTAACCCTCCGTGAAATCACAGCTACAATTTCTGAGTACGTTGGGTTTATTTTTCTTTTGTCATTATTATGTAATCTGGTATTCAGCTGTTAGAGAGCTAAAATACCTAGAAATGAGGACATATCTATGTTGAATTTATTGTTAGCGGCTTTGGTTATTTAGAAGTTTAATTTTATTTGTTCATCTTTCAAGCACAAACATTTTGTGGACCGTAACGTCTTCATTGTTTCGGGTATGCAGTGAAACAGCCCTAACTTGCAATTGTGATGTTGTCGGGATATAAGGGCAAAAAAAAAAAGGAACGTTGTCATTTGTGTTTTCAACAGCACCATAACCCTCCGTGAAATCACATCGGGATATAAGGGCAAAAAAAACAAGAACGTTGTCATTTGTGTTTTCAACAGCGCCGAGAGACATTCCCTCCGCAAAATCACAGCTACAATTTCTGAGTACGTTGGGTTTATTTTTCTTTTGTCATTATTATGTAATCTGGTATTCAGCTGTTACAGAGCTAAAATACCCAGAAATGAGGACATATCTGTGTTGAATTTATTGTTAGCGGCTTTGGTTATTTAGAAGTTTAATTTTATTTGTTCATCTTTCAAGCACAAACGTTTTGTGGACTGTAATGTCTTCATTGTTTCGGGTATGCAATGAAACAGCCCTAACTTGCAACTACCTTCACGGTACTTGTGTACATTATCATGTTGTCTTTACAGTGACTGTCCTCATTCAAGTGGCAATTACACAAGGGACAGTCACTGTGAGATGTCCTCATTTGTGACAAGGACAGTCACACTTAGGACATCTCATAGTGATATTCCCTTGTGTAATTTCCACTTGAATGTATTGCTATTGAACCACATTAATGCTTTTCTTCTTCAACAAATGAGGATAGTCACTGTAAAGACAACATGATAATGTACACAATTACCAAAAAATGATCTTGTTAATTGATGTAACACTTTGTCTTGCTCACTCCCTATCCTTCACTAGGGTCTCTTTAGGCCAATGTTTTGACTTGATAGGGTACTTAACTATCCCTACACTCTTTAGGTATCTCTACCCAAGATCCCACTCCTTCAACTAATGCACACCAACAAGAAATACAACGAACTCTGCTCAATACCAATCTAGCTACTAGGACACTCCTAGTCTTGTCTTCACAAATTGAAACACATTCAACTAGAACTTTACTCCATGGAGAGGCTGGCCACTAGGACCTCTATTGGTTTCAATATTACTCCTTCACCTATACTTTTCATCAGTACTTCAATCCGGTTCATCAAACCATGCCAATTGCACCCAAAAATAGGCTGCTAGCAATTAGGCCTTTGTCAAGCCTTTTTGTTTATATTAAGCCACCTAAAGGGCTTAGGATTCAGATGCCCTTTATTGAGAACTCCAAGATATCTAAGGTCTTCTCCTCCTAGATTTTTTGTACACCAACTGCTATAGCCATGCCTGAAAACAAGTATTTTGACACAACTTGGACAGTCTGACTAAGAGTTTGTTTTCTTAGCAGCCAAAGAAACTCACCCAATATTCTAATTTGACTTGGGGCTTCTTTAGATGTGTGTCTACCTCTCCATGAGATTTTAGTTGAAGCAACCAATGCATTCAACTTGTTGTAATCTTCTTGTAATGATTTGTCATCCCTAACTGTGCTCAACTGACTCACCTAGGACATCATTGCAAACATAGAAAATGAGCTTCCCAGGGCCCCTCCTTCCAAACATATAGTACATGGAGTCTCCTCACCCATTCCAAGAGCCCGTACAAAATTGACAATGGAATGATGAGCTAAGACTCCATTTGTTCAACCTGCCTGGTTCAAACCAATGATAGGGCACTTAACAAAAGAATTAACAAACTAGTTGGAATGCTTCAAAACTCAAAAAAAACACAACACAGAATAAAAAAACAACTTGTACTAACTTTTCCAATAGACACTGTGAGCTATCTAATCCATTAATCAACTGAAAACAAAGAAACAAAAAAACTCAAGAATTCACTAAAACCGTGTTACTCTACAAATCTTCTTAATTCCAAATTTTTTTCCCCCCAACCTTTTGCACAGATCGATGGAGGCCTCTTATAGTTGATCTAATGCCTAATTCAATGGTTTCATATAGTTACATAACCATCTTACTCGAAAATGCTCCCTTGCACAAATGTTGTCAATGTTGTGAATGACAACATTGACAACTTGTTACAACCTTTGGGATTTTGGTTCAAAACTTATTGTTCAAACACCATAAGACCCTAACCATGACTTAGTTAGGCTATTTAGACCTCACATAGGCCACTTCTACACTTCTTTGCCCAATTTGACCCCTAAATGCTTCATTCCCACTTTTGCCACAATATTGGTAACTTGGGTACAAATTGGCACTTGCCTTCACAAAGGTCACACATGAGGACATCTCACAGTGATCGATTGTCCCTTGTGTAATTTCCACTTGAATGTATTTCTATTGAACCACATTAATGCTTTTCTTCTTCAACAAATGAGGACAGTCACTTTAAAGACAATATGATAATGTACACTCATTGTAAGGACAGTCACAAATGAGGACATCTCACAGTGACTGTCCCTTGTGTAATTGCCACTTGAATGTATTTCTATTGAACCACATTAATGCTTTTCTTCTTCAAAAAATGAGGACAGTCACTCTAAAGACAACATGATAATGTACACTCACTGTAAGGATAGTCACAAATGAGGACATCTCACAGTGACTGTCCCTTGTGTAATTGCTGCTTGAATTACACAAGGGATAGTCATTGTGAGATGTCCTCATTTGTGACAAGGACAGTCACACATGAGGACATCTCACAGTGATTGTCCCTTGTGTAATTGCCACTTGAATGTATTGCTATTGAACCACATTAATGCTTTTCTTCTTCAACAAATGAGGACAGTCACTCTAAAGACAACATGATAATGTACACTCACTGTAAGGACAGTCACAAATGAGGACATCTCACAGTGACTGTCCCTTGTGTAATTTCCGCTTGAATTACATAAGGGACAGTCATTGTGAGATGTCCTCATTTGTGACAAGGATAGTCACACATGAGGACATCTCACAGTGATTGTCCCTTGTGTAATTGTCACTTGAATGTATTGCTATTGAACCACATTAATGCTTTTCTTCTTCAACAAATGAGGACAGTCACTCTAAAGACAACATGATAATGTACACTCACTGTAAGGACAGTCACAAATGAGGACATCTCACAGTGACTGTCCCTTGTGTAATTTCCGCTTGAATTACACAAGGGACAGTCATTGTGAGATGTCCTCATTTGTGACAAGGACAGTCACACATGAGGACATCTCACAGTGATTGTCTGTAATGTCCCCTTTTTGGCTAACTTGGAAAACAGGAACAATTACTCCACTTCTCAGACTTACTCTATCAGATACCTACAATTAAACTAAGTAATGGAGGTTACTTAAGATATCAACCGCTATTTCAGATTCAATCACAATATGTGTGCAAGATGATATTGATACCAATATGTTTAATAGCACTGTCGGATATAATGATATGAAATATGCTATGAATATGATGTTTCCTATCACTTATAGTGATAGTATAATGATGCTATGTCTGATATAAACAATATCGATATACAATCAATAAGTATTGCTTATAGCAATGTATTTGCTGTGTCTGATATGATGATGTAATTATGCAAATGTGTAATATCGCTATGAGTGATATGTTGCTATTTCAGATTCTGAATTATATGCTTGCAACTTCAAATATTGATGTTGTTTCTGACTATCCTTTCTATCTGTGCAATCATGGTGTTGTCTCTGATCTGCAATGATAAACTTGAAACCAAACTGCCAAAGGCAGATGCTCTATTGAGTATATCCAAATATGGATAAGTAAATAAAGTTCTAATGATGCCTTGAGTGACTGACGAGAATGCATTCTTATATTGTCTTTAACAAATGAAGAGATGCTATGAATGAGACGTGTCTTGTTTCTTCCTCCATGTCCCTTTGTTAATCACACCTTTCCATAATCCGACAGTTCACATAATATTATTTCATTATTTTCTGATCATAGATAACTCCCAGATTGACTCAATATCAAATCTTTTTATGAAGGTAATCTTCCCTAATTGGTAGTGCAACCAGTAGTTAACATCCATTGTGTTTGTATTAGTTTGGTCTAACTATCATTAGTATTTAGTCAATCGATATTAACTCTTGCCTTATCCCATATTGTTATGATTATATCCAATCTTTCTACTCTGATATAAGTCGATATCATTTTCTGATAATTGTCCATTTATTGGTTGATTGCTGGTAATGGAGTTTGATCTTCAAATTGACTTCCATTCTTGTTAATACTTAAGGATACATTGTACTTATTATCCATGACTGATGCCTCATTCATCAATAGCTTGTGATATAATCACTGATGCTTTTGTGTTTCTACAAGATGTGGTTTATCTCAGACAATCGATAATCTTTCAATCCTTTAGTCGATATCCTCCTATGTGGTGTCTATTGATATAGATAGTAGAATTCAATCTAGTTTATGTTATTGTCATGATAACATAGGAAGTGATGGTGCATATTTGCTAGCGGGTCTTCATGTTTGATATTGCTTTATCGGATATGTCATTGTCTAAACTTGTGCAATTAATGATTATTTATAATATATGAATGGTTATCCTTCTTGCTTATCAATACATCTTCTGAAACACATAGCGACCTATCCCTTATTCATATCATGTTGATCTTGACTTCATAGTATTTGGTTCATTAATCATCCTCTCATGGTATCGATGTGTAATGACTAGTGATTGTTGTATCAGTTCTTCATTCCTCATCGTGATAGATAATGCAAATGTTTAATGTAGATGTATATCGATTACAGATATTTGATATTGCTTTAAACGTTATTATTATTATTATTATTAATGTTATTGTTATTATTAAATATTATAATTAATGATGTTAGTAATATTAATAATATTATAATAAATATTATTATAGTGATAACATATTGTTTTATATTGAGAGGTTTATTAATATTATTTATATATTAAAATTATTATATCAATAATTGATTTAATATTATTACTTAATATATTATTATAATATAATATATATAATTTATTAATAATTATTTATTATTAATTTATATTATAATTATAATCATAATTATATTATTTATTAATATTTTAATATTATTTAATTAACATATTACTTATTATGCTAACTATATATTATTATTATCTTTTGATAATAATTATATATTATTGTTATATACCGTTAATAATAGATTATTATATATCATCTAATCATTTTATTATTATACTAAGTTCAATATGTCACGGCTCATGACATTGTCCCTTGTGTAATTGCCACTTGAATGTATTGCTATTGAATCACATTAATGCTTTTCTTCTTCAACAAATGAGGACAGTCACTCTAAAGACAACATGATAATGTACACTCATTGTAAGGACAGTCACAAATGAGGACATCTCACAGTGACTGTCCCTTGTGTAATTGCCACTTGAATTACACAAGGGACAGTCATTGTGAGATGTCCTCATTTGTGACAAGGATAGTCACACATGAGGACATCTCACAGTGATTGTCCCTTGTGTAATTGCCACTTGAATGTATTGCTATTGAACCACATTAATGCTTTTCTTCTTCAACAAATGAGGACAGTCACTCTAAAGACACCATGATAATGTACACTCACTGTAAGGACAGTCACAAATGAGGACATCTCATAGTGACTGTCCCTTGTGTAATTGCCACTTGAATGTATTGCTATTCAGCCACATTAATGCTTTTCTTCTTCAACAAATGAGGATAGTCACTCTAAGGACAACATGATAATGTACACTCACTGTAAGTGTACATTATCATGTTGTATTACAAATGGACCTTATGTTGGTCGGGATATAAGTGCAAAAAAAAAAAGGAACGTTGTCATTTGTGTTTTCAACAGCGCCGAGAGAGATTCCCTCCATGAAATCAAGCGGGTTATCATTTGTGTTTTGAACAAAGCGGGTTGTCATTTGTGTTTTGAACAGCACCGAGAGAGATTCCCTCCACGAAATCAAGCGGGTTGTCATTTGTGTTTTCAACAGCACCGGGAGAGATTCCCTCTGCAAAATCACAGCTACAATTTCTGAGTACATTGGGTTTATTTTTCTTTTGTCATTATTATTTAATCTGGTATTCAGCTGTTAGAGAGCTAAAATACCCAGAAATGAGGACATATCTGTGTTGAATTTATTGTTAGCGGCTTTGGTTATTTAGAATGCTTCCCCACAATACTTAATTACACAAGGGATAGTCACTGTGAGATGTCCTCATTTGTGACAAGGACAGTCACACATGAGGACATCTCACAGTGACTGTCCCTTGTGTAATTGCCACTTGAATGTATTGCTATTCAACCACATTTATGGGCCCATTTGGACCACGACACACAGTAGCATCTATAGAGAAGAATATCCCAGGTGTAACAAGTTGTAAGAATATACCAATAGTTCTAAGAAGTTCCCTAGCACGTAGTAGCATCTACAGAGAAGAATATACAACATGAGGGCAGCCACTGTAAAGACAACATGATAATGTACACTCATTGTATGTGTACATTATCATGTTGTCTTTACAGTGACTGACCTCATTCAAGTGGCAATTACACAAGGGACAGTCACTGTGAGATGTCCTCATTTGTGACAAGGACAGTCACACATGAGGATATCTCATAGTGACTGTCCCTTGTGTAATTGCCACTTGAATGTATTGCTATTCAACCACATTTATGGGCCCATTTGGACCACGGCACACAGTAGCATCTACAGAGAAGAATATCCCAGGTGTAACAAGTTGTAAGAATATACCAACAGTTCTAAGAAGTTCCCTAGCACATAGTAGCATCTTCTAATTGTCTATACCACTTCACAAGGTATTGTTTGCACACATTGTTTTTGGTTCTTTTGATGACCCTTGTTTTGAAATTGCTATTAGGCCTTGTAGCTTATATGTTTTGATTGCTGGAGAGCTTCTAAAGCTAAGCATGAAGACCATTGCATGAGTTATAGCCACGTGCTCAGGTTTGAAAATTGTATATTTTTTAATCTAATGTATATTTTAACTAGACTTTTAGCTTATTTTTGCTATATATTTTAATCTAAAGGGAATCATGGATGTGAACTTGAAAGAATTTTGTACTTAGTTCTTATGGAGAGAATAGTAGTAGTTTACGGTCTAATATCAAATAGAGTTTTCCAATTACAGAAAGTTAATGAATTCTAATAGCTTATATGTTTTGATTGCTGGAGAGCTTCTAGAGCTAAGCAAGAAGACCATTGCACGAGTTATAGCCGCGCGCTCAGGTTTGAAAATTGTATATATTTTAATCTAATGTATATTTTAATCCTTTTGCCATGTCATGTAATATGTCTTGCCTTGTAGCTTATATGTTTTGAAATTGCTGTTAGGCCTTGTAGCTTATATGTTTTGATTGCTAGAGAGCTTCTAGAGCTAAGCAAGAAGACCATTGCACTAGTCGTAGCCGCGCGCTCAGGCATGAAAATTGTATATTTTTTAATCTAATGTATATTTTAACTAGACTTTTAAAATATTAAAGGATTTAACTAGGTCTAAGAAGATTTGTGTACTTTTGACAATTTTGCTTAGTCACTGAAAGTTGTAGACCGAAGTTTTCATAGCCCAATTTTTGCTTCCTGCGAAGAACGATCATGTCAGATAATATAAGTGAAGAACAAAATAGGGAGACAATCGCTAGATTGTGGTCTAACTTGAAAAGAAAAGGTGATGGAAAATGTTATTGTCCCTGCAAAATTTGTAAGGGCTTAAACCATAGAAGACTGCTAATCAAAATAGTTAAGAGACATTGTAGGGAGAATGGTCACATTGAAGGGGGGCATGACTATCATCCACTGGTAAGTTGTTCATTATATCATTTTAACAATTTATATACATATGAAATCACTTGATGATGAGTTGAAGATCATGGTTTATTTATGTTAATCAATTTTATATAGGTTGATCTCCCCAGGGAAGTACATGATATGGAGGAACATGGGGGTGTGAATATCCAAGGTGAAGATAATCATCCCATGGAAGATGACGATCATGCGCCAAAAAACACAATTGAAGATGATGGTATAAATACATTGATCCATGACACATTTAGTCCAAGCGGATCTGATCATGATGATGATGATAGCCTCGATGTACCTCTACTTGAGAAGGCATACGAGCCCCTATACAAAGACTCCCAAACAACTCTTCTCTCTGCTGTATTGTTGTTGTTGAACTTGAAGGTTATGAATGGTTTATCTAACATAACAATGTCACGTATGTTAAGGTATGTCATATATGTCTTTATAGTTAACAAAGGGTGAATAATGTACCACTAATATTGTTTATATTAACAACTTATATTTTTTGCTGTAGATTGATAGGTGAGTTTTTGTTACCACCATCAAATATTCTACCTCGCTCATATCGAGAATTATCTGCTATTATGAAAGATATTGGAATGGAGTATCAAGCAATACATGCTTGTCCCAATGATCATATTATATATTATAAAGAACATGAATTTGCAACACAATGCCCTGTATGTCATACGAGTAGATATCGAACAGATCGAATAACAAAAAAGGTGCCTCACAAGGTTCTTTGTTACATCCCCATTATTCCACGGATGCGACAATTATTCAGGTGTACTAGCTTGGTACAATTTATGGATTACCATGCACGCAATAGAAGTCGAGATGACATTATTCGAATCCCTGCGGATGGTTCGGCATTTATGCACATAGAGGAAAAGTGGCAACACTTCAAAGAAGAACCTCGTAATCTCAGGCTTTCATTGGCAGTGGATGGTGTCAATCCATTTGGAGAGATGAGATCTATTTGCTCGGTGTGGCCTGTTTTTGTTATCAAAAATAACATTCCTCCGTGGATGTCAATAAAGAGGGAGCACATTATGTTGGCAATGATTGTTCCAGGTATTTTATCATTTGATAGTTATTAATTTACATGTACTTACAAATCTTACAGTAAAATGGTCACAATAATTATGTAATGTTATTGTTCATTCAAGTAGGTAAATATCAAGTTAAAGATATGAATGTATATATTGAGCCTCTTATTGACGAGTTGGTGGAGTTATGGAACGGTGTCACTATGTATGACGTGTCTAGACCAATAGGACAAAGACAATTTCAATTCCATGCAATACTTGTATGGACAATACATGATGCCCCAGGGCTAACACATTTTTGTGGTATGTTATAGTGAATTCAAGTTGCGCATGATAATTCTAATTATAAAAATCAACATATTTAATAATCCAATTATATTATTATCTTGTAGGTCTTCAAACAAAGGGAAAATTTGCATGTCCAGTTTGTGGTCCAAAGATGAAATCTCGTCATTCAAAAAGTTTAGGAAAGCATGTGTTTGATGAGTACAGACACTTCCTCCACAGGAATCATAAGTATCGAAGTATGGAAAAACATCTTTTCAATGGGAAAGAAGAGACTACATCAAAGCCACGAAGAATGACACCTCGCCTATGGAAGTTGGAATATAATAGAATTAATCGTCGAGGTAATGTCGTTCCACTTAATGGTTTATGTTTGTAATTTATATATTTCTATTGTGATTTTTGTTTACTAATTATGTAATTGATGATCGTGAAGGTCGTCAAGGCACTACTGACAACCTTCCAAAGGGACTAAAAAGCTATCCCAGACAATTTAGTAGGTTGCCCTACTACGAGGACCTACAAATTGTGCATTTGTTTGATCTTATGCATGTTGGAAAGAATATAACAGAGACATTGTGGAAAATACTGGATGGAAGGCGTGACAAAGAAAAAATTGTCAAAATTTGTAATGACATTCATGAATCCAATCATGCACTGAAGAATTTCATTCACTCAAATAGAAATAGAGATCAGATTAATATAAGTGCCCTTCCTTGGTTATTAACGGAGCAGCAAAGTGATGCCATAAAAGAAGTCATACGAAAAATTCAATTTCCCACAGGATTTGCTAGGAACATAAGCAATCTCATATCAAAGAAAAGTGAATTTGGGCCAGGGCTCAAAACGCATGATTGGCATACTTTCATCAAGGTAAGTTATGTTCTTCTGTATTTACAATATATTCATAAACTACGTGTACTATTCATTATGTTATGTTAGAAAATAATGAAATGATTGGTTTATAATTACTGCAGTACGTGCTACCTCTATCTCTCCCAGAGCACTTCAACAATAATATCAAACAAGTGATATATGATCTTGGAAAATACATGAGGTAAGCAGTAATATCTATTCAATTTGTTGTATATATTTATTATATTCGCGATTTGTTTTTCTTTCTATGTAATCTATTGTATATTATTTTGTAAAGTCTCGTATTTATATATTTTTTGTGACTTGAATCTCTTAATGTAGGTGGTTGTCATCTAAAGAAATCCATAAAGAAGATATAAACTATTGGAAGAGAAGAATTCCTCATTTACTGTGTGAAATGCAAAAGTTTCTACCTCCAACTTTTTTCAATGCACAAGAACACTACCTCATACACCAAGTTGAGGAGATTGAATTGTGTGGATCTGCACACACTAGGTCAATGTGGATGGTTGAGAGGCACTTGAAATCTTTGAAGACTTTGGTTCGACAAAGAGCACATCCTGAGGGTTCTATGGTAGAGGGATACATGGTATACCAGACTATGGTGTACATTACTGAATATCTTCCTAAGTTTGCTTCAAATATCCATGTAGATCGCATTTGGGATCTCGACCCTTTTAAAAAATTCAAAGGGGAGTACTTGATGGGGAAAGGTAGATTGAGGAAAGTGACAGGTAATAAATTATAAGATGTTATTGTAATAAATTATTTCTTAATCTTCAAAATAAATCGGTTGTAAGTCGTCTATTTTTTTTTTGTACAGTTGCTCGAGAGTGGGATGCACTACATTTGTATATTGCAAACAATCTTGATTGGATGACGGTATGGATTGAACAATGTCAACATTCTGGTCACACATTAACATGGGAAGGTGTATCTTCATTGGTTAAAGAAGCTCATCGTAATGGAGATTCTAATGTTACGCAAAGGGAAATAGATTTAGCATATGGTTTAAGAGATTTCCAGGTACGTACAAAATTATTAATCACCTGTATGTTTATCAACTCACGATATAATAATTTTGACATGTTTCACATATTATTGTAGGTTAAACACCACAAGGGTATGTTCTGTAATGGTCAAAAATTTCACGTCAAAGTGTTGGATGACACGAAGAAAACTTGTGATTCTGGAATAACTGCAGTCTTTCAAGTGACTAATATTTCATCTAGAAATGACTTAGATCCTCAAGAGTCTAAAAATCAATACTATGGCATTTTGGATGATATACTTGAGTGCGACTTTAGTTCCTTCAAATTAGTACTCTTCGTTGTCAAATGGTACAGGCTACGACTTAATCCAAATGATCCTAATAGAACTATTATTGAACATGATAATGGATTTACAATGGTTAATACAAGGTCGTTTGAGCCAGTTGGGGATGAGCCCTATGTTCTTCCAAGCCAATGTGAGCAGGTATTTTACTCAGAGGTTTCACATAAACCGGGTTGGTCATTTGTTGTTAGACATGAACCGAGAGGAAGGCCGATAAAGTATAATGCGATGGAAGAAGAAGATACCGAAGAAGTAGAAGATGATGTAGATGATGATCATGATCGACAATTATTGGATGATGTTCCTGAGACAAATTTTCATGAAGAAGAAGAAGAAGAAGATGATGACGATGATGCTGCTACTGATGATGATGATGAAGATGATGTTGATGTTGATGATGATGATGTTGATGATGACGACAACGACGACAACGACGACGACGATGACGATGATGATGACGACGATGACGAGGATGATGATGATGATGATGATGATGATGATGATGATGATGATGATGATGATGATGATGAAATTTAAAGGTATGCCATCAATCCTTAATGTATTTAATATTCATTTCTTGATAGAAATATATTTGTCTTAAATGGTTACATAGTTTATTCATTATCTATTTAAAAGCTACAAGTTTCAACTACAAACGAGGCTACTATCATGGGGGTGGTACATACTATTAAACCAACTTCTAATCAATGACTCCAACATACCATTTAGTTATTAAATTTTTGGCTAACATTTTTATACTTGATCTTTGACACAGGGGCACAATATGGAGCAACCGCCCGAAGGTGATGGTGACGATATTCCTATCTCATCTACACATGAGCAGGTAAAACTCATTGTAATTGTGCAAACTAGATAGAAGCAAAATGTTTTTTTTTTTAATGTTATTTTCTTCATTGTTTTGGAGTAATTTTGATAATACTAATACTATTGTTGTCATAGAGGGCCGGTGGTCGGAGAGAGGGAAAGCAACCTGCAGTCCCTCAGGAGTCCCCCCTTGTGGACCCTTTTTTTATTGATTTAGCAGAGACCGATGACCCGATCGGTTCCATTAAAAAGCTGCTAAAGAAAATTGGGAAAGAACTTCTACGTTTGGTATCCATACATCCTCAGACTCAGGAAATAAAAGATAGGGCAGCTGAGTTGTTGCGCACTTCTGAAAACTTTAAAGTAAGTATTAATGAAATTTTTAATTATTACAAGAGTTCAATAATGGTTTTTATGTTATGCTCTTTTATGACATTAATTAAAATATGGATGCATTGTCTTTACAGAGTTATTTGCGTAATTTTGAACCCCATTCCCATGATGAGGCCGGGTACTACAAGTGGTTCAGGTAGATCACATGTTCCATTCCCCACTTGTGTTTTCCACTGAATATATATAGGAATGATCATAATCATTGACAATACATGCTCAAACAATCTTTTTTTTTAATGCTCTAACAATCTTGTCCATGCTAGTCCACGCATTCTATATTTATGCATGCTCTAACAATTTTATTCTTCAGCTCCTTTCCATGATGATATGACAACGCTGCCTCCTTCCAGGATAACCACAAATGTCTTGCCGACTGCCATGTCAACAACACACAGCCTAAATGCACCAACTGTTGCACCATCTACTGGTACACAAATCCCTCTTTTTCTCTCTTTTGTTATGTGTTTAAGTGTTATGTGTTTACGATGTAGATCCCTTGATTGTGTTTGTGCCATGGGTGCTCTGCACCAATTTATTTCCCTTGAAGTATTATTTCTTGGAGGCATTTGATAATGGTTTTCATTTTTTGCAATAGGAGATGCAACAACTCCCGATGCAACATCATTTCCTGGATGTTCCCGTGTTCCTAGTACGGGAACGGTGAAGGATTGCGTATTGATCATCAGCGACGATGAAGGCATTCCCTTAAAAGTAGCCAAAGTTCCAGGTACTTTAAAGTTATTATTATTCTATAGTGATATAATAGTAATTTAGTTTTTGATCACTCTTCATCGACTAATGATCCCATGATTATTTTGTAGGGAATGATATTTTTTGGCGAAAACTTGGTGACGAGTGTTTGCGGATATTCGGGCCCACCCTACGTACATGGTGGAACATTGTATCCTAACTAAAACCCCAAACCACTATTTTGATTTCATATCATTGCTAGAATAGTTTTCCTTTTCATCAATTTCTTGAACTATATTAAAGGTAGCTTCTCTTCATTTATGAGTCTAACATGTTTTTTTTTACTTAAAAGGTGGAATAACCAAGATAAAAAGTTGAAGGATGATCTTGTACATAGTATGACCCAGCTTTTTGGACCTCGTGCATTCGAGAGAAACAAGCTCCTTGAAAAAGCTGGTTTATGTTTGAAGTATATTAGGGACCAGTACAGGAAATATTTAGAGGTTAACCCAAGGCACGAGCGTCCGTCCTGTGTTCTTGAGGCTGAGTGGCAGGCTTTAATTTTGGATGGAAAGTATAAAGCCGACATGAAAAAAGGAATTACGCCAGTAGAGAGTAGAGCAAGGTATGTGATACTTTTGAGAATGTAATTATGTACTAATTAACCTCTAAATTTTTCCTGTAATTATGTACTAATTAACCTCTAAATTTTTCCTGTACTAGTCTCTAACATATTTCAAACTTTTCATAGATTGCCTGACACATCAAAGGCAACAAAGGCAAGATTAGAAAAGCACGGGACACACAAGCTCGGCTCTGGTGGTTTTTCCAAACTTCAAGCACGAGTTGTAAGTATTAGTAAATCAAAACTTGTATCAATTTTTTTATATATTGCAAGGAAATTTTTTTTGATCAAACAATGCAAGTAAAATTCACCATACCAAGCAAAAATGTAGGGGTCAGAGTTCAATAGATGCCTCACAAAAGAGGACAAGAATTGGCTTCCAACAAGGCTATAGAGCCGTGGCTGAATGGCTACGAGCTGAAATCAGTGTGCAAGGTTCAAATAATGACGCATCTGAGCCACAGGTAAATAAGCTAAATGAAATTTATTTCAAATTGAATACTTTACCAATTAGTCTATTTGATGTTAAGTTCTAATATAAAGTGAGTATATCTGTTTTAAGAAAGCAATGATAACAATGTGTAGGATATTGGAATGCAGCCTGACAATCCTTCTACACAATCTATGCATAATGAAGGTTCGCATGATGTGCATCCTAGTGGTTGAGGTATACATTTGCTATTAAAATTTTTATATGTAATTACAATTGGTGTTTGGATTAATGTAACATTTTGTATAGCAACTGTAGAGGATCGAGGGGTCGGTGCTCATGAGCATGTTGAGGTTGAGTCTAGACAAAATGATGTGGCCAGATCAGGTAATTAAAGAGCGCCACAGTTATGTTCTTTAAAATAATTAAATACTTGTAACAATTATAATTAAATATTTTAAATTTAACTCTTTTATTTGTTATTGTAGAGGACCCCCCTTTGCAGCAGCATAGGAATTTGAGATCATCAAGAACAGAGAACAAAACAACTAATGAGGGGGGTATTGATGATAACACTGATGCTCCTCTTAGAGCTTACATAGAAAAAAAAATTAGAAAGAGAAAAAAGAAATGATTGTCATCTAAATACCTTAATTGATAATGACTGAATTTTATGTCTCAATGAATTTAATTATGTGCTAATGAATGTTCATGAATTATGTGTTTATTTTCATATTGATGAATGTTGCGTGTTAACGAATCTAATGTGTTAATGAATGTTATCATGTGATATTGATTGAATGTTACATTTTATTAATAATTGAAAGAATGAATGAATGTTAGATGTTAACGGGGAATGTAGAGTGATGTTAGGGGGAGGGGGGTGGGGCCAAATGAGCTTCCACCTTCACGTGGTTGGCCCTGTTTAGTAGAGAATATTAAACTATATTCTCGAAACAAAGTGAAGCTCAATAAGATACTAAATGAGTCAAAATGGTTATCAAGGTCCTCTATCCATAAGATACTTGTAGTCAAAATGGTTATTAATAAGATACTTGTAGTCAAAATGGTTATCTAGGTCCTCTATCCATTCCATAAGTTCTTCACCATTCAAACTTCCTCCATAACAAGGAATGTGCTCTAGGTTAGTCATGAAGCCTAGCATGGACTCTCTGTCAGATAGAGCCACTATTTCAGAGCCTTTTCTGTGCATTTCCTTCAAGCACTGTACAGTGTACGGATGTGAAAGGGAGGGCAGACTAGTGTGGAAGTTAGAGTATTTATATCTTATGCTTTGAGAGTTTATTTGGTAGATTCAAGACACCTTATATCAAAGTTATTCCTTTTTCTTATCTGTTGTTCTGTCAAACCCTTATTTTTTGGGTTATTGCATTCAAATGGCCTTAACTTGCAAATAAACCATAGGATATCCTCTGTTCTTTGTAAAATGCAAGTTAAGGGGATTTATTTTCATATTTTAAAAGCTTTGGAATAGGATACTAAGCCAGAGAATTTCGAGAGCAAGCCCTAGGTCAAGAATCTCAATGTTCTTGACTAGGAGTTGATGGATTATGCAAGATCAGAGGGTAGCGGCAAGTAAAGGACCTCAAACCTTGTTGAATCTAGATCTTTAGAGCATGGTGGACATCTTCAAACTCTGATCTTGGTTTCATGCACCCATTTTCAATGCCTTGTTTTGGAACCCACACCCAAAGGCATGCATTAGGTCTGCGGACTCAATAAGGACATTGATATGCTGGAGTGGAGTCAGGGTCTAGGAGTTGGAGGATTGTTAGAACATCAAAAAGGGTACTCAAAAAACATATAAGTTCATAAGGTCCTTTGTCAAATTGAAGAGTTATTGCTGCAGAACAGGTTTTGGAGACCTACTAGAGTCACTAGGTCTATTTGGACCCGTTTGGACCACGACACACAGTAGCATCTACAGAGAAGAAGTTTGGTATGTAATGGTCTTGAAACCTCTTGAGAAATTCTTGGTATGCATTTGTGTGGTGCAAAAGCTTCGTTGAAAGAGAAAAAGAAGAAAAGAATAGAAATGATTTTTTTTCTTTTTATGTCATATACTGTAACCAGCTACTTATAACTTGCAAAAATTATTATAACCATTTGAAATTGAAACTTAGTTTAATGTGAAACTGAGAACTGCTTTATTAGAGCTTTCTGTGATTTAGATTCAGACATCAAGAACATTGTTTGCCTAATATTGTGATTAATGTTTATTTATTAATATCTCATACTGACAAACAATTGATAATTGTAGGGAAAACGTCATTGGGGGTCTTTGAGGATCCACCAGAAGCCAAGGAGAAAATGTATTCAAATGCTAAAGATGGTGTAACAGTCCTTATAGCTGTTGAACCTTTCTGTGTAGATCATCTCCGATTCTCCAAGTTCAACAGTACTGTGGTATTCCTTTGGATACTTCTAATGGTAAATTTCAGACATCAAGTTCTTTTCATATGAAACTACTACATTTGTAATCTGTAGTTTTAAACTTTTAGTTTATAAATGTTCATCAGCTTTAGTTCGTATGCTGCCATTTCAAGTATGATTAATGAAGTTACCTTTATCACAGGATGAAAGTGAGCAGTCAGCATACTGGTACGGAGCTGGCAGCATTGATACGGTGACTAGGGCATCGTTTAATGGTGGTATTGTGTTTTCCTGTATTTAGGGCATCGGCCTTTTGAAGCATTGCCTTCATCTTTCTTAAGTCTGAGTTTTAAGTTTGTTTATCTCTCTTGGCGTTGTTGAAAATACAAATGACAACGTTCTTGTTTGTTTTTCCCTTATATCCCGATGTGATTTTGCGGAGGGTTACGGCACTGTTGAAAACACAAATGAAAACACAAATCCCTTGTGTAATTGCCACTTGAAGGAGGACAGTCACTGTAAAGACAACATGATAATGTACACTTACAGTGAGTGTACATTATCATGTTGTCTTTAGAGTGACTATCCTCATTTGTTGAAGAAGAAAAGCATTAATGTGGCTGAATAGCAATACATTCAAGTGGCAATCACACAAGGGACAGTCACTGTGAGATGTCCTCATTTGTGACTGTCCTTACAGTGAGTGTACATTATCATGTTGTCTTTAGAGTGACTGTCCTCATTTGTTGAAGAAGAAAAGCATTAATGTGGTTCAATAGCAATACATTCAAGTGGCAATTACACAAGGGACAATCGATCACTGTGAGATGTCCTCATGTGTGACTATCCTTGTCACAAATGAGGACATCTCACAATGACTGTCCCTTCTGTAATTGCCACTTGAATGAGGACAGTCACTGTAAAGACAACATGATAATGTACACATACAATGAGTGTACATTATCATGTTGTCTTTACAGTGGCTGCCCTCATGTTGTATATTCTTCTCTGTAGATGCTACTATGTGCTAGGGAACTTCTTAGAACTGTTGGTATATTCTTACAACTTGTTACACCTGGGATATTCTTCTCTGTAGATGCTACTGTGTGCTGTGGTCCAAACGGGCCCATAAATGTGGTTGAATAGCAATACATTCAAGTGGCAATTACACAAGGGACAGTCACTGTGAGATGTCCTCATGTGTGACTGTCCTTGTCACAAATGAGGACATCTCACAGTGACTGTCCCATTGTGTAATTGCCACTTGAATGAGGACAGTCACTGTAAAGACAACATGATAATGTACACAAGTACCGTGAAGGTAGTTGCAAGTTACGGCTATTTCATTGCATACCCGAAACAATGAAGATGTTACGGTCCACAAAACGTTTGTGCTTGAAAGATGAACAAATAAAATTAAACTTCTAAATAACCAAAGCCGCTAACAATAAATTCAACACAGATATGTCCTCATTTCTGGGTATTTTAGCTCTGTAACAGCTGAATACCAGATTACATAATAATGACAAAAGAAAAATAAACCCAACGTACTCAGAAATTGTAGCTGTGATTTCGCGGAGGGAATCTCTCTTGGCACTGTTGAAAATACAAATGACAATGTTTCTCTACATTATCATGTTGCCTTTACAGTGACTATCCCTTGTGTAATTGCCACTTGAAGGAGGACAGTCACTGTAAAGACAACATGATAATGTACACTTACAGCCTGTGTACATTATCATGTTGTCTTTAGAGTGACTATCCTCATTTGTTGAAGAAGAAAAGCATTAATGTGGCTGAATAGCAATACATTCAAGTGGCAATCACACAAGGGACAGTCACTGTGAGATGTCCTCATTTGTGACTGTCCTTACAGTGAGTGTACATTATCATGTTGTCTTTAGAGTGACTATCCTCATTTGTTGAAGAAGAAAAGCATTAATGTGGTTCAATAGCAATACATTCAAGTGGCAATTACACAAGGGACAATCGATCACTGTGAGATGTCCTCATGTGTGACTATCCTTGTCACAAATGAGGACATCTCACAATGACTGTCCCTTCTGTAATTGCCACTTGAATGAGGACAGTCACTGTAAAGACAACATGATAATGTACACATACAATGAGTGTACATTATCATGTTGTCTTTACAGTGGCTGCCCTCATGTTGTATATTCTTCTCTGTAGATGCTACTATGTGCTAGGGAACTTCTTAGAACTGTTGGTATATTCTTACAACTTGTTACACTTGGGATATTCTTCTTTGTAGATGCTATTGTGTGCCGTGGTCCAAACAGGCCCATAAATGTGGTTGAATAGCAATACATTCAAGTGGCAATTACACAAGGGACAGTCACTGTGAGATGTCCTCATGTGTGACAGTCCTTGTCACAAATGAGGACATCTCACAGTGACTGTCCCTTGTGTAATTGCCACTTGAAGGAAAAAAGCATTAATGTGGTTCAATAGAAATGTATTCAAGTGGCAATTACACAAGGGATAAACACTCTGAGATTTCCTCATTTGTGACTATCCTTACAGTGAGTGTACATTATCATGTTGTCTTTACAGTGACTGTCCTCATTTGTTGAAGGAAAAAAGCATTAATGTGGTTCAATAGTGATGCAGAGTAGTCAGGACTTTTAGAATATACAAATATACATCCTTAAATCTCATTCCACCAAGGAAGAAGGAATTCCAATGGTTGAAACGTGAGTTAAGGTCTTTACATCAGTCAAACCCTAAAAATGAGGGTTTGTAAACAATGCACAGAAAATTTGAAATAACTTAGATATAAAACAAAGAGAATCAATCAAACCAACTTCCAAAGCATCAGATGTCACTATTACAACTTCCAGGCAAATTTTATCATCCAACCACCATCCGTACAGTCGTACAGAGTTCATTTTTCACCAGAAATGCACTAAAACAGGGTTATTTTTATTTTTTATGAAAGCAAAATGATTACAATACTGGTTCTCTGTCTGTCTTCGACCATTTGAAGCCTAAAATAGGCTCTCCAAATGTTGGTTCAACCATCTAGGTGGTTAGAAAAGTTTATCCAACAAATGTCAACTTTGCTAAGCAACTTTTAAAGTTGCATTACAACTTTGCAAACAACTTTGCCGAGAAGGTTAAAAATGTGTTGTGAAACTTTAGGAACCTTATTAAAGTTATTTTGGACCTTTAAACTTCTTAACAACATCTAAAAGACACCTAATAAACACTTACTATGCTCATTTCATCCAAGGACTCAAAAGATGCCCAAGGTTTATAAGTCACCAAGGGGTCTTGTGTCCAACAAGTGGATGTTTATAAGGAGATAAAATCAATCCTTAATATTTATTACAAACCAAGAAAACATCTAAAACTCCTATTCTAATTTATTGTCATTCAAAAAGACTCTGATTTGTCATTCAAAAAGACTCTGATTTGTCAATCAAAAGGACCTTTCACCAGTCAATCCTTCAAAGCTCCAAGGTGAAAATCTTATGTTCCAATTGATAGGATTTGACTCCTTGGCTTCATGGCAACTTCCTTCAATCATGGTGTCTTTGGCTTGCATTAGGGATGCCCCTGCATCAAATAGCAATGCATTCAAGTGGCAATTACACAAGGGACAGTACATGCCCATTAAAGTTGGTGTTTTGTTATCCAGCATGACAATGGAGACAACATACTTTGTGTCAATTTTACTGATCAAATTTCCCTCCGCCAGGCAAAGCAACAATCTGGGTATGATAAGGTGAAATTTTGTAGTCCTTTTGGGTATGATAACAGTTCCAGTTTCCAATAAGATGGTTCATTTTTATAATCTAGCTTCAATTTCTCTTGTGAAAATCTTTTTTTCATTTTATGGGTGGTAAAATATAATTATTATGCTAGAGGTGTGTACTTATGGATGATAATGAAACAAAATGATAAGATTTAAGACTCTTGTTTTTTTTTTAAATAGCAATTTAAGTTTCCTTTTATTATAAATTACTGTTTTTCTATTTTTTAATGTATCTTTCCAGATCTTTTATATCAATTTTATTTATGAAATATAAATATATTAATAATGTTTTAGTGTTTTTAGGATTAGTTTATATCAATTCTATGTATCATCATTCATCATTCAATTGTCAGTATTATTAATTTAGACTGTGCAATTGTAGAACTACTCGAATATGGGTTGGATGGATACTCAAGCAGGGGAACCCTCCTCAAATATCTCAACCAGTGAACTTGGAAAAATGTGTCCTGAAGGAACCCTTTCCATCAGAGAGATAAAAGTACAAACAAGTAAAAGAAGCAGGCTCCGCAAATATGTTTTTGAGAAGAAAAATGATAGATTATTCGAGTATGGTTCATGAGGTATATCTAAAAAGACATTTTTTTTCTTATTATAATAAAAGAGGAAGTTGTGAATGTCAAAGTTGAGTGAAACAAAAATTATTTTCATCAAATTTTGTTAGGCTTGCTTTTGGGAATAGTTTCTTACAATATTGCTATTAAGATTTTTATTGTGTAGTTTTTAGATTAGGTTTATAAAATTATATTTCATGAGTAGTGATTCATATTAATCAATTAACGATACTTTTGGAAGGTATTTTCAATGTGTCAAATTTTGATATTTTTACAAGAATTAGATTGTGTAATTTTTTTAATTAAAGTCATTGACTCATATTTCATAAATAATAGTTCTCATGAATCCATCTCTTATAAGATTGAATAGTCTATTTAGGAAGTATTTCTGATAGTATGTCAAATTATGATATTACTATTACCATTAGATTGCATGGCTTTGAAGTCAACCTCGTTGACCCATATTCTTCTCTGTAGATGCTACTATGTGCTAGGGAACTTCTTAGAACTGTTGGTATATTCTTACAACTTGTTACACCTGGGATATTCTTCTCTGTAGATGCTACTATGTGCCGCGGTCCAAACGGGCCCATAAATGTGGTTGAATAGCAATACATTCAAGTGGCAATTACACAAGGGACAATCACTGTGAGATGTCCTCATGTGTGACTATCCTTGTCACAAATGAGGACATCTCACAGTGACTGTCCCTTGTGTAATTTCCACTTGAATGAGGACAGTCACTGTAAAGACAACATGATAATGTACACATACAATGAGTGTACATTATCATGTTGTCTTTATAGTGGCTGCCCTCATGTTGTATATTCTTCTCTGTAGATGCTACTATGTGCTAGGGAACTTCTTAGAACTGTTGGTATATTCTTACAACTTGTTACACCTGGGATATTCTTCTCTGTAGATGCTACTGTGTGCTGTGGTCCAAACGGGCCCATAAATGTGGTTGAATAGCAATACATTCAAGTGGCAATTACACAAGGGACAGTCACTGTGAGATGTCCTCATGTGTGACTATCCTTGTCACAAATGAGGACATCTCACAGTGATTGTCCCTTGTGCAATTGTCACTTGAATGAGGACAGTCACTGTAAAGACAACATGATAATGTACACAAGTACCGTGAAGGTAGTTGCAAGTTAGGGCTGTTTCATTGCATACCCGAAACAATGAAGATGTTACGGTCCACAAAATGTTTGTGCTTGAAAGATGAACAAATAAAATTAAACTTCTAAATAACCAAAGCCGCTAACAATAAATTCAACACAGATATGTCCTCATTTCTGGGTATTTTAGCTCTGTAACAGCTGAATACCAGATTACATAATAATGACAAAAGAAAAATAAACCCAACGTACTCAGAAATTGTAGCTGTGATTTCACGGAGGGAATCTCTCTCGGCACTATTGAAAATACAAATGACAACGTTTCTCTACATTATCATGTTGCCTTTACAGTGACTGCCCCTTGTGTAATTGCCACTTGAAGGAGGACAGTCACTGTAAAGACAACATGATAATGTACACTTACAGCCCGTGTACATTATCATGTTGTCTTTAGAGTGACTATCCTCATTTGTTGAAGAAGAAAAGCATTAATGTGGCTGAATAGCAATACATTCAAGTGGCAATTACACAAGGGACAGTCACTGTGAGATGTCCTCATTTGTGACTATCCTTACAGTGAGTGTACATTATCATGTTGTCTTTATAGTGTCTGTCCTCATTTGTTGAAGGAAAAAAGCATTAATGTGGTTCATTAGCAATGTATTCCCAGCATCTGTACCTGCATCTCTCTTATATACTACAAGTTGCTTGCCATCAGAAATTGCAGTTCCCTCACGTGACATTGATGGTGAAGTGTTCTTTTCAAAACCATCATCTGTGGTTACCAATGCTCCTGTTTTAGGCAATAAGTTTGTTGCATTCCATGAGCCATTGGTCAAGTTTCTTCTACGAGCTTCTGATGCCTCAAAATCTAAGCAGCACCTACGCATGCCTCGTTGTGGTTGATTATCATTCTGTACATGAATTATAATGAGTAATTAGTTTTGGGCCTTGGAATCTTGTATGTAACATGCACAGGCATTTCATGGCTAAATGAATCTATTTTAAAAGCATCAACTTTTCTTACATGATGTTGGATACATAAGTAGAACAAGCGTATATCAAATTGGAAGCAATCAGAACTCCACAATGACATATTATTTAGAGTACTCTTCAGTTTAAGTAATAATGCATATATTGACACTATAAAGACAACATGATAATGTACACTCACTGTAAAGACAACATGATAATGTACACTCACTGTAAGGACAGTCACAAATGAGGACATCTCACAGTGACTGTCCCTAGTGTAATTGCCACTTGAATGTATTGCTATTCAGCCACATTAATGCTTTTCTTCTTCAACAAATGAGGATAGTCACTGTAAAGACAACATGATAATGTACACTCACTGTGAGTGTACATTATCATGTTGTCTTTAGAGTGACTATCCTCATTTGTTGAAGAATAAAAGCATTAATGTGGCTGAATAGCAATACATTCAAGTGGCAATTACACAAGGGACAGTCACTGTGAGATGTCCTCATTTGTGACTATCCTTACAGTGAGTGTACATTATCATGTTGTCTTTACAGTGGCTGTCCTCATTTGTTGAAAGAAAAAAGCATTAATGTGGTTCATTAGCAATGTATTAAATAAATTTTTTTTTTTTAATCCACCCACGGGCGTCGCAATTGCAATGGGAACCTGTCGTAATGCGATGCAGGCGCCCGTCGCAATTGCTTGGGAGGCCCGTCGCGATTGCGACGGCCCTCCGAAGCCATGTGACGGGGGGGTGATGCCCATGCCGCTAACAAATCTTAGCCACATTGCGACGGGCTATGTGTCGCAATTGCGACGGCTACCCATAGACGTCGCAATTTGTGACTAAAAAATAGCGACGTCTATGGGTGTTGCTATTGCGACACATAGCCGTCGCAATTGCGACACATAGCCATCGCAAAATGCCCCCAAATGTATTAGTGGTAGTAGGTTCTTGTGTATCTACTATGTTGATTCTTTTAGGTTCATTTTCCTCCTTGATAATGTCTAATATGTTTTGAGGAATTCATTCATAGGGGAAAACATCTGTAGCATTAGAGTCATCACTATCTCCTTGGTGTGTCTCCTCTTCTTCAATTTTATCCAGCCCTAGTTCTATTTGTTCTATCACATGAGAAGAGTTTCTACTGAGATGGAAATGTTTTTTCTAATAACCTAAATTTTTAGTATCCTTATTTGTTAGGTCATAGTGTGCAATGGGTGATATGAGACCTTTACCTCATGTTCCCAAAGGTCCTTTTCTAGTATATCCCATTTTAGTCATTAGTTTGTGTCCTGGTCCATATGATTTTGAAGGAACTTTTGGTGTTTTAGAGTCACATTTTTTAATTGTTTGGGATTGAGACTCATACTTGTATAACTAGGAAATCATATCTTCCTCTTCATCAGATTCTTGTTTTGACACTTTTTCTATGATAAAGCTTCCATTAAAGATAACCTGAGGTTCTTTAGTTGATGGCCTCTCTTTTTTAGAAGGTTGCCCATAAGACTTCGGCAAAAGTGGGAGAGACATGAGAGATAGAACTAGTTCCATTGTATATTCTCCCATGCTGGTGTTTTTGATCTTGACTCCTTTTGATAGGTCTTCCATTTTATATGTAGATGCTATGTCTATTTGTTTGGTGGAAGACTCTTTGTTACGTGGAACTAGTTTATCTGCACTTTCCTTTAAGGCATTGCAAGATGCTAATGTGTCTGCAGGTATAGTAACCTCTACTCCATCATAGGGAAATTTTAGACATTGATGGTACATTGATGGAATAGCTTGAATTTCATGTATCCAGGGCCTTCCTAGAAGAATGTTATAGGCCAATGGAAGATCTAATACTTGACAAGTGATATCTCTAATGACAGGTCCAGTTCTGATAGGTAGCACAATGACTCCTTTGGAATTTATTTCTTGTTCATCATATGATTTTATGGTTATCTTCTTCTTAGGATCAATAGCATCATTTGACAATCCCAGTTATGTAACCAATTTATAAGATCAAATATTTAGACCAGCGCCTCCATCTATCAACACACGTTTGACATGACATTTTTGGATCAAGACTTCAATATGAAAGGGTTGGTTATGTGGGTGACTCAATGAGTTGTCATATTCTTCTAAAAAGGATATGTATTGAGGGGACATCAAATCACCCACCATTGTTTGGAATCTATCAAGATCAAGATTTTCAGGAACATTAGAGCCAATCAAAGCTTTATCTAGGATTACATGATGAGCAGGTGATATGCGGAGCAGTTCGAATATAGATATTTTAGCATTAGTGTTTTGCAACTATTGGATGATGTTGTATGATATCTCTTTGGAATCTTTGGAATTGGAAGATTTGGAAGTAGTCCTTTGTTTAGATTCTAATGCAAGATTGAATGGAACCTTCGGGGCATTTGATGAACCCAGGTTTTGTCCTTGGAGAGTTGCCTGAGTTTGAGATCGAGTAACTACATTAGTGGTTTGGTTATCTCTTTCCTTTTTGACAATAGTGATGACATTGCAGTGTTTAGATAAGCATGGTTCTACCATGTTGATGACCTCATTGTTACCAGAGTAAGTGTAATTAACTTTGGCACCCACATTAGGTTTATAAGATGAATCTCCTTGATTATGTTTTAGAAAAGGTTTCGTGAATGTCGTATGATCATTGTTGGATTTATGGTTATCAATTACAATTTCTCCAATGTCAATTTTGTCTTGAATGAGATGTTTTAGACACATGAAGTTATTGGTTTTATGACCCTTATTTTGATGGAAATAACAAAAATCGGTCTCTTTCCACCACTTAGGTTTGATTTCGGGATCATATGGTTTGATTTCAGGCAATGTGATGATGTTATTTGCCAACAGAGTCTTCATGGCAGATTCGAAGGACTCACCCAGAGTAGTGAACTCATGCTTTGGTTTTGTAACCCAAGGTTTATAGTTAGTTGAATTCTTAGCTGATTTGGTTGCTTTCATCTCAGAAGCTTTTATGGCTTGGGTGCCAATGGTGAGATTGAATGCCGGTGCTTTAGATGGAGCACTGATGTAATCAACAACATCGTCTGTGATAATGTTTTTATTCTTGTTCCAGATTTTGTTTTTATCTTTGTTGTTGGAACTAGAACTTGAATTGTACTTGTTTTCTCTGTGAAGCGATACATCTCCCTTAAGAACAAGCACATTTTTAATTTTTATGGCATTTTCTATCATTTTATCAAAGGATGTATGATTTTGCATTTGCAAGTGATAATTGAGTTCCAGAATCAAATTGTTGATAAAGATTTCTAGTTTCTCATTTTTCGGAATAGATCGGGCATAGAGTGAAAACTTCTTCCTCCATCATTTGAGGAAGGTCATGAAGGGTTCTCCTGATTTTTGCTTCAGATTACAGATGTCAATCATGGTGACCAAATGTTGGATGTTGTAGGAGTATTGCTGATAAAATAGTTTGATTAGCTTCTCAAAGGTTTTGATAGTCAGAGGCATTTTAGAGAACCAATTGATGGTTGTCCCTCCCAAAGATCAAGGGAAGAGACACATTAAGTATGTAGGTTCATGCATAAACTCCATGGATAGAGTACAAAATTATTTGACATGATCTTGGGGATCAAAATCCATCATATTTGTCATATTTGGGGAGCTCCACTCTTTTTGGGAAGGGTGGCATGCACAAATTACGATCAAATAGAAAAGGACATAAGGCTTTGTAAGATATATATATATATATATATATATATATATATATATATATATATATATATATATATATATATATATATATATATATATATATATATATATATATATATATATATATATATATATATATATATATATATACATACATATATACATATATATACATATAGATATATATATAGATATATATATAGATATATATATATATGTATATATATATATATATTTGAATAGTAGTTGGGTTATGATGATGGGATGGGAAATACAAGATCCACCTCTAAATACAAATTCCCAAAGGAGAGATCCAAATTGACCAACCCAAAAGGTTAACGCACAAAAGAATCAATCTATGGAGAATATGAATGAAGAAGAAAACCTTATATTTTGTTATGAAAAGTATGTATTAAAATATTAATTGAATTGAAAACAAATGCTAACCTCAAAATAGGGCAAATTTGGAAAATGCTTATTTCTGATGTCTATGTACAGTTTTAGGAAATTCTGCAACTGGATCCAGGCTGGAAATGCAGAAACAGAGAAAACCCAAAAACCTTTTTTCGATCTGATGAAGGTCAACCTTGACCCAAAGCTAGGGTAAGATCTTACCCAGGGTACAATCTTACCCCAAAAAGTTGACCTTGACTTGCATTGCTCCAACGAAAATTCTATTTGCAGATCCTGAAAGTTTTTCGAAAGGGTACTCAGATCTGCACTGATATTCATTGTCCCGCACCTGCTCCTACAAGAGAAAGGGTTTTTTTTGTTGGATGAGGGGTTTTCCTTGGTCAAACCCCGGTTTGGAATCAACCTTGAAATATAATTGAAATTGCAATGTATATAAACAAAGTAAATTGAACTATTCACCTTGCTTATGTTGAAATCCTTGTGGAGGATTCAAATCCTTGAATCCACAAGTATGGATGAATGTAGAGTAAAATGTAGGATGTCTTCAAATCAATTGCATTAGATCTTCAACACCAATCTTGAATGGATATTGGACTAGGAGGAAGCTTTAATGGACGTGGATGGAGAAATCTTCAACAAGAGGGCTCCAAAGAGATTGAATCCTTTAATGGCTATCAATGGATCTCCTTAATGAATTGAATGCTTGAATGCTTGGATGCTTGAAGATGAATGAATTATTTCTCTCTTTACTTGCTTGATAATTGCTTGATCACAAAAAGTGGATGTGCAAAAGATGCTTGATAATGGATGTAGATGAGATGTGTGTGTAGAAAATGAGAGAGGAAGGCTTCCTTTTATACAAATCTAGGGCACAAACTTCTAGAGAGGCTGACATATAAGAAATAAATTCCCATTAAGTGAAAAACCCTAGAAATGGACCTAAATTAAATATCATTTATGATTTTACCGTTCTAAAATCTGAAACAGCCGACTTGGAAGCGTGAAATAAAACTTTCTGAAGCTCGACATCCTGAAACTTTCAGAACCTAAAATTTGGACCTAGGGTGAAGGTCAAGGTTGAATTTGACCTAGGTTAGGTTTGAGGTCAACTTTGACCTAGGTCAAAGTCAAGGTTGACCTTGACCCAGAAAGTCAAAGTTCTCAGTTTCTCAGAAAGAGTTGCCAAAAAGAGGCTGGAAATAGGAGGGAGAAAAGCAAAACATGGGGAAAAAGCTAGATCCAGTCAAATATGCATTCAAGGCACTTGGCATGACCCTAGACCACCTACTTGGAGGGCTAAACCAGTCCTAAATGGAAGTGCTTCCATTTTCCAATGATATATTTGGCCCCCACTTTAGCAAGAGTATGGACTTGATGCAAACTCTTGGTAAAGGAGATCATAATGAAAATATAATCCTATTGAAATCAAAGGGACAAAGAAATCCTCAAGCCCCCAAGGACTCAAGTCTTCATCAACTCCAAGATCTCAATAAGAGAGACATCTCTAGAAAAGAGAGAGAAGAGGGTGTGATTATCTCGCCCAATGAGAACTTATGTCCCATTGTGAACCACACAAGGAAACAACACAACTGGAAAGATGGAATTGAACCACCTAGTGAATGTGGCTACTCACTAGTCAACCCATCAAAGATTCACTCTTAGGAATATCTTATTCCACAAGAGAAAAACCAAAAACAAAAGAGATCCAGTCTTAAGGACACCTCTGACCTTAAGGGATCAAAATTTTGAAACTAGAGGGATCAAGAGATCCTATGAAATAAAAATCCATGCTTTAAGGATTAGTCACTAATCCATAAAGGGAGAAAAGTATCTTGAAAAATATATGTATATTGAAAGTACGTGTGTGCAACAGGTGAGTAGAGTGTATGCCCCCATGTTAAAGTCATTGCTAACACTTTTAACAGGAGCAATGGCTTGAACAAAAACATAAACAACTCCACTGATTACATTTCCATTACGAGATGCCCCCAAACAAAGACAAATCAAGGGAAATACCACATAAACATACAGAGAACACAGAAGGGATCTACCCACTGTGGGGTTAGTATGATCATAAGATAATATATATGATATTATTGAAAATGAATTGACATCATTCCCCAAAGAAAGTAGAACTACAATCGTAATGGAGGAAAGAACACATAAGAGTTACAAAGAGAAATCTTTTCAGACCATGGCATGGAGACCAAAAGGAATTAGTGCTACCAAGTTGTGGATCTAAGAAGATTACACAAGGAAACATTTAAAAATAATAGCACAAGTATAACATAACATGAAACAACATATAGAAGAATAGAGATACATATAGAGTATTTGTACAACAAGTTCAATTCCTTTATCACCTTGCACCAACAGAGAAACAAGGGTCGTATAAAATAATCTAACAAACACATTATGGGAGAAGCACAATATGACAGACAAACACACAACAAAGGCTACCATGAAGGACAAGCCAATCAAGTGTGCCCCCTACCCTCCCCATCTCATTCTATATCATTTAGGGAAGGTGGATAACTCGCAAGAGGGACTATATCCAATACAGTAGGAATGATAGCCAGTTCCAAACAAGGATCCTCTTGAGAATCACGATGTTCTATACTAGGTGTAATTGTTAATTGTGATGAAAGCATATTAGGTAAATCAGTATCAATGTCAATAGTCTCATATTCATCTTTATCATCATCAAGAGGATCTTCTTCATCCAGATTAATCATTTAATAGGATCTAAGATACGAATGGAATCATCATAATCATGCATCTTAACATCATTATTAGCATTAACTTCTTCTAACACATCATGCATAGATTGATCAAAAGAAGGTAAAGAAATTTGAAGAATAGTAGTATGAGATTTAGCCTGAGAACGATGCTTTTTACGATGTTCATTAGCAGATTGATTACATTTTGTCTTGTTTGAAATATGTTGAGAACTAGGAGAAACAACTATCAAATCCTTCACAGGTTCTATAGGAGGATTAGTAGGATTATTAAAGACTGAGAAGCAATAGTAGGAGCTTGATTAACAGAACTAGAAGCCATAGATAAAGGAGGTATGGAAGGTGTAGGAAAAATACCACGATTAAGATCCATCGAAGGCATGCTTAACTTGAGAATTTTATGATGTTTATAGGCTTGATATGAGTGAAAGAGATTATCAGGTCAAGAAGGACATGAATAAGGTAATGAAGGCCAAAAGAAGTCAAGGGTAGCACAATCCCTGGGCCTATAAGGTTGATATAAACTATGGTTTATCATCTTCACTTTTTCATCATGAATGAATTGAAGGCATTTATGGATAGGAGAAGCTAAAACATGCATGGCATTCAACCAAGGCAAACCAATCTTAACTTGAAATTGATCAGAAGTAGGAACAACAACAAAGGTAGTGTTCACAATTTTACAACAAAGTTCAACTGGAAAATCAATAGAACCAAATGATGGATACAAAAAACCATTACAAGTTTGAATCCACACATCAGATGTGTCATAAGAATCACGTTGCAAGTTTTTCATAAAAATATTTTCTTCAATAATAACATTTACTAAGGATGTATGATCAACTAGACAACCACGTGTAGGTATCTTAGAAATCCTATCATAGATGTAAAGGGGACCATCAGGAGCTTTAATAGTCTCAGAATCATCAAAGGTAATCAAGAGTTCCTGAGGTCTTTTATTTTTAGGTTGCTTCTGAGGTTTAGGTTGAGTTTTTGGTTTAGGTTTAGGTTGAGGTGGAACTTGAAGTTGAGGTTGAGTTTGAGTCAGTGGTAGAGATTCAAGTTGAGATGAAACAACATGATCCACATGGTTAACAGTATGATTGAGATCGTCCATCTTTGAATCATAAACAATATCTAGAGAAGATGGCTGAACAATGGTATTAGTATCATGTGTAGGTAAAGGATTTGTATAAATTTGAAGATTTTGATTAGGAGGAGAGACATATTTGTTCCCACTACCATCAAAATTATCAATAGATAAGGCATTAGAATCAATCAAATCTTGACCTTATGTTTTAAAGAATAGCACTTCTTAGTATCATGGCCATTTTGACGATGGTATTGATAAAAATCTTTAGGATCAAAAGATTTAGATGCAATCGTTGTAGGTAAAAGAGGTTGAATAGGAGGTAAAGTAATCATATTAGCAATTAATAACCTATTCATGATAGAATGTAAAGATTTAGAGAGAGGAGTAAACATACGATTCAGACGAAAAGAAGTGGATACAGAAGTGGCATTGTGAGATGTAGCAAAAACTTGATCAACAACCAATTCAATTGTTTGTTTATCTTGACATAGTTGTTAAGCTTTTGAATTTTTTTTGGATTAGGAGAAGCATCACTCTTATCAACTAGAACATGAGCCATTGGAGGGTTGCTCTCAAATTGACTCACTTGTAATTGATAATGATGAAGCACTACACAAAGTTGTTGAAAAGAGGTAAATTCAGTAAGCAGAATCTTATCTCTAATATCCTTTTGCAAATTTGAAATAAAGATACGTTGAATATCAATGTTAGGAATAGGATAAGAAATCTGAGCATGTAAATGCTTAAATCTACCAATGAATTCAGTCAATTTTTCTTTAATGCTTTGTTTACAATGTATCAAATTAGTCAAAGATACTTTCGGACCAATGTTATTTTGAAATTGTTGAATAAAAACATTAGCAAGTTTTGGAAAAGAATCAATAGAATAAGGAGGCAAGGAACAAAACCATTGTAAGGCTTTATCATAGAAGGTTCTAGTAAACAACTTTTCTAAAATCCTATGGTCATGAGCATAGTCACTATAAAGGATTTGAAATGTTTTAACATGAGTAACAGGGTCTCCTTTTCCATTGTAATTCTCAAGATGAGGCATGTCAACTTGCTGAGGAATAGGAGTATGAATGATTTCTAGGGATAGAGGACTTGCCATGTCACATGTAGGAATACTAAACTTGTTTTGAGTTAAAGAAGAAAGTTGTTGTTGTAAAGATAACACAGTTTGAGCCAAACTAATGATTGTTGAATTATTAGAGGAAATAGTAGGAACAACAACATTAGAAACACTAGGTAAAGTGTAAGAAGCAACAGGAATGGAAGACACAACTGGAGGAACACTTGGAACCACAATTGGAAGAGGATTGGAATAAGTAAAAGGAACATTATGGTAAGAAGGTTGTGATGTAGGAAGGGATACAGGAGGAACACTCATAGAAAGATAGGGAACTGTTGTAGTCACCAAAGAAGGGGTATAAGTAGGAATACTAGGTAAAGGAACAGAAGAAGGTTTGAAACTAGTAATTGGAGGAATAAATCCTAGATCTTGAGCTTCTTGAGCTAAAGGTTTAACATTTGAATGCACGAGGTGAGTAATACCATGAAGAAGATTAACACCTTGATCATTATCATGAAGAACTTTCTTAAGAGCCTCTATAGCTTGAATAGAATCTTGATTATGGTTTTCTTGAATAAGCCAATTACCCATTTTATCAAGTTTAGTTGAGATTTTTTGGACTTGTTCAGGAGGAACTCTTAAAGCATCATCCTCATCATGAGATGAGTGAGAATATTTTTTCTCCGTAGTAGGGTTGGAATCATGAATAATCAAATTGTCATCTAGGATCCTGAGGAAAGGAGAGGAAGATTCAGGATCAAAGGCACCCATGAGTCTACGACTTCTTCTAACCAGAATGTTATAGGTAGGACTAGAGGTAGTAAAGCTCATATACCAATGCAACACAAATGAACTAAACTAGGAAAACACAAAGCATGAATAAATGAATGTTTTTGTACTTTTATTTTATTTTTATATGAGATGCAAACACATAAAAGAAATCTAATACATGCAATATCTAACACCATAAAAGAAAGAGTTGTCTATCACAGGCTCACCAAAATGTAAGATATATATATATATATATATATATATATATATATATATATATATATATATATATATATATATATATATATATATATATATATATATATATATATATATATATATATATATATATATATATATATATATATATATATATGAATAGTAGTTGGGTTATGATGATGGGATGGGAAATACAAGATCCACCTGTAAATCCAAATTCCCAAAGGAGAGATCCAAATTGATCAACCCAAAAGGTTAATGCACAAAAGAATCAATCTATGGAGAATATGAATAAAGAAGAAAACCTTATATTTTGTTATGAAAAGTATGTATTGAAATCTTAATTGAATTGAAAACAAATGCTAACCTCAAAATAGGGAAAATCTAGAAAATGCTGATTTATGATGTCTATATACAGTTTCGGGAAATTATTCAATCTGATCCGTGCTAGAAATGCAAAAATAGAGAAAACCTAGAAACCTTTTTCAGATCTAATGAAGGTCGACCTTGACCCAAAGCCGGGGTAAGATCTTACCCTGGGGTGCAAACTTATCCCAAAAATTTGACCTTGACCTGCACTACTCTAACGAAAATTTTGTTCGTAGATCCTAAAAGTTTGCCAAAAAGGGTACTCAGATTTGCACTAATATTCATTGTCCCACACCTAATCCTGCAAGAAAAAGGGTTTTTTTTGTTGGATGAGGATTTTTCCTTGGTCAAACCCCAATTTGGAATCAACCTTGAAATATAATTGAAATTGCAATGTATATAAACAAAGTAAATGGAACTATTCACCTTGCTTATGTTGAAATCCTTGTGGAGGATTAGAATCCTTGAATCCACAAGTATGGGTGAATGTAGAATCAAATTTAGGATGTCTTCAAATCAATTGCATTATATCTTCAACACCAATCTTGAATGGATCTTGGACTTGGAGGAAACTTGAATGGATGTGGATGGAGAAATCTTCAACAAGAGGGCTCCAAAGAGATTGAATCCTTTAATGGCTATCAATGGATCTCCTTAATGAATTGAATGCTTGAAGAGGAATGAATTCTTAATTTCTATCTCCTTTCTTTCTTGATAATTTCTTGATAAAAAAAAGTGGATGTGAAAAAGATGCTTGATAATGGATGTAGATGAGATGTGTGTGTAGAAAATGAGAGAGGAAGGCTTCCTTTTATACAAATCTAGGGCACAAACTTCTAGAGAGGTTGACATATAAGAAATAAATTCCCATTAAGTGAAAACCCCTAGAAATGGACCTAAATTAAATATCATTTAAGAGTTTACTATTTTGAAATTCGAAACAACCGACCCGAAAGCGGGAAATAAAACTTTCCAAAGCTCGACATTCTGAAACTTCTAGAACCTGAAATTTTGATCTAGGGTCAAGGTTGAGGTTGACTTTGACCTAGGTCAAGTCAAGGTCAACTTTGACCTAGGTCAAAGTTGAGGTCGACCTTGACCTACAAGGTCATCCTTGACCCAAAAAGTCAAAGTTCTTAGTTTCTCAGAAAGAGTTGCCAGAAAGAGGCTAGAAACAGGAGGGAGAAAAGCAGAATAGAGGGGAAAAATCCAAATCTAGTCAAATACCCATTCATGATGCTTGACATGACCCCAAACCACCTGCTCAGAGGGCTAAACTAGTCCTAAATGAAAGTGCTTCCATTTTTCGATGATACAGGCTTCCATAGAGAATTATTTGGGTTCTTTCTCCTTTTCCAGCTTGTTAAGTTTGATTTGCATGGCATGCATTTGTTTCATCATAGTTGTTATGGGAGTTTCTTCCTCTTGTGTGATGATGTTTTCAAAATTGAAATTGGGAGGAAGTTTGGCTCCTTGTCTTGCCCAATCGAGGAAGTATGCCTCTTTGTCTTCTTGTAAGAAATGTCTCATCAATCTTCTAAAGAGATCATCATCACAAAATTGTTTGATTTCAGTCGGTACAAGTTCTAGATCTACACCACGATTGGACTGGTGACCTTGAAAGCCTTGGTTTTCTCCTCCTTGAGACATATTTTCATTTTGATTTTCCTCTGGAATTGAAGGAGGATTATAGAAATCTTGTCTTAAATGCAGATTGCCTAGGGCATCTTCTTCGTAACGAGTGGTATCGTATGGTTGATGAATTGTCTGAACAATCAAAGAAGATGATGCTAATGTTTAAGGTTCTTTTCTTAATTTTCTATGTGAAGAAGCTCTAGTTTCCACCATTAACCTTGGGTGACCTGAAAGAGAAAGATAAGACTATTGATAGATGATCTGATTTAGGAAAAATTGAATGATGCAACCTTGCCAAGATTGAATAAAAAGATAGGTTAGACGTAAGCATATGATACAATGCTTTGAATGGATAGATGCCCAGAAGATGATGAACACAAGCTCACAACACTTAGCCATTTTGAGGATTGATTTCAAGATTATTTTGACAAGATTTTGACACAAGATGAAATGGGGTTCAGATCAAGAATCAGATGAAAAAATCAAGCTAAAAAGATCACTTTGGGAAAATGATTGAATTATCTGTTGGCTCTATTATGTTCTTGACACAGGGAATTTTTTGATAGAATCTGAATGATGACTGCAAATGGGTGATTTTCTGACAAAATGGGGACTTTCTGACAATTTTTGGTCAAATCTCATATGACTTTATCAAGGCTCGTACGACATAAAAACAAGGCTGGCACGACAATTGCAGAGACTCCTACGACAAATGACTCCAAGGTTTTCTTTTTGCTTGAGATTTTGACAATACTTGTACAAGACTGCAGGGTTCCTCGTATGACTTTTTAGGGGTTCTGATATGACAATTGAGTTTCAGGGCAAGACTCATACAACAATTGAATTTCTAGGATGACAGTCTATACTAGAAAATAATTTTTGTTCAAATTTTGCAAGTTTTTCAACTGTTGGATGTTTTCGGTATCAAGTTGTTCACAAATTTTTCTGTCTAGGTTTTTGAAGATTTGTGTATTGGATTGTCTCAGGTTTTTTAACATAGCAGTAGGCTCACAATCACAAAAAATAGAGTGAACTGACTCTATGAATCAATCACACCTATCTTACCCTAACTAGGAGAAGAGATGTATTACTTTCTCATTGACTTAGGAACACACTCATGGACTCCTCAGAATATGGTGAGACAACAACACGTAATGGATGTTGAAGCCCATATTATCCGAGTTCAAGCATCAAAGAGGGCTCGATATGACAAGTTTCTTGGGGTGATTACTATTCACCTCGCACAAGCACTACAAATCCTTTGGGGGTGGATTGGTGGAAAAAATAGCTTAGGCTTTTAATCAAGGCATCCATTCATGACTATCTCCAATATTCCCACAAGCAGGATTGAGGTTGTTAACCCTATGAGCACTCTGAAAAGTGTAGTTGCAAGAAAGATTTAAGTGGCTCCGCTCTACACAATATCAAAGTGTGTTCATGGCATGAGTCCAAGGAACAAACACAGTTACGTCTTCTGAGGCTTTAACCTCAAGGAAGTGTCAAATTTTATAGTGGGGTGGAAGAGTTAGCGTAAGACTTGTCCCCACTTGGGTCATTCTCGAGAGCTTTTTACCTCTCTGGTAGGCCCTCTAAAGGTTTAAAGAAAATGTGAGGTTGGGGACCACATGATCTAGGTTTTTGATTCTCTGAAAGAGAAGAGCATAATCTCCTAACCTTGTCCTTTTCCCTATCCAAAACATGTCAAGCAGATAAATCCAGAGACAGTATGCAAACTGGCACCAAGAAGACACCTTCTGAGTTTTTGGTTCTCCTAAGAAGGAGAAGAGCATAATCCCCTTTGTATTTTCTTCAACGGTAATAGACACATGTACCTATTTAGCCAAGTGCCTATGAAAAATGAAATGAAATTTAACCAGACACAATATTTTCTTGAATGAATGTAGGCAACCTACAAAACCACTCGTAAAAAATCTTGTTGATTGACCATCTTTGGCCAGCAATTTTTTGAAAGGGTTATCTACAAAAGATGGGCTTAGAAGTCTAGACAAGAAGAGGTCAAAGAATGGTTTTCAAGCTTAGTCTTCGTCTCTCATCCTCCACAAGTGCGTTAGGCTGTCAAAAATAGTCAGAAACCAACAAGCATCAATTGTTAGGGTTAGTCATCAGTCAAAATCTGAAATCCAAATATGAAAGACTACTCAAAATTATGATACGACAATTGCTATACTGGCATCAAAACTCGTACGAAAATCTACTACTTCCCATATGACAATGCAGGAATGATACGACTGTTGGTTCCTGCACACACGACACTTTAGCTCTCATACGACAATGCCCATACAATCAGTATGACACTTCAGATTGTCATCTGTTGTACGACAGACAGGGTATCCTGATATGACAATCTTCAGACTGTTGTACGAAATTGTACAAAATAGAAAATAAAAATTGAAGCTTTGAGATAAAAATGTCAAAAAATTGTAAAATCAGAATGGAAACCCGTTGCAGGGCCCCACGATGGGTGCCAAAAAATGTGTGTGAAAATTGTACCTAGCTATGGACACAACACTTCAGTAAAACATTAGAGGTTAGCAAATCAAGAAATCTACAAATGAAACAAATAATGATAACCAGATGATTTACTACCTTTTAGTAGGTATGAGTTTGATATTCCCAGAATTAGACCAAGACCAGTGACAATGCAATACCTAAATGAAGGATTTAATGATGAAATATGAATGAAAGATGAATGTAGATTAATCTACATTTTTTAAATTTTTCTATGCAATATGGAGGGAAAAATGTAAGAAACTTGATCTAGAATTGAATGGAAATGAATGCAAATCTAATCTATCAATTATATGGAATTGCTATGAATGAAAACAAGAATCAAAGAAATAGCACAATCTCACCAATCGCTAGATCGCACAAGCTAGATTCTCCAAATTCGCAGGTGTATTTTTTAAGGACTAAGCCTTGTTTATATAGAAATCCAGATTCTGGGGAAGCTCATGGAAAGCCAAAAATCTCTTCCTGATCAACTCAGATTGATTGTTGAGTTATCAAAAAATCAGAAAGAGTTAACTCACAAAATCATGCAAAATCAACTTTTTCACTCAAATCAGAGTTCATATCACTTTTTCAACTCACAATCACATGTTGAGTTCGAAAAGTTAACAAATTGAATTGATTTGTTGATTCAGAGTTTACCTGCTCTTTTGAATGTGAATGGATAATTATGAATTTATTTAATAATTCAAGTGATTTATTCTCAACTTAAATGATTTTTGAATAAAAATAACTGATTTATGGGTTAATCAATTATTTAATCAAACTTTATCCCAAAACTATATCATTAAATTTGACAATTTGATTTAATCAATTAAATGAACATTTAATCAATTATTTCTAGGAATTTGATTTATTGTCAAATTAAAACAATATTATTTAGGAATAAATGCAATTAAATCTAATTAAATTAATTAAGTGGAAAAATTAAGTTTAATTAATCAAATATTCAATTAATTGCCCCTTGGATAAATAAAACATATTTATCGCCAAATAATGTTTAATTAGAAGTAATTAGGATAAATTAGGAATATTAGGAATATTCCCCGATCCAGACTTTAGATAGAATCGATTAGGTTTTTGATGATTTGATGTGCATATGTGCCTTTGGTTAGGACTTTTATGTCGATTTCGATCGATTTGTCGATGTAGGAGGTCAATGGTCCTATAGCCCATTTTTGGGGTATTACATTATTGACTTGATATAATCATATGCTAGGTAGAAAATAATTATATCTACATAATCTTAACATTGTCTAGTCTGTATCAGTTGCCTATTTAAGTTCTTCATTTTTCACAATATCTCTCTTCTTCTTCTTATTCTTATTAACTCATTCAGACTTATATCTTACTCCAAATGATATGGCCACACAATATAAACTAGATGTCAATTGCTTGACATCAATGACAAGATAATAACTGATCGAATCTTTCTACTATCTTGTATACCTCTGATCTTAGTCAATCTTCATCATCATTCCATCAGTTATAGTAACAATCTCCCTCTTTGGCATTGATGGAAACACACTAATAATCTTCATTGTCCAATTGATGATGGAAACACTTCACTGTCATCTTTTCCCTGTACTCGAGTTGTATCTTCTTATTTTCTTGATCTTCTTCTGTACATCTTTATTCTCCCTCTTGGATATTTCATCTCTTCTCTTGGCATATTCCCCATCTTTGCAACATTAGAAATACTATCGCTCTTTGCCAACAATGCCAAAGACACATATTCCTGAAAAATTTTCTGAGGTAGTAAATCATACTTCAAATGTATTTATTTCTCATTGCAGAAATAAATATATTTTCACAACTTCAGGCTTCACCTAAAGAGTGAACACTAGTATCAACTCATAAAATATATATTCTTATGAATACTTGAATTGATGCAACATGTATCTTGCCTTAGTGAATATTGGATGGGGGAAGAACCCCTAGCTTACCTCAAAGATAATCAAAAGCATCCTTCGATAGTGGTTTGGTAAATATATCAGCTATCTATTCCTTTGAATTCACATACTCTAATATCACATGCTTGTCTTGAACTTGTTCTCTCAAGTAATGATACTTGATAGAAATGTGTTTTGTCTTTGAATGCATCACAAGATTCTTTGATATGTTAATAGCACTAGTATTATCATAGTAAATTATAACAAGGTCAATAGTCTTTTCTTGCATACCTAAACAAGTAATTGTTTGATCCTCAAAATATTTGAACAATTCATAGCTACAACAACATACTCAGCTTTGGCAATAGACTGTGAAATACAACTTTGTTTCTTTCTTAACCATGTCACTAACCTTTCTCCAAAAAAGAAAGCTCCGCCACTTGTGCTTTTTCTATCATCAATGTTTCCAGCCCAATGAGCATCAATATATACCTTGAGATCAAAATCTCCTCCTTTTGTGTATAGCAGACCAAAATCTTCAGTCCCTTTTAGATATCTAAATATTCTTTTCATTACATACATGTGTGTTTCCTTTGGGTTGGCTGAAAATCTAGCAACAATACCAACAACATGTGCAATATCAGGCCTACTGTGAACAACAAACTACAGCTTACCAGTCATGGATAGGTAAAGTGTTTCATTTAATTCCTTTATCTCATATTCCTTTGACAATTTACAACCAGTAGCCATCAGTGTACCAACCAGTTTTGATTCTTCCATATTGAATATCTTTAGGGTCTCCTTAATATACTTTGACTGTGTTATGTAGATCCCATCTTTAACTTGTTGAATTTGTAATCCAATGAAGAATTTAATCTCTCCTATCATGGACATCTCAAATTCCTTTCTCATCTCTTTAGCAAATGATTTAGACATTGTTTCATTTCCACCAAATATAATATCATCAACAAATATCTCAACAATCAAAATCTTATGAGTACTATCACATTTTAGATATGAATTGTTCTTTTCACTTGTCCTTTAAAATCCAATCTTGACTAAATATGAGTGTAGTCTTTCATACCATGCTCGGGGTGCTTGCTTCAAGCCATATAAAGCCTTGTGTAGTTTGCATACCATATCCTTTCTTAGAATTTTCAAGAAATCCTTCAGGTTGTTCAATGTAAACTTCTTCTTCAAGAATTCCATTAAAAAATGTAGAGTTAACATCCATCTGATAAACTTTGAATCCGTTATAGGAAGCATATGCAAGTAATATTCTTACACCCTCTAATCTAGCAATTGGGGAAAATGTTTCACCATAATCAATACCTTATTCTTGTGCTTACCCTTTGCAGACTAATCTTTCTTTATTTCTGATCACATCTCCATTCTCATTGAGTTTATTCCTTAAAATCCACTTTGTACCAAGCACATTCTTATCCTTAGGTCTCAATACCAGTGAGTAGGTATTTTTCTTTTTAATATGATCAATCTCTTCTTTCATTGTGGCACATTAATCCAGTCTTCATTTTCAAGTGCATCCTTGCCTAATCTTGGCTCAAACTTAGAAATCAAACATGTATTATCCTTCAACTTACTTCTTTTCATGACTCCTACATTCTTGTCTCCAATAATTTTTCTTGATGAGTGGTTTCTTCTCACATATTTTGCTAATAAAGGCTCAGTACACTGTTCATCGACAATTTTATCTCTCGGTGGAGGCTCAACTTTCTCCTTGATTTCTTCTTGTTGCATCTTGGTGTTATTACCTAAAATACCTTCCTGTACATAAAAAATCTTTGATAAACTTTAGGTTCCTTTTTTCTATCTTCTTCATTCCTTTCTGTAAATTCATCAATCCTCATATTTGCACTTTCAACAATTTTGTTAGTAGCCTTAATCAAACATTTATAGTCTTTTCTCTTTGAAGAGTATCCTAGGAATATACCTTCATATCCTTTAGAATCAAACTTTCCATTCCTAGCATCTTTCAGTATGTGACACCTACTTCCAAAATTTTTAAAGTAACTAACATTCGGTGTATGCCCATACCAGAGTTCATAAGGTATTTTGTTTGTGTCTTTCTTTAATTGTACTTAGTTGAGCGTGTAGACAACAATACTAATGGCTTCTCTCCATAATGTTTGTGCAACCTTTTTGTCAATCAATAATGTTCTAGCACAATCAACTATAGATCTATTTCTTCTTTAAGCTATGTCATTTTTTTGTGGAGTCCTCAGTGGAGATACTTGTCTTTTGATTCCATTTTCATTACAAAAGATAGTAAATTCATCAGAGATAAATTCACCTCCTCTATCTAATCTTAAACATTTTAGTTGCTTACCTGTTTCCTTTTCAACTCTTTCCTCATACCACTTGAGCATTTGGAACAAGCATAAGACTTCTCCAAGTTAGAAACATTACTGTTGTGGTTCCACAACCACGCTCCCCTTTTTTAGGCCACTTGGCCAAGGGGCCCCCCTTCTTAGGCTTGTTTTTTAGTTTTGTTTATAAGTTAGGTTCCTGTCTGGGACTATCTTTTGAGTTTTGTCGAGTTTCTCCTTTTCGCACTTTCGGCGTTCTTTAGGTGCGAAAGGGTCGAAAGGCCAAAAGAGTCAGTCTGCCAACCGATAAGATTTATCCTTTTGCACATTTTTTGGATTTCAAACTTTTGGAGGTCTGAAACACCGAAAGTTTGATTTCCCAAGTCAGGAATCGACCTTTCAATGTTTTGGCCTTTCAGAGGGCCTATATAAGGTGCAGAGTCGACCATTTTGGTCACTTTGCATTTTTTGCCTCCTGTTGATTTTCGGAGCTCCCGTTTGTGCACTTTGCTTCCAGTCCTTCCAACTTCTTCAACCTGCGTATTTCTTCAATTTTCTTGCCTCCCTCCTCTACATGTTTTGAGGTAGGTTCCTTCACCTCCCCCTTAGTTTCTTGTGTGTTTTAGTAGTTTTGAGGTTGTCGTGCTAGGGTTTAGGGTTTAGGTTATGTTTGTCTTGCTTCGGGGTTGCAGGATTGTCCCATTGGACCCCTTAGTGTCGAGTTTGTGGCCGAACTTGATTCGAGCTCATTTTTAAGCTCTAACCCTCATCTTTGATTTTTTGTCAGTCGGCCCTAAATGTTTTAGACTTTCGGCCTCTAAAAATTCCCAAAAAAATGAGCCCTCCATTTTTTCTAAGTCCAACTTTTGGGCATTTCGATGTTTCATAGACCAAAACATGTCACACTCTGAAGTGCCGAAAACTGAAAGGCCAGCCCGAAACAAACTCAACATCTTCGCCTTTCGATGTTTCGGACATCGAAGTTTCTGAGACTTTTAGCTGCCTGAAAGGCTGAAGCCTAGACTAGACGATGACCCTTTTTCGCCGTTTTGGTGTTTCGACCTTTCAAATGTCTGAGACCTTCGAAGGTCTGAAATGCTGAGGTTATACTTCTTGAGCATTTAGACTGGGTTTTCATAGGGTATCTTGATTTTTTCATGTTTTTCATCAGAACTACTTCCTAAATATCATGTGTTGATTACTGATTCATGTCCCACTTATTTTTGTAGAATGTTAGAAAAGGTGAACTACCCTATGATGATGTACTAGTTCTAGGGTTACCGTGCACCTTCCAAGGTGGGGAACCTGCACTCTGAGATCACAGATACAGACATTGGAAATGTCAGCTGGAATGACTACCTAGTAAAATGTGCCCACCTAGAGGGAAGATCTGAGGACTACACTTTATTAGTGTATTGTTCGCTAGTGAATGCAGTAGCACACTTTATGTCCATCCTCTCTTCGGACCTGATAGCCACATTGGAAAACCACTACATCCCAAATGAAAGGCCGGTAAAGAACAATATGGGAGAAGTGGTGTTGGACCTCTGACTGGATAACATTGAGGACGTCTTCCATCTTCTGAAAGAGATAGAAAAATTCTATGGGTTCTCAATAGGCAAGGGGATGACCTTCTATAATAAAGACATCTAGTTATCCCACGAGATTGTAAATAGGGACTATCTCATGCAACCTCTGCCAAAAAACAAGCTTGATAAAATAGACATGAGGAGAGGCTATATGAAGGAAGACATCCAAGCAACCATCACTATGATCAATCGGGTGTATGGACTGCATAAATCAATCCAACTAGAGCCATGGATGATCCTTCTCATTGAGAGGATAAAAAAGAGACAGGTAAGGTTTGACTGGGCGACCTGCATCCTCAATGATAACTTGGATCAGCAATTGATCATGGTGAAGAGAGACCCTCATTTTTACATGACTTCCTACATTGTATACTTGCTAGCAACAAGAGCAGTGTACCCAAAGTTAGTAAATTATAGGTGATGTTCACAAAGGTGAAGAACTGAGACTTCTCAGGAGGTCACCCATCCTAGTACTACCCCAACCCAAGCACACTTAACTATAGATTTTCCTCTATGGTTAAGCCCACTTTGCTTGCAACCCCATTTGAAAAACCTTCAGCAAGTATTGTTTCTTATGAACCATTCATTAGAAATCCCCTTAATCTCATCAACTGATAAGTAGGAGATATTTTCCACAACAAGTCAAATTGTGATATTACTAGCAAGATTCAACTGTGTAGTTTTTGAGTCAAACTCATTGGCCCATGTTTCATGAGTAGTGGTTCACAAGAATCCATCTCTCATGAGAACGAATGGAACACTTAGCACTCATTTCATCTATGTAATGCTCATAGAGGTGAAGTACCGAGACTTCCTAGGAGGTCATCCATCCCAATACTACTCCATCTATTTTTGTCTCTTACGATTTGTTGTATCATATTGACTAAACTACTTTATAGGGGATATTATATCACTAGTAATCTCATCTTGAATTTGTACATTGTTATGTGTGCTTATAGAGATTTGCAATAAGCACATGGAAATTCATTGCCTCATATGCCCTATTACCACTTATCATGTAGGCATATTTTTCCTAACACAATTTACTTTTATCTTTCATGATCATTGAAATTGAGATTGAAATTGTAATTGTTCTTAGTTGCATTACAAAAGCTATACATATGCTCATCTTTTTTATTTGTTTCATAGGATTCTATAAAAGAGTACATACAAAAGGATGAACCTACTTAATCACATTTTGTAAGACCCATTTCTTTACATGGAGCTTCATAATATCCTTTTTAGACCATTTTTGCATAATAAAGGTAGAAAAATAAAGACAAATTAGACAAATCAATGTGTATAAGCACTTAAACTACTAGATATTTTTTGCAAGTATAGGATGTTTCCACAATAATGAATCCAACTCTAACTCATAGTCTAAGTCTCACTCAATACAAATATAATGATCAACTACAAAATATCCTATCTTAATTTAAATCACTAAATATTCAAAATTTAGCTTTGTCATATCACTATTTATCTTCATGAAATCTCATGTATTCTTATAAATAATTTTCTAATTTAACATTAATTCTAAAATTAATTTAATTTTTTTTGTCTGTTTGTTTTTTTATTGTAGAAGACTTGAACTAAGCACCATCTAGATGCCTACAACAACGATGCTTCTCTATACAAATAAAAAATTAGCATATATTTCTTTTTATCATCTTATTAGATAAACTAATAAAAGTTCTTTTCCTTTAACAATATAAAATCATTATGCACTAATAGACACAAAAAAAAAAAAAATATACTATTTAAAATCTCTACCCAAAATTTTAAAATTTGACTTACAATGCTCATTTATTAGTGTATGCTTTTTTTTAATGATCTTATTAGATTAGCCTCATTAAATTCAAACTATATAAAGCCATAATGCACCACTATACATATATGGAAGTTATCCATATAGGGTTTAGATTCTCTACCCAAGAATTCTATTTGAAGCCTTTGAATTCCAATTCCATCATATTGATTCGTACTACCTAATGATGCCCATTTCCACCTTGTGTGAATGAGTGCCACAGAGTGAAGTCAAATGATCCCAATTCACCATGGCTTTTGAAAGTACCATGTAATGCTCTTAATCATGTCTACTCAGGATATCTACAAATCTGGGGAACAAATTTATGAGCATAGCTTCTAAATTAGGTACTTTTCATTGACATATCAGATTGCCTGCCCACCTATGTTTTGGCCGGAAGAACCTGCACTGAATAAAATGTCAGCTTCGAATCCATTGCACAGTAGTTAGAAGACTTTTTGTAAGGAAGAATACTGTACTGCATAATAACAATGGCAACACATGACCCACTTCTATTATTCTCCAACACCACAAATTCCAATCAGAACAAGACAAACCTGCATCACTTTTCACTGCTGCTCTATGCTCCATTTCTCTCTCTCTTTATTGGCTTTCTTTTGCTTTCAGTTTTCTTTTATGGAGAGTTTATGCAGATTATTATGATAATAAAGTGGAATGAAGGGTTTTAATAATGGGATTTTAAGATAGTTGATATAAGTTTTGCAGTCTGTGTTGTTATATTTGTAAGAATGTTATGGAATTTTCAGATGGTATAAGTTTTTCCTAATCTATATTGTATTTGTAAGAATGCTATGAGATCTTAAAGCACTTGGTACAAGTTTTTCACAATCTATGTTATTTTTTTAACATATTATAAGATTTTAAGAAGTTTTTCATTATTTGTGTTGTAATTGTAAGATTGTTATGAGAATTTGAAATAGTTGGTACATTCTTTTCACACCGTGTTGTATTTGTATGAATGTTTTTTCAAATAAAATGTGTATACATATAATTTTTATAAATGTTTCAAAGTGCACTCTTCTTCTTTTGGATGATAAATTGTTGAGTACAATTTGTAATATCTATACAAAAAATTCATACAGTTTGTTCCTAGGTTTTAATACAATAAAATATGTTGTAATGTACATACATAAAGTTTAATTGATGGAATAAGTTTGTTTATATTTATTTCTTTTTTATTTTTGAATTTACTGTTTTGAGTTTCTGCATTTTTTATTATTTTTTCCTCTTCCTGAGTGATTTTTAAAGAGTCCACCAGAATAAATCTTGATAAAAAGAAGGCTCCAACATCATAAAAAAGAATCTATGATCTTTAAATATTTTTTAATATATTTTAATATATAATTATTTAAATTTAAATATATAACTCTTATTAATTACCTTAATGTTTATATATATCTTTAAAAAACAATAAAATTAGAACAAATTCTTAAACATTGAATATGATTAATAGAGCTGTGAGTGCAGGTTCACTGTCCCACAGAATATTTTTGACATTCATAGAAGTGCATGATGACTGGATATGGTCCCTAGAATAAAGAGTCATCTATAGTGGACAACAATAACCGCAGCTTTAAACATTTTGATTTGCCTAAGGTTTGAATATTAAGATTACATTGATTTAATTTTTATTTTTAAAAAGAAGATGCTATCTTTTTGAATAAAAGTGAAAAGGATTAGACAGTAATGAAGCAACAACCATGAAGGCCTAAAACAAGCTCTCAGCATATATTATATCTTCTTGGTTGAGGCCGTTTAATTTTTGATATTATTTTGGCTCAATATTTTATTGGGCAAATTTGTTTTTTTGTTTTTTAAATTCAAAGCTGTTAGGCAGTAGTTTAATTTAATTATTTTTTAATTAAAGGTGATTATCTGATTTTTGATATTATAAAGAATTTATTTGTCATTTATTAAAAAGTTGTAAATGGGTGTATTTTTAATTTCTACTTTAAAAATAACGAGAATGTAAATTTGCATTTATATGTATTATCATTTAGTTTGATTATGTATTATTAATTAGTTTGATTTTATAAATTTTTTGTAAAAGTTGTATAAGTTTTATGGACAATACTTAAATTCTAGAACATTCTCAAAAGTGGGAGAATGGTGCACATAATATAGTGAATTATTACAATGAAATAATTTATTGTACTTTTTTAATAATATCATGGATACATATATAAATTAGTCCCAATCATTATATGTCTAAATTTGTCTTATCTTAGATTGTTTATACTATATCATCACTTCTACAATTGTTTATACTATATCATCACTTCTACAATACTAACTAGTTTTAATTCCAATAGCCTTAATATAATTATACTATTCTAATTTATATTTTTTAGAATAATACATAATAGAATGTGTGAAGATAAACTTTTATTTAAATTATAAGAAAATTCTCTTTTATCACACAATATTAAACTAATCCCTGGAATCTATAAGGATATGTTAGTCAATACTTATATATATGAATAGAGATTTCATATTTGTTTGACTAATGTAAATAACCAAATCTATATACACTACACCTAATTCATTACTTCTAGCTAAAAGTAGACTAAAAAAAGTACAATACTCAAATTGAATTGGATTGAAACAAAAAACTAGTATTGGTAAATTGAATAATGAAAATTATATATAAAGCTATAATCTCCATGTCAAAGAAATTTTTAATACAAATTTTGAAACCTAACTTTTATTAAATATATTAAATTAAAACATAAGATAACTCAAGAAGCTTGAATGATAATCTCATCATTAGATTTATATAAAACTATTATTCATGTCAATAAAACCTATTTTATGTCCTTTTCAATATTTCTTGCATATAAATCATTTAATATAAATAAAATATAAATTAGAATTCTTAAATTGAAAATGATTTGCTTTCCACCAATACAAAATTAAAATATATTTGTCTATTTAACAAAATAATGCTAAACTATTTCAATAAATCCTCTAAAAAATAATCTAAAAATAGCTCTCTTTAAAAAGAGAAAGTGCTAAAGAAAACTAATTTAATCATCAACTAATTCTTAATGTTTCAATGAACATCAAATCAGTAATCTCAGAACACCATGAATGGATAATGATTAAAGCTGCTCAGTGTTTGCTAATTGCATGTGCCAAATTTATATACTCGATGATACAAAATCCTAGGACTAAGAAATGGAAATACCTTAAGTGCTTTGTAGAACATTCACATATTATAATTTGATGTCCACAATTTACCATAAACTACTCAAATATCAGTTGAAACAATTGCTAACACATTGTTGATAGAAAAATGGTAGTTCCTTGGCCAAAACTTGCCAGAGACCTTCCTTATGTTTCTGTGTTGAAAAAGAAGAACAAATGATCACTTTCAAACTTATTGCTATCCATTGTTTGAAAAAGCCTGCTGTAAACAAAGACAACTTAACAAATGTGCTGAACCCTTCAAGATACTCCCACTCGCTACTCTTTTGGATGATAAAAAATTTACTGATAAAATTAGTTGTAGACATTTTCTATCATTAATGTTGTTATTTTTGAATTCGATTGTGTGCAAGTTTTTTACATCAACATTTCAACATTTCGAATCATAGTGTGTGATTCATCTTTCTTTTTCCTACTACTCTCTTACATTCTGATGAGGAAATACAAAGCACAAAGTAACAGACTAAGAAACAGAAGGGCTTGAGTCAGACTGCCCAGAGAGGGGTGAAGGTCTCAACCCCAAGAAAAGCGGGTAACATGCTATCCTTGAAACATAACTGAATACACTGATAGGGAACCAGAACAAATAGAAAAGAGAGGGGAGGAACAAGTAGAGAAATTACTACAAACATCCTGACTGAGAGCAAGAAGTAAACAAGAAAGACTTCCAAAGGTCCTTGGAAACCTTGAAATTTCAATGCTGGTCACTATGGCAACTATCATAGCACAGCACATTATATAAGAACACTTTCTTAGTGCCTTGAACCAATGTTAAGGAGACTCTCACAAAATCCATTGATTTTCATGATGGAGCCCATAGCATGCTGTCTCGGACTGTTATGATGTCCCATAAATAGATATTCATTTGCCTTAACACTGTGACAGATATATGACTGTACAATGGTATGGCAGCCCCTTATGACTGCATCCTAACATCTACCTCTGTACTGACACTGCCTCTTTTTGCTGTGTCTTATATGAATGCAACTGCAAAAAACCAGATCACATGAAACAACAGCCTTCCAAAAGCATTCCCCAACAGATCACTGAACATAATGGACCTTTTTCCCACTATTATATACAGATTTTTGAGAGCAAACTTACAAAGATTGATATAACAGCTAAAACAGCCATGCAGAGTGACCCCCAAATCCATCCCAAGGGCTACATGATTAAATGTGAGAATGGCAGATTATACCCACAGATGAAACATCACGTCAAGCAAAAGACCCAATTGGTACCATGGATAATGACCAGGTCTGTGTGCACATTTTGGGAGGACTTCCTACAACTGTTTCTGTACAACAGATGAGAACAAAACAAGATCAAAGAGAGAACCACCATGGTTGGATACAAAGCCAACAGAGACTTTGACATCCATTTCAGCATCCGGAACAATCTTGGCCGGGGTTTTACTCTATAAAAACACAAAACTCTGTTCAATAATGTGGAACCAAGTAGTTTATCACAAGCTCAGTGACCACCTGTCGCTGGTACTGTCCAAAACTCATACCACCAATCTCTGAATCTTGTCACCTTTTCTCTAGAGTCAAGGGCGGCCAACCTGAACCCCGAAGACCATTTATGACTGCATCAATGTAAATGAAGGGTAATCTGATTATTCATAAATATACCTCCTGCCATTGCCAAATGGAGCTTGTGCACTGAGAGGAGATAAGACAGAGCCCCAAATTCCAATAACAAAATTTAATCCCAAGAAGCTCGCTCAGGAGAATGAGTAGACATACACGAACCATCCAAGCAAAAGGAAAACAAGAATGGAAACACAGACACAAAAGGCCCAAAAAAGCTGCACAGAATAAAAAAAACAACAGTCAAGAAGCAAAGGCTAATTCTGTTGGACAAATATGGGAAGCTGCAAGTTCATCATGAGTGAAAAATGGTTCTCCTGAGATTAAATCACTGTCCATGTTCGACAAAACAAAATCAGCAATCTTATTGCCCTCTCTGTAAGGGTCTGGTAAGATTGAAAAGATGAAAGAATATCTCAAGCCTCTAAAATATATAATTTATCATTCAATTGGGTGCCTCTCTTGCGCTTAATGCATTGATAATGATTAAAAAGTCTCCTTCAATTACCAGATGGGAGATTAATAGTTTTTTTTTCCCCTAATTTCAGTCCTAGCAATAGTGCCCAAGTCACATGGATTTTGTTACAGTATTAGTTAAACTACTTAGTGGAGATAAACTAGTGAAATATAATGATTTTCATATTCTCCACGTTCTTTGCTTTTCTTTTGTCTTGGATATGAAATGGTGAAGTTCTTAATTATAGTTGTCTTGCAAATCTTATCTCACATATTATATCACTCTTGAATGTGATTGACTAAAATAAAGATTGTATATGTTCTCTTGATTTGCACAAATAATAATTATTCTTTATTTTTTTAATTATTAAAAATAAAATATTAACTAATTCATGTTAGAATATAAGATAGTGAGGCATTGAGGAGATAACCTAACTTCTTGGATGAGCTTAGGTATATGATGGAGATATAGGAACATCAATTTGATTCTCTTTAGAAGACAAAAATGCAAATGTCATTTAGTCAAAAGAAAGAAAAATATAATGTCCTAAAAATTCAATTAACAATTAAGTAAAAAGAATCTAACACAAAAGAGTGAGGATTTTAGATTTAAAGATAATGGATGAGTCTAAAAGATTCAAAATAAGTGTTAGTATTGAACATTCACAACATCTATAATTTTTTTCCATAGATAGCACGAATCGAGCAGCTTCCACCTGTAAAGTGTAGCACGCTTGGTAAACTTTTAAATAGAGTGCATTGTCATAATTACAAGTCTTTTTACACACGCTTTGTGGGTGTTTAAGACTTATTTGGCTCTGACTTTTGTTTACATTGTGCTCTGTGTGAAAGTATTTGGCTCAAACTGTTCTGCAATCAGGAGAAGTGTCTTGAGACAAAAGAGATGGGAGGTGAGCTCAAGAGGGAAGAGCCTTCAAAATGTAAATGGAAGGCGGAGAAAATTTTTTGGAAAAAGCTTAGAAAAGGGGGAGTTGTACCCTTTCATGAGAAATTGCATGGTTGTGATAAGGAGATTACTAAGAGTTTTGTTGTAGGATGGAATAATGGTGTTGTGAACATTGCGGGTAAGTCCTTCACTTTATCCCTTAGTTTGATTGCAGAGATTATGGGTCTTCCTCTGGATGGTATTAACTATTATAGGGATAGGAGAATAGGTAATAAAGACTTGACTAAACTCCCTAAAACTATTGAAGAAAGAGAAATGTTGGTTAAGGAAAAGGGTGATTTTGTGAAAATTGAGAGAATTAAAACTATTTGGACCCTAGTCCTTAAGGTGATTATGGAATATTTTACCCTCGATGGTAGGTTCACTAGGGTCTATAATTACCATTTTATTTTGGTTAATCATTTCTGTCATAAGAAGAGGGTTTCTTTTCCTTTTCTTTTTCTCATTTCTTTGAATCAGAGCATTAAGGAAAATAGGAAGAAAGTCAGTTCCCCTGTTCTCCATAAAGGTTTTATCTATCTTATATTTGAATATGCCAGAGACAAAATTCTTGAGACTTTTCCTAAACAAGTTAAGGAAAATACTCAAAAAGGAAAGGCTATTGAGTCTACGGAAGGGTCGTCGGGGAATAAGAGTATCAAAATGTACAAATATCAGGATAAGGAGAACTCTATCTTATATGATGAGAAGGGAATGCAGTTTGAGAATGACGAAGATGATGACCCCTTTGAGGAGGAAGGGGTAGATAATGCTGGTCAAAATAATAATGAGAAGGAAGACTTTGTTGAAGATAACGAAGGTGACTATGATTTGAGCGCCCAGGAGAACTAGGAGTACTCTTTGGATGAGAAAGGGAATAAACAATAGGAGGATAATTCATGAGAGCATTTGCAAGCTCCTTCTAGATATGAGGACCAGAATCAGGAAATGGAGGGTAGGGTGGATCATGGTACTGGGGATGACGAAAAAAACAATGAGGAAATAGATGATATATATGGAGAAGGATAATAAATTTGAGACTACTCAGGAGGTTATCAATAATCAGATCATCATGATCAATGATACTCTAACTAATGTGGCAGTGACTATTATTAAATTTGTGGCAGATGATTATTTGAACAGAGACCCTGCTTTTCAAACTAGTGGAAAAGGTGTTGAAAATGATAGGAAAAAAATATTCCTAGAGTAAAGTTGAGGCTACTTACTTGGAGGAAGAGTATTTAAATGAAAAAAAGGAAGCTACCATGGGAGTTCTCCAAGCTGCGAGGAATAGGGTAGTGCTGGCCTTCAATCTGGATAAATGGGTGTTCCATGAAACTAAAGAACTGAGCCTCAAGTATAGAGCGATTGATGCTAAATTTGATTCTTTGGAGGAGACTGTTGACAAAATGAGGAATGATAAGGATATGGATAATAGAAGAGGTAAAAGTTTATTGATTGAGGGTGTAAATAATATTACTAATAATGAGATGCTAGAAGACAAAATTTTGAGTGTCATCGACGAGAAGCTTCTTACCATCAATAGAAGAGTGAAAAGAATTGAGGAAATATCGAGGAAGCTCTTGTCCCACAACAATGAAGGGCTGAAAGCGACTATCATAAATCCCAATGCTTTGCATTCAATGTTGGAGAGGAATTATTAGGAAAAGAATGCTATTGTGGTGGAAGATGAACTTGAAGGTCATGGTGGTCAGGCTTCTGGGCCGGGGACTAGAACTAGAGCCAATTGTATGAAAAAGAAGATGGATCATCTTCCTAAGGAGCTGCTGAATCTTAAAGACTCAATTTAGAAGATCCAGACTCTACAAGAGGCTCTTGAGGACTCCCTTAATTAGCTGGACTAATCTCTTGGGTTGGTTGTTCCTTTTTGTTGTTTGCTGGTAGTTCTGCTAGAGGTTGTTTCTTCTTTTTTTGTTGGTGCTTTTTAGTAAGTTGATTTGAATATCTTTTAGGTTTTCTGTGGATCTTCCTGGCCTTTGTGGAAAATATTTTTTCTTTTTTGATCTAGTAATGTTTATCTTTTTATCTAGCTTGTAAAGGGTTTCGAGGCCCCTTCAAAACCTTCTTTTACCTCAATAAAAAAACATATTTTGATGGAGTTGATGGAAAACAACCCACAGCTCCCAAGAACACCTACATGCAAACACCTGTCACAAAAAGAGAGAGAAGCAAACAGCTATGGAGGCCTGAACGCATTGATCCATGAGAGAGGAGAAATTCTTGATGTGCAAAAACAAAAGTTGCAATCAATAATGAAATGTCATAAAAAGGTTACAAAACAAGAGGAGATCAATCCTTATGAAAGGAGATCAATCCTTATGAAAGGAGATCAAAAATGCTAAAAAGGTAAAACCCTAGGTTGCATAATAATAATTAATAAAGATATTAATTATTATATGCCTAAAGTTTAGCTTAAGTAGAAAGAGGTAATAAGTGACTGAATAATTAAATCAATACAATTCAATTAATCAGTAAACACTTTATTACTCTAACACCCCCCCTTAAGATAAACTTTGGGAGAAGCTAAAAACCTAGAAAGAACAACTGAAAGCAAATGGGTCCCGGCAACAAAGGCCTGATCAAGTACCCAAGTACAAAAGAGAGACTCTACAAAGCAGAGAAATAGAGAAAACCACATGGGAAAAACTCTACTCCAAAAAGAGACAAAGACTAGTTTGAAGGAATAAAGAAGCCTCCAAAACTAGGAATGTTCCAAAAAATAGGAACAAAGATGAACATGTACAACATCATTGAAGCATGAAACTAAAAACTCTATCAAGAAGAAATTGATGATCTGAAGATTCTCCATAGAAATATGACCAGGTAGAGAAGATTGTAATCTGCATGAGTGCCCTCAAATGACACTACTCAAATCAAGAGGCAAACAAAGGAAAACACTTGAACTCAAAGATACAGATGGCATAAACACTAAAGGCCTGAAGAGTTGATCAATCAAAGCTAGAAGAGTGCATCCAAAAATAGGAAAGAAAAGAGTGTCCATATGGTAAATGATCCATCTCACCGGAATGCATAGGTACCCAGCCACTGTAACCGCCTAGTACATAGGATCAAATACTAAATACAGGATCACACAATCGAACCAAGGAAGCAGTAGAAACAACAGTAGAAACCCCCCTATACTACTGACAAGGGAGTAATGATAGGTACACTGAAAAGATCATCCAATATGAACTGCATGATGAAGATGAATCTGGAACATCGAATGTGCAGAGAGAGTACAAACACAAATAAAGATACCTGACACTAATGTCATTGGAGGGACTCTCACATGACAAAAGAAGATGGAAAATAAAGGAAAACATCAAACCCCCCTAGCACTTTATAATGGAGTGTGAGTACAAATAGCACGAACATGTGCAAGATCCCATCAATGCAATAGAATGACACTTTATCTCAGTGCTTGTGCATAAAAGAATGCTACAAAAGTGAAGTATACACTGCTCAAAGAAGATCAAAGGCTGTTGAAACAAAATAAAAACCTAAGACGAGCCATCCCTCAAAGGGAAGAGATCCCAGGACCTAAAACAACCAAGATATCCACCAGACTGCAAAAAAGAAAGAATCTAAATAAAATGAACTTAGAGAAGAATCTGGAAAAATGACTCACAACACTGAAAAGCTCTCTGAACAAGCTTTCCAATGATATATCATTTTCCGAAAATGGTGTTTGGATGTGCAAGATAGAGCTCCCAGAGTGCAGAACTAAAGATTTAGCTTTGACAAAGAAAAACACCATCAGAAAAATAAAACCAAAAAATATAACCTCCAGATCTGGAAAGATCTCGGAATCAGCTTTCCGATGATATCTCATTTGCCAAATTTTCACACCGTATGCTCAAGATATGAACAAAAACCCAACAGTTGTGCTGGAGGGCCCAAAGAAGGTGTCTGCAAGGATCTGAGGATGGGTGACTTCAGAAAAAGGACAAAAAACTAGATGAAACCATCAGATCTAAAAAAAACTTAGATAGAGCTTTCTGACAATATCTCATTTGCCGAAAACGGAGCCCGGATGCAAGAGAAACGAATCCCGGAAGGCAGGAGATTTGAAACGCCACGATCACAGAGAACATCTGACTTTGACAACAAAAAAGAGCATCAAAATGACAAAATCAAAAAACCATACTAGAAAATTTGGATCGAGCTCAAAACCAGCTTTTTGACAATATATTGTACGCCCAATTACGATCCCGTATGCCCAAGATATTCGCAAAAAGACCCAGGTACCCTTAAAAAGCTCAAAAAATGAGCAAAGAGGGGTTGACGTCAGCAATATCCACATTTAAAAATGATAGCCAAAAGGCCATCACAGCTCAAGCAGCCCTGGGGCCTAAAGAAATAGCCCTAGTCATGTGGGTGACCAGGGGCTCGGCAGAGCTGGGCGGCGGCACTGGCGGAGCGACCCGAGCAGCGGCAGCATCGGCGGAGCAAGGGGTGGAGGCATCAGTGGCGGTGGGGCCGCGGGCGAGCAGTGCTGAGGGAACCGCAGACTGTGGAGGCCGTTGGGGCGGTGGTCGGGTGGTCGTCAAGTGGCACCTAGGTGGCCGCTCGACGGTCACACCAAATTTTATTTTTTAAAATTTTTTTACAAAAATCGTACAGGCACCTCGAAGTGTACGCCAAGGCTGTACGACCCTGGTACACAAATTTTTTTTTGCCTCAGAAGCCAACTTGTCAGAATTTGACAAGTCTTATATGGATTTTGACTATCTCTGGCCTTCCAGACGCAACTATGAGGTCCGTTTGGGCCAGAAGTGCTCCAAAAAATAGTGATCAGCTCGGGATCCATGTCAGGGCCGATTGCAAATTATTTTTTCTCACAGATCCAACTTTGTCCAAATTTGACAAATTTTATATGGATCTTGGGGTCCTTGGATGCTCTAAATGCAACTGTGAGGTCCGTTTGAAGCCAAGATGACCAGAAAAATAGTCCCCCCCCCCCCCCCCCAAATTTGACAAGAAACCCTCTCTAAAAATGTAGATCTGATGAACACGGCCGAATCTCTCAAAAAGAGGATAGGGGCAAGAAGATATGAAGCTCTGATACCATGATGGAGTTGGTAGAAAACAACCCACAACTCCCAAGAACACCTGCATGCAAACACCTGTCATAGAAAGAGAGAAGCAAACAGCTATGGAGGCCTGAATGCATTGATCCACGAGAGAGGAGAAATCCTTGATGTGCAAAAACAAAAGTTGCTATCAATAATGAAATGTCAAAAAAAGGTTACAAAATAAGAGGAGATCAATCCTTATGAAAGGAGATCAGAAACCCTAAAAAGGTAAAACCCTAGGTTGCATAATAATAATTAATAAAGATATTAATTATTATATGCCTAAAGTTTAGCTTAAGTAGAAAGAGGTAATAAGTGACTAAATAATTAAATCAATATGATTCAATTAATCAGTAAACACTTTATTACTCTAACATATTTAAAGTAGGGTTTTCAAGTGATGTAAAAACAAAGGTGTAGAAGTGTAAGATATGCACTTTTATTTCTAACTTTTCCTCACCCAACCCTTCTTTAGTATGCGTATAAATCTACATAATTCATGCATGCGTAAGTAAAATATATAGTATAGACAAAAGGAAAACATCTCAAGGTATAGAGTTGGATTTTTATACGCGCCTCAATAAAACATTTATTTCTATTAAATATTCCATTTATTAAGTTTTTCTCGATATGGCGTATAATTTCTTTGATAACATGATAAGTTTTGCTAAATGTGGCATATAATTTTTTTGATAACATGCAATATTTGTAAGGATGTTTATACTAGTCGCATAATTGGATGGGACATGATTAAGAAAAGATTTTTTAAAAACACGATAGCTATTCCATTTTAGAAGTACAATAGTATAATAATATGTAATAAATGTACAATAAATATAGTGAATCTAATATATAAGCATTCACAAAGAAATCTATATGCAAATGGGGTTGCATTTATGGGCAATTTTTGCTGAAACTAATTTAAACCCTATAATATATGTGGCTCATGATCACCAAGTGTAGAATTTGGAGTGGATGGAGTCATGATAACTTTTGAGTTGGAATTGATGTAACCTCGATGACATATGGAAGCATGGCACATGCAAAAATATGGTGCACATAAAGTCATGATGCATTAAGAAAACATGAAATTGGAACTAGGTATCCTTCACAACATATAATTAAGCATGGCACCATTTAAAATTTTGTGTAGATGGAATTAAGATTCGTAACACAATCATGGACTTGGAGTTAATTTGGCCTTCATGAAGCCTGTGATAGATGATAGATATAATTTCATAGGGAATATATTTTCTCACTCAAATTTGACTGTAATTTGAGTAGAGGAGAAAAGAGTCATAAAAATGTCATTGACAATATAAAAATGTAATGGATGTAGACATGATTTTATGAATTAATCAATATTAATTAGGAAAGAATGGGTAAGTGGTTGCTCTGAATGTTGCTACACATGTGAAAATAGTAATAAATGTAAAGTGTGTGGTCACATATTAGGCATCATTATGTTTAATGTGGATTTATGGGAGGACTCCTGGAATGGTCTTCCCCCTCTAAATTGCATGCCACAAATTCATATGTTGCCAATATAACCAAGAATATTTGGGGATCAAAGTTGATTCATTATATTTTCTCCAAAGAAAGATTAACTAGTAAAGTAATCTGGAAGGGCATGGCAGAATTACCTATTTCACAGATCCAAAATCAACTCTCCATGATATCTTACATAATAGAATTGTACTATCTATCAAATAGAAAGGATTCTATATTTTAGGCACCTTCGTCAGATGGAAATTACTCAGTTAAATAGGGCTACAAAGTTCTTCACCATCTATCCAATTGCAAAGTTAAGCATAGAGCATTTACCTTCTACTAAAATAAAGTAGGATGTTTTTCTTGGTTTACTCTTCATGAGAGAATTATGACTAGTGACCATTTAGATCCCTTGAATATTTCACATCCCTTTCCTTGTGTTCTTTGTAATGAAGAAATAGACACTGTGGATCATCTCTTTTTTCATTGTTCATTTTCTAGGCAATGATGGTATTTTGTTATGCAAAAGTTAAAGGTATCATTTCCCCTGCCTAATTCTCATTGGGATGTCTTTCAATCATGGCCAAATATTTACACCAAATCATTATTTTCATTCATTTGGTTTTGTACACAAGAAGTTGTGATATGGTCCATTTGGTGGAAGAGGAACAAGAGAATTTTTAGACAATCCTCTTTTCCCATTCATAATGTTCTATTACTCATTGAGAAATCAATTACTGAAATAGTCAATGCTAATGCTAGTAGATCTTAAGATAATATTGTCTACTCTCCATGGGATGATAGTATTTTTCATGAGTGGAAGAATATCAAATTTCCATCATTCCCCTTCCCCATATGCTTGCAATCAAAATCTGCTAGTATAATGTATGTTAAATGGAACCCTCCACAACCGAATCAGGTAAAAATAAATTTTGATGGTGTTTCAAGAGGCAATCTAGGAAAGAAAAGTATTGGTATTGCCATTAGAGATTACTTGGGTAAGATCCTAGCCATGAAATTGTCTCCTTAGCCTGACACTAATAACGTAACAAAGGCATTGGCCTTATTTCATGGTTTAGTTATTGGAAAGAAAATGGGTTTTCATTATATCCACATTGAAGGGGACTCCTCATTAATTAGCAATGCATGCATTAAGCGAAGGATATCTAATAGGTGAATAGCTTATATTTTTAATCAAATTTGGCCATTGATGGATTCATTCAAGGAATGTTATGTCTCATACACGTACAGGGAAGGAAATAAACTTTTAGATAGCCTAGCTAATCTGGGATGTGATAATATTCTAATTGATACAACAGTCTCCTTGCCAAACATTTATAACTACTCATACCTTCTTCATATTATAAACAAGGAGAAAGGACAACAATACTCCCAAAGATAATCATATAGTGTGTGTAACATCTAAATGGACACCTACAACAATTTATGGCAATTTTCCTAGAAATTGTGATGGCAATAAACTTTATTTCTTTCTCTGGTTTCAGCAACTTCCACTTTCAAGGGCCCCTGTTTCAGCTGGTATGAATTCTCTGCAAGGTAACTCTATGCTTAACCGTGGAATTTTTAGCTGATAGGCTATTTGTAGGATCTTTTCTCCTTGAAAATTTTGTCAGAAAATTGTCAGCCTCTCCAACTGACTTTTTATTTCGTGCAAATCTTTTTGCTGATTTTTTGTTTTTTTTGGAATTTTTATTTCTAATTTTCATGCAAGATTCGATGTTTTGATTGGTGAAGACATTAGATTTTTTTTAAATTGGAGTTTGAAGAATTTACCCCAAAAATAAAGTTCCATTTTCGTGATCGTAACACAAGTATTAAATTTTGTAAGTCTGCAACAAATCGCAACATTCTATATCGGAATGATTTTGTTTTATCCTTTTAAACTTTCCATAATCTGCAACATTTAATTTTGGAATGCAATGATTTTTCATTTTTAGTTGCACATAAATTACTATTTTTCGTTAACTATGCTTTTAGAGTGATGTTTACAGGCTCGTATATTCTTAGAATTGTTGGGGTCCAAAAGTTTGAGAGAGATCTAAGATTTGAAATCTGATGGAGGCAAAGACAAGAATATACATAGTGCAATGAAATAAAAAACACAGAACATAAAATAAAAGAGTGATTAACTGTATTGATTCTGAAATAGAAATTTGGTTACATTAAAACTTTGCCATTAGAGCTTCCAGTGCTCTCATTCATCCAAACAGAGAGTTCTTCTTCTCCTCAACATCCATAAAACAGAGTATTTCCTTTTTTAAAACTTAACTTTATTGCTTTGGAGAAGTTTCCAGAAATCACCAAGAAGGAATAGTCTAGATGCATCGAAAATGTGACTTGAAAAGATAGGAAAAAGAAAAAAGAAATAAATGCAATGGTTGGAGTAGGTAATAAAAGGTAGGGGAGATTAAAATGAATACAGCTAGAGGTCCATGTCACTCCACATACGCTAACATTCCCCCTTAATCTTCACTTCCATGTATGTCTGTTATACCAATACCTTCTCGGAGATGCTCAAAACATTCTTTGCAAGCGGCTTTGTGAATATATTTGTGAGTTATTCTTTGGACCTACAAAACTCAAGATGAATGTCACCATTGTTCACCGATTCTCAAATATAGTGATATCTTATATCAATCTGCTTAGTACATTTATGCAATGAAATACATGATTTTTAGATTTAATGCAATTGCTAAATTATTATCACAATATATTTTTGTAGGTTCTTCTTGTGGATGCTGCAAATCTGAAAGTACTCTTCTCATCCACATTTCTTGGCAAGCTGTTGATGTCGCTGCAACATATTCTTCTTTAGTTGATGAAAGTGTTACAATTGGTTGTTTCTTTGATGCCCAAGAGATAGCTGCTCATCCTACCTGAAAAATATATCCTGAAGTGCTTCTTTTATCATCCAAGCTACCTCCCCAGTCACTATCTGTATATCCAATCAGCTTATACTCATCTAAAGATGTATACAAAATCCCAAAGTTCTTTGTTCCAGCTATATACCACAAAATTCTTTTTCCAGCTTTCCAATGAGTTTCTTTTAGTTTGTCCATAAATCTAGAAATAAGACTAACTCCATGCATTATAGCCGGTCTTGTGGTAGTTAGATAAAGGAGGCTACCAACTAATCTTTTGAATAAGGTTGCATCAACATTAGGACTTTCATCATTCTTGCTAAGTTTTATACCCAATGCAACTAGTGTAGGGGTTGGATTCACTTGTGTCATCTTACATCTCTTCAGCAAATCACTAGCATACTTACTTTGACATATAAAGATGCCTTCCTCATTTTTCCTTCTATCCCAAGAAAATATCTCATGAGCCCTAAATCAGTCAAATCAAATTCACTTTTCATGGCTGCCTTGAATGTGTTAATTGACATATTACCTGTGAATATCAAATCATCTACATACAAATAAACCGTCAAGATTTCTCCTTCATCATTCATTTTGACAAACAAAGTTGGTTCATTACCACACTTGTTAAAGTCATTGTTCTCAAAATAAGAGTCTATCTTGTTGTACCAAACTCCAGGAGCTTGCTTTAAACCATATAGTTCCTTTTTTAGCTTGCATACCTTATGTTCTTCTCCCAAGACTTCATATTCAAGTGGCTGTTTTATATACACTTCTCCCTCTAAAATGCCATTAAAAAATGCCAATTTAACGTCCATTTGATAAACCTTCCAATTATTTTGAGCTGTAATTGATAAGACCATTCTAATGGTATCCAATCTTGCCAAATGTGCAAATGTTTCATTGTAGTCCATGCTTGGTTGTTTTGTGAAGCCTTTAGCTACTAGTCTTGCTTTGTGCTTTTCCACTTTTCCATTAGCATCATATTTTGTCTTGTAAATCCACTTAACTCCAATCACATCCTTGCCTTTAGGAAGCTCTACTAGCTCCCAAGTTTCATTCTTTTCTATTGACTGAATTTCTTCATTCATGGCTGCAACCCATTTGTCATCTTTAATAGCTTCTTCAAAATAAATTGGATCAGCTTGTGTTAAGAAAGAAAAATTAGTGCATAAATCATCATTTTCAGCCTCTTGAAGTTCATCATATATGTCCCTAAGAATTCATGTCTTCTTGGAAGTATTTATAGACCTTGATATTAGTGATGCAAGTGTTGGATTAGAAGACTCACCATTGTTATTACTTGCTGGGGTAGTAGTATTTTGAGTGGTAGGACCCCTAGTAGGTGTTTTAGGAATATTTGATTGAGTACTAGGATTCACAACTTGAGATTCATTCTATTCATTCTCTTGTGGAACACTAGGTGTTGTTGGAAAAATGGTCAACACTTCCCTCGAGATTTGTGACATGGCTTAACCACCTCCTATGTCTTCTATAAGTCTAGTGGTTGTATCAGGCATTAACAGGTTGATCTTTTGGTGCAACAACTACTACTACTTGTAACAAGTGGTATAAGAGCTTGGTCACAGGTTCGAATCCCCTTGGGTAACACTGAGGGGGATATTGTTGGAAAAATGATCAGTGCTTCCCTCGGGATTCATGACATGGCTTAACCACCTCCTGTGTCTTCTATAAGTCTAGTGGTTGTATCAGGGATTAACAGGTTGATCTTTTGGTGCAACGACAACTACTACTTGAAATAGGTGCAGCTATAGTTGGTTTATCTATGTTGCCATCCCATGCTTCCTCTTCAATAAACTCAACATCATGACTTATTATCAGCTTCTTTCTGATAGGATTGTATAGCCTATATGCTTTGGATTGTTCATTATATCCCAAAAATGTGCACTTTTCTCATCTATCATCTAGTTTCTATCTCAATTCTTTAGGTACCAATGAGTATGCCACACAACCAAAGACTCTCAAATGTGATTCATTGTTCTTCTTTTTTCTCCAAGATTCTTCTGGTGTTTTATTTGTCACAGCTTTTGTTGGGCATCTATTTAGTATATATGTTGAACATGCAACTACTTCAGCTCATTTGGTAGATTTTTTTCTTTTAACATACTTCATCTCATTTCCATAATTGTTCTATTTTTTCTCTCTACTACTCCATTTTGTTGTGGAGTGTACCTTGTTGTAAATTGTTTCTTTATACCATGTTCTTTACAAAAATTTTAAAAATCATTTGATATGTATTCTCCACCTCAATCGGTTCTCAATGCCTTGATGTAGTATCCACTTTCTTTCTCAACTTTTATCTTAAACTCTTTAAAGACAGAAAATACATCTGATTTATATTTTAGAAAATATACCCAAACTTTTCTACTGAAATCATCAATAAATGTCAAGAAATAAAGCTTTCCACTCATAGATGGCATTTGCATTGGCCCACAAAGATCTGAATGCACCATCTCAAGTGGATGTTTTTCTCTATAAGACTACCCAACTAGAAATTTTTCTCTACGTTGCTTTGGCAAAATACAAGGGTAAAAGTACAAAACTCTGTCGCACTAGAGGACAAACTCAGGGGTCTGGCTGGACCAGGTTCGGCCGGAACTATGTGGCGCCCACTAGGTGCCATGTGGTGTCTATGTGGCACAAGGGTTTCAATCGGAACCCTTTCGTCTGGCCGGAAGGGGTTCGGTCAAACCCCTAAAAATCTATATAAGCAAAAAAATCCCATTGCGCAGCTCATTTGGTTTGAGTGGCTTTCAGATTTTGCAGAGAGCTCAGCGGGTATTTTGGCCGAAAGAGGTAGGCCATTTTTTAATTTTTTAATTTTAATGTCTTTTAAAAGTTTTAAAGTTGTTTTTTTATTTAATATTAAATAATTGTAATTTAATTAAAAATTGTTATTTAATAGTTGTTTTTGTTTAATTAATATTAGATACTTGTAATTTAAATAAAAATGTTTTAATTTAATAGTTTTTTGTTTATTTAATATTAAATAAATGTTAATTTAATAGTTGTTTTTGTTTATGTAGTTTTATTATTTTTAATTGGAAAAATTAAATAATATGATTTTATGTAGATTTAGTTATTTAATTAATTTATTCTTATTAGATATGTTTTAAAATGTTACAAAACATTAGGAAAACGTATATAAATTATTAGAAACATGATATTAAAATATTCAAACCAACATAAACCTTAACATTAAATAAACATGAACCCTAACCAGAAACCTAATTTTAAAAAATATCCCTTAACATAATTAAAAATAAACCTTAATATGAAAAGTACATGAACCTTAACATTAAACCAACATGAAACTAGAAGATGAAGCAACATAAACTCTAACAGTAGAAACTAACATAAACTTTCTCTCTCTGACCAATTAAGACCTAACATGAAATTAACAAGACGTAATAGGACCTTTTAAGATCTAATAAAATCTAATAAGACCCTTAACATCTAATAGGACTCTTAACATGATTAATATTTCCTATTAAACTCTAACACTAGAAACTAACATAAACAAAAATTCTAGAAACCAATTAAGACCTAACAAGTGACTAATATTTGACCAATTAGGACCTATTAATTGAGCAATTAAGACTTTTAACATGTGACTAATATGACTAATAACACCTAAATTGATTAATATTACCTAATAAGACCTAATAGTCCACCCTTAAGAACTAATAGGACCTATAATTGACCAATTAGGTCCAATATGACCTATTAAGACCTAATAGTCCTACCAATTAAGACCTAACATGTGACTAATACTTGACCAATTAGGACCTATTAATTGACCAATTAAGACTAATTAAGACTTAACATGTGACTAATATGACCAATTAAGATAGGTAGCACGACTAATACAACCCCTTAAGACTTAATAGGATTAATACGACATAAAAAACATAAACAAAAATTCTAGAAACCAATTAAGACCTATTAAACTCTAACACTAGAAACTAACATAAACAAAAGTTCTATCTAAACCAATTAAGACCTAATACCTAACCAATTAAGACCTAACAAGTGACTAATATTTAACCAATTAAGACCTATTAATTGACCAATTAAGACTTAACATGTGACTAATATGACTAATAACACCTAAACTGATTAATACAACCTAATAAGACCTAATACCTACTTTAATAAGACCTAATAGTCCACCCTTAAGAACTAATATGACCTATACTTGACCAATTATGTCCAATATGACCTACTAAGACATAATAGTCCTACCAATTAAGACCTAACATGTGACTAATACTTGACCAATTAGGACCTATTAATTGACCAATTAAGACTAATTAATACTTCTTTTTTTGATCGGTAAAAGGCCTAAGCCAAAGACTTTATTAATAGATTAAATTATAGTACAAAATTCCATTATGTGTGGGCACTGGTAGGAAAGAATGGAGAAGAAAACCTCTAGTCTAGCCTGGGACCATGGTCCAGAATTTTTTATTACAAATAATTTTATGAGGAAATTCCCTCATTTACATCAAGTGATGAAGGTATTCCTTCATTTATAGTTTTAATTTTCCAATAGGAGTTGCTAATGCTACAATTTCCTTTCCATATTGATTATGAATGTAACACCCAGTGCCACCAATTCCAGGGTTTCCTCTAGAGGCCCCATCAAAGTTAAGCTTGTGCTAGCCATTACTTGGAGGTCTCCATATGCATTCATCTCTTTTTTATGATTTCATTTGTGAATTTGGACCTATAAAAGGTGGTAGGACTAAGCCTACCCATTTCCCACACATTTTACCATCCCACTAACTCATTCTGAGATCTATTTTTAGGGTTTTGGCTGTATTGCAATTCATTTTTTCTATTATTGCCGCTTCAATTTTATTACATAGTTGTTCCCATTCTATCTTTTCTTCTCTAAAAATTCTTTTATTACATTCTTTCCAAATTTCCCATAATAAAATAGATGGGGAAATAGTCCATAAAGTGGCAAAAATGCTACTTTTTTGGGTGATTGGCCAAGCTTGCAACATAGCTTTGAGGGATTGAGGAAAGGCTAAGGACCATCCTAAGTTCCCTTACAACCACCTCCAACAATGATTAGTGAAAGGGAAATTTAGGAATAGATGATCTATATCTTCTTCATAGCTTTCACATAGTGGGCATCTACTTGGGCCGTAAAAACCCAATTTTCTAAATCGATCAGCAGTTAACACTCTATAATTCATTGCTAGCCATGTAAAGAAACCTGCTTTTGGTGAGCACTCTTTGTTCCAACATAGGTGAATTGGTAGATTGGTTTTAGGTCTTTTGTAGTTTTAGGTTATGAGTTTATAACCATCCTTTGTGTTGTATTCACCTAACTTTGATCCATCCCAAACTAGTGTGTCTCTTGAATTGTTTAATGAAATCTTCCTATTTTTAAGAATATTCATGATTTCCAACTCTGTAGAGGTTGAGATCCCATACTTTTTAAGGATTTCTAGACCCAATTTCCTTCTTTGAAAGTGATGTAGTCTTTGAGAAAGAGGCAATTCTTTTCCTTCAATAAATTAATGAGGGAGGGGTTGTTTAATTTCCTAGAAATTACCACATAACCTCCCCAAGAGTCATCCCAGAATAACACTTCTTCTCCTGTCCCCAGGCACCATGTTAATTTCTCCATAATAATGCTTCTGCATTTCATCATAAAATCCCAAATCCTTGAGCCTTTAGGGGGATTCGATTCTCTAAAGATATTAATGGGAGAGAAATCTTTCAGATATTTGTGAATGAGTATTTTTGCCCATTTTGCTTATGGGTTCCTAAAAAATCTCCATAGTAGTTTGGCGCCTAAGGCTCTACCTTGATCCCCTAAGTTTTTGAGGCCTACTCCTCCTTCCTCTTTAGGTTTACAAATGTTCTCCCAAGATATTAGAGGGATTTTCCTATTTTCATTGTTGCCTTGCCAAAAAAATGTCCTTAAGTGCCTTGTGATTTCCTTCTTTTGTTTGAAGGTAAGTGCATACAGGATAAATGATATGTTGGCATAATAGCCAAGACTAACCTTACCATAGTAGTTCTACTTGCAGACGACAACCATCTTCCCTTCCATGAGGTCATTTTGTTTTTTATCTTGTCTATAATGGGATCCCATATACTTGTTACTTTTCTATCCTTGACTAAGGAGAGACCTAGGTATTTACAAGGTAGCTTTCCTTCATTAAAATTGGGAATGCTACAGATATCTCTTTTAGTTCCTAGATTGGTATTAAAAAAGAAGATGTCCGATTTATCTTGGTTGATTTCTTGACTAGAAGCTTTTGAATAAGTCTCCAAAATCCTTCTAAAAGCCCTTGCCTCTCTTCTATTACTGGCCCCATATAGAAGAGTACCATCAACAAAATGTTGATGACTAGTAGGTTCCAAGTCACTGGTGATAGACACTCCTTTGATAATACCATTATCCCTATCTTTTGATATGGCCCTACCTAAAGCTTCTACCATGATTATAAATAGAAAAGGAGAGATTGGATCTCCTTGTCTAAGACATCTAGAAATGCTAAAGAAACCTTCTGGGGTTTCATTTACTAATACTGAAATCATAGGAGTGGATATACATTTAAAAATTAAGTTGATCCAGCTTTTAGCAAAGCCAAAAGCTTTCATGCATTTGCAAAGAAATTTCCAGTCTACTTTGTCATATGCTTTTTTAATATCCAGTTTGATAAGCATGCTTGGGTTCTTATTTTTATGGATAGAGTGGATAGCTTCTTGAGCTATGATTACTTCATCAAAGATGGGTTGTCCTAGAACAAATCCTATCTGTTCTTCACTGATTATTAAAGGAAGAAGTTTTTGTAGTCTAAGAGCCATTATTTTTGTAAGAAGTTTATATAAAGTGTTGCATAAAGCAGTTGGTCTGAAATCATTAAGGCAAGTAGGTTTCTCTTTTTTGGGAATGAGAGCTATAAAGGTGTTGTTTACTTCTTTAAGAATTTTTCCTGAGTTTCTTACCCCTTCTAAGGCTTCTGTGACTTCTTCACCTATAAAGTGCCGACATTTTTGAAAGAAAATGGTTGAGAAGCCATCAGGTCCAGGAGATTTGTCTAGATTCATTTGCATTAGAGCGTAGTGTATTTCATTTGAAGTAAATTTACCATTTAGAGATTGGTTATGTTGTTTAGTTATTACTTTAGGGATATTTCTGAGAATTTCTGATTGACATCCTAGATTTGACACATCCCTATTGTTCAGAATATTATCAAAGTAGTTTATTGTTTCTTTAGCTATGTCTTTGGGGTCCTCTATATTTTTCCCCTCCTCATTAATGATACAATAAATCCTATTAGTTGTTCTTCTTTGTTCGGTACTATTATGAAATTTTTTTGTATTTCTATCCCCTGCTTCCAACCAAGTTTCTCTTGATTTTTATTTCCAAAAAATTTCCTCTCTAGCTAAAATCTCTTCATAATCCTTTAGTAAGATCTTCTCCCTAAGGTACAGGTCATCATTCATCCCCTCCTTAATAACTTGAGAATTCACTTTTCCCAATTCAGTTTCAAGTTCTAATTTCTTTTCGAAGATGTTACCAAACTTAGTTGCGTTCCATTTTAATAGTTTCTTTTTTATCCATTTTAGTTTGTTTACTAATCTATACATTTTAGAGCCCATTATCTTAGGTTCTGACCACCAAGACTCAATGAGTTTCAAGATTTCAGGGTCCCTGAGCCATACTTGTTCAAATTTAAAGGCACATTTTTTGGGCTTTGTTTGTGTTAAAATACTAAGGTTTATAGGATAGTGATCTGATCTAGATATTGACAGTATATTAGCTAAAAAAGTTATCTCATAGTTGGCCAAGCTTCCTTTAAGGAAGAACCTGTCTAATTTCTCCGCAATGTTGCAGAAGCCTAGTCTTCTATTATTCCAAGTAAAGGAATTATCTTCTGTTGGGATTTCTAGGAGGGAGTAACTATATCTCCATTGTATGAAGTCCCTAGCTGCCAATGGAAGCGAATTCACCCCACCCCTTTTCTCTGAGATCTTTGTAATCACGTTGAAGTCACCACCTAGAAAATAGAGTGTGTCTCTTATTTGAGTAAGATAAGAGCCTATCTCATTCCAAACTATAAGTTTATCTTTATTCTGAATAGGTCCATATACATTAACTAAATTAAAAGTTAAATTGAGTCTGAAGTTCCTGACCATTCCACTCATCCAGAATTGTCTTTTCTCAGTAATGGTTATTGATATACTATGCAAATCCCAAATAATCGCCAATCCCCCCGAAGCACCTTTTGCCGACGAGGCTTCAATTTCCCTTATTCCTAATTTCTTTTTAAAGTTTCCTATTTCTATGTTCTCTAACTTAGTTTCTTGAATTAGCATTATTTTTGGATTGTGAATTTTTATGCAACATTTGATTAAATGTTGCTTGTTAGGGGCATTCATGCCCCTAACGTTCCATGAAAGGACATTCATGGTTCCTTGGGAAGGCACTTCCCCTTCCCAACATTCAGAATAGATGTTATTTTAACCTAACTTGTTGTTTCCCCTGCTAATCCTCTCAATTCTACATTAGTCCTCCTTCCTCTTTTCCTTGAACTTTTTGCACAGTCCAGGGTTTTCTTGCTCTCAATGGGCTAGGCTATGCCTAGAGATTCCTACTCTTGTAACTCCTTTTCTTCCAAATTTATTAATAGCTCCTCTACAGATCCAATACTTAACATAGGTAACATGATTAATACGACCCCTTAAGACTTAATAGGATTAATATGTTTATTAAATTTGTATGTACATGTACATAGATAGATTTCATTTTTAAACTAGATGATCTTAAATTTGTATGTACATGTATACAAATATATTTCAATTTTAAACTAGATGATTAAATTTGTAACATGTATTTCTCTTAAATTTGTATGTACATGTGTGTCTATATATATATATATATATTTCATTTTCAAACTAGATGATCTTAAATTTGTAACATGTATGTTTCTTAAATTTATATCTACATGTGTAGAGATCTATATATATATTCTTGTTTATCTATTACATGGCATCGGGTAGAGGGTCAGTAGATTCAGGACAACCTAGTGTTCATGGGTGGGGGGGGGGGGGGGGGGGGTTGGTAGTGGTAATGGTAGTGGTCACTCCTCTCATAGATTAGCTGATACAATAGAGGCTAGAGAGAAGCTATTTGTGGATAGTATTGATAGACTGAGATGAGCATTACATGTTTTAGATCAGACCTTAGCTTCATCCACCACCATTCCTAATAGGGATAGGGTGGACATTATTAGAGATGATTTTTTATGTTTGATTGGCACAGTTTAATCATACAACCCATATGATACTATTAGCATTAATAGATTCTATACTTCTTTGTCTCGCAGTGTTACTGGCACTGTGAAGAAAAATGAGATTGATACAGTTGTTTTCACCCCTATGGTGAAGGGCATGTTTCCTCATTATTGAGACATGAGGAAGGTGAGAGGGTACATGGTCATGAGATATGAGGATGACCTAGTGGGACCATTTATATATCCTTGATGGTTGGCTTCTCAGGACAGGTGGCCCCAGAAGGATGAGCTGCCACTATATTTATGCAAACAATTGTTTGCATAATTTCATTTGTAGTTTGATGTTGATTATACAAATTTTCCTGATTATGTTTGGCAGGGGAGAGGGAGATTATCTGACAGGTTCAGAGCACCTAATTCCCCTATGCCCGCTAATAAGAGGGCAAGGGTGGTTCCAAACCTTTTGGTCATACCAAAAGGTTTGGAAATGGTAGGAGCAAGTGTGCTAGATGATAGGATGAGGAGGGACGTTTATTCTAGTATAGCGAATATCACCACATAGGTTCAGGAGATGTCATCTGATCATGTGGGGAGATACATGTTACTTTCTCATTCTAGCATTCCTCCACCTACATAGGATGCATCCTCTAGTGGTGATCTATATGATATAGTCGACATACCATCTCCCTTGGAGGTTACAGCTATATCAGATATGGACCATTTGTGACATATGAGCACATTATTATCCAGTGATCTACTTTGTGCATATCAGACCATACAAGTGCTCAGTGGGATTTCACTCAGGGAGGTTCCATCATTTGTCAGGACCTATATTAGTATTAGATCAGGTTCTTAGCACACTGCACCATCAACAGATCTGCAACAGACTACATCACTGATAGGTCCTTAGATGACTACACCACCACCGACAACTCCTCCATAGACTACACCACCTACAACTCATCATCAGACCATGCAGGCCACTTCATCACGTCCAGGTCGTCAAATTTTTAGTACATTGCTTACAGATGACTGGATTGATCATGTGGCTATATCCTTACAATCGTCAGATTTGAGCACTTTTGGGATAGCATTAGAGGCCGCTATGGTATTATATAATTAAATTTAATTTTTATTTATCTAAAAAGCTTACACATATATTTAAAATTTGATTAATATATGTTATATATGTGTACTCCAGGAGGTTATCGATGAGGTTGCTACACCATATGGAGATTAAGAGACTCCATGCAATCCTATCCATCATGATACACAGGTACATTGAGATGTTTGTTCAAAAAATTAATTTTTCTATGATCATAAGTATTTAAAATTTATTATACATGTATGTATGCGTGACATATTTTGTTTATTGTACACAGACAGCAGGAGAAGGTGCACCGACATTAGGAGGAGGTGCATCGACATCAGGTCATGGATCAGGACATGGCCCTAGTTGAGCGACCATGTTATTTTAGATATTTTATGTGACATTTCATATATACATGCTATAACATTTCATAGATATTTCATTTTAGACATTTCATAGATATTTCATTTTCTAGACATTTCATATATACATGTAGATATTTTAGTCATTTCATATATGTACATGGTATATGGTTGTGTGCTATTTCATATTTGAGATATTTCATGTGACATTTCATATATACATGCTATAACATTTCATAGAGATTTCATTTTAGACATTTCATATATATTTCATTTTCTAGACATTTCATATATACATGTACATATTTTAGTCATTTCATATATGTACATGGTATATGGTTGTGTGTTATTTCATATTTTAGATATTTTATGTGATATTTCATATATACATGCTATAACATTTCATAGATATTTCATTTTAGACATTTCATAGATATTTCATTTTCTAGACATTTCATATATATATGTACATATTTTAGTCATTTCATATATGTACATGGTATATGGTTGTGTGTTATTTCATATTTTATACATTACATTACATATTTTAGACATTACATGTTACATATTTTATACATGTTACATGTTATATGTTCGTGTGTTATTTCATCTTTTAGACTTATTTTTATACATGTTATGTATACATTATGTTATGCCATGTACTAATGTTATTTTAAATATTTCTAACAATTAAGTAATCTAACTAATGTCATGTAAGTAAAAAATAATTAAATAAGTAACTAACTAATGTCTTAAGGTGAGGTAATTAATCAAAGCATACATTAATTAAGTAAGTAACTACTTAACTAACAATTACCAATTAATTAAGTAACATAATTAACTAACATAATTAGGTAATCTAACTAACATAATTAGGTAACTAACATAATTAAGTAATCTAACTAACATAATTAACTAGCATAATTAGGTAATCTAACTAACAAACATAATTAGGTAACTAACATAATTAACTAACATAATTAAGTAATCTAATTAATTAAGTAGGTTTAACTAACATAATTAAGTAATCTTTAACTAACATAATTAAATAATCTAACTAACATAATTAGTTAATTAAGAAATGCACGCTGGCAAAGTAACATAATTAGATAATCCATTTTCTTTAAACTAATAATTTAGAAATGTACAGGTAACATGATAGAGAATTCAAAGAAAATTGTTGAATGGTGTCAAAGTCATTTTGCTCCTCAGGACACCAAATACAACAAACATTATTTTTGGGAAGTGAAAGGTAATTCATATTTTGTTGTAAAATTTTAAATTTTAAATTTTGATTTTGTGTTCATGTCTATCTTTTCATAATTATTGATCTAAAAATGTGCAACTTTCACTTCATATTTGTAACAGATATAGACCAATCTAATCCTTACAATTGTCAAGGAATTGTTGGTATTAGAAGTTTACATCAATTGATCACTACAAGACAACACAAGCCTCTTTTGATTCAAGTAAGAGAAAAATCATGTTTTTGTGCTCACTGCATTGAGGAATCCATTGAGTCAATGTGAGAATATTGCAAATGGATATGTTTCACAATGGGATATGAAGGAGTTAATCAGAATGCCTCCTTATGAAGATGATGACATTGACATAAACATTCATGATCCTATATATTCAGTTGATTATGAGTGTGTTTTTTATTTAGTTGTTACAGGTGCATGCACATACATGTTCTTTTATTTAATTTTAATTTATCGTATAAGTGATGTTTAATTTTAATAGAATCCATTTGTATAGGTGATATTTTTGATGTAGTTGCAGATCCTGACAATGCAGAAAGTGTAGATTATTATCTACTAAGATGCACGAAAGAAAAATACAAGTTGACAGAACAAACTGTAGATGATGATGAACAGACATATCCAATTAATTATCTTGGAAACACAATGAAGACATTATTTTCCAAAGATTAATTGCAAAAAAAGTTTTCAAACCTTACCTTAAACCACCACTCGACACAAACCGTGCAAAGAACAATCCAACAACCCTGAAATTTCCAAAAGCTTTCACAACCCTCCAATTCAATCTCAGAGCCAAAATCTATAAACCTGTATATCGAATACTAGCCAAAATCCTTTTAATAAAGAAAACCGAATAAGGGTTTCAATGCATGCAACACCATAAATAGGTAAACTGCCGTGTGAAAAATAGAAAAGAATCACTTAACTTGTAAACACTAAATCAAAACTTGACATGAAATACCCAAATATAAAATAAAAATCATTAATAAATTTCAAAAAACTATTAAAAATCACTTAATTCAAGATAAAAACCACTTAACTCTTACAATTAAAATTAAAATAGTTTATAAATTTCAAAAAACAATTAAAAATCTATAAAAAAAAATTGATTTTATTTTAAAAACTGGTCGTATTGTTGAAATTTGGATTTTCGGGGCTTGGTCATGCATGGGACCATGTTTGGTTGCCTAATAGGTCTGACCAAACCGGGTCCGGGTGGACTGGGTCCAACCGGAGCCCTTCCGAGCGGACCCGGTTCGGCCGGACCTATGTGGAATCCCATTTGGTAGCCAAGTAAGCAAAAAAGGGTGGCTCTCAGAAGTTCTCACTTCTAGACCTGAATTCTCTGTCAAAATTTACCTTTCTGTAAAATCTAAAAATATCATTTTGTAGAGCTCGGAGTCAAGATTATGGTCATGTAATTTTTATCATGTTTTGATTTCATATAATATATTATAAGTTGAAAATACTTCAAGTGGGTATTTTAACATTTAAGAACATGCTCGTTCGAAAAATATTAAAAGTAACAAATCATGTCAGAAAAATTAAAACTTTATATTTAACTTTAGAGGAGAGAGTCCTCTTCAAGAATATATAATTTTTTTTAATGGTGTAGATTTGATAGGGAAAATTTGACTCAAACAAAAAACTGTTGATTTTGAGTAACACCGACTTTGGATAGTTATAACAGACAAAATATATACCGAAATCCAATCTTTCTTTTTTTACGCACTAGCTATACATGTCATCTAAAACATATTATGGAATTAGAGGGAAAAAATGTTATTTGCATATAGTTTGTTAATGTGAACTAGACCCTAGATTTTCAACATATATCAGTAATAAAAAAATGGACTTAAAAAATTAAAAAACTATGTCAATTTTTGTTCAAATTTTTTTAAAAAATATTATAAGCATAAACTTCATCAAATTTTACACATTTCATTAGTTTACATCATCTTCAAATGCTAAACACAAATGCCACTTTTATGTCATTAAAGTTAAAAAATTTGCATGTTGTCATCCTTTTCCTTTATAAAAGTGTGACACGGGTTTGTACTTTTACCCACACCTCTCACATGTTGTCTTAAGTGGCTCTATTGGTGGCAATCTGTGTACCATCCCTTTCTTATATAATAGTTGTAATCCTTTGAAATTCAAATGACCAAACCTTATGTGCCATAGCGAAGATTCATTTTTATATGAAGCTCTAAAAGCTAATTCAACTAGCTTTTGCAAACCTTGTGGCTCTAAGAATAATTCACTTTGAATCCTGAGTGGGAACATCCTATTTTAGGTCATTTCAACTTTTGCAATCAGCCTATTGCTTGGTTTCTTATCTAGGATCACACATTCACCATTTTCAAAATGTATTCTATATCCTTTTTGTACTAGATGTCCAATGCTTATTATATTGTGTTGCAATCCAGGAACATAATATACATCAAGAATATGTTTTTCTTCTCCTTGCTTAGTTATTATACTAATTGACCCTTTTCCCATGACTACAATGTGGTGACCATTTCCTAATTTAACCTTTGATTTTACAGATTCATCCATGGTTGAAAATATCTCCTTACTCCCACTCATGTGATTACTACAACCACTATCTAGGAACCATACTTCTTTGGAACTCTCTTGTGCCACATTGCATGTTATCAAAATAGTGTTTTGCTCACTAGTGTTGGGTTGGTTCTCATTTGTAAAATGTGCCTTTTGCTTATTCATGTCATATTGTATTTTTCTACATTCATATGCAAAATGCCCAAATTTGTTACGATAATGACATTGGATGTTAGATTATCATACCTTTCTCCTTGATGATGACTGGGAGGATGATTTCTCCCCCTTCCTCTTGATGATGTAGAATGAGTTTGTGAGCTTGATGCTGGACTTCTACTCTCAAATTGTGCATTTCCTCTTCCTCCTCTTGGTGCAAAATGTCCTCTACCTCTACTGTAATTTGATCTTCCTCTTGTGTTGCCAAATGAAAGTTGAGTTTTGAATGCATTCTCCAATTATGATGCACCTAATCAATTCATCCTTTCCTAATGTCCCAAAAGTGATCTCATTAATTCATCTATTGATAGTTGAGAAAGATCTTTAGCTTTCTCAATGGCTGCTACAACCGAATCAAACTTTACAGGTAAACTTCTAATTATTTTTTCCACAACTTGTTGGTCCCCAAGAGTTTCTCCATAAGATCTAATCTGATTTACTATTCCCATTGAATAAGTGAAAAATGAATCTATTGAGTCTGAGTCTTTCATTTGCAATTTTTTAAAGTCTCTTCTAAGATTTTGTAATTTTGTTGTTTTTACCTTGCATGTGCCTTGATATGTTGTTTGCAAATTTTCCCATGCTTTCTTTGATCTTGTGGTAGCTGCAACCTTTGGAAATATTGAGTCCTCCATTGCATGTTGGATAAAGAATAGTGCTTTAGCATCTTTCTTCTTATTTTCTTTCAACAAATCCTTCTCAACTTGTGAAAGAGCTTGATATGCTTGCTGGTCTGCTGGTTCAGGAAACCCATTTTCAACCAAATCCCAAATATCCTAGGAATGAAAGAGGGTTTTCATTTTAATGCTCCAAAATTCATAAATTTTGCATTAAAAATTAGAATCTGGGGCTGTGAAATGCTTCCACTTGTTCTTGCCATAATTTTCAAATGAATAAACTTTCCTATCCTTAATGAAGAAACCCAAAACATAGTTCGGATTCTCCCTTTTTGCAGTGGCAACAATCCACTTAGATCTCCTTTCCTTCCAATGCTACAAACTCTAGTTTGAAACAACAATGCCAAGAAATGTATCCACAAGTCTGTTATAATAGAGAAAAAATCTCATCTCTTACAGTCTTCCTGAAACAACTTGCTCTGATACCAGTTTGATGGAGGCATAGACAAGAATATACATAGTGCAATGAAATAATAAACACAAAACATAAAATAAAAGAGTGATTAATTGTATTGATTCTAAAATAGAAATTTAGTTACATTAAAACTTTTCCATTAGAGTTGCCAGTGCTCTCATTCATCCAAAACAGAGAGTTCTTCTTTTCCTCAACATCCATAAAATAGAGTATTTCCTTTTTTAAAACTTAACATTATTGCTATGGAGAAGTTTCCAGAAATCACCAAGAAGGAACAGTCTAGATGCATCGACAATGTGACTTGAAAAGATAGGAAAAAGAAAAAATAAATAAATGCAGTGGTTGGAGTAGATAATAAAAGACAGGGGAGATTAAAATGAATACAGATGGAGGTCCACGTCACTGCACATACGCCAACAAAATCATCAACTGGACAGATTCCCTCCATTAAGAAATCAACAAAAATCACTCTCCTATGTAGCTCGATGCATTTTAAGGATAAATCTCCTCTGATAAGTCATGCTTTCATACAACTAAATTGAAATGCATGTGTTTTATAGTTTTTTATTTCATTTTGTTGTTTTTATTCCAATTTAATTTATTTTTCTTCTGTCAGTAGACCTACTAATCGAGAATTTTTCAATGGAAGATTTGAATACGATCTTTAACTAGAAGATATCCATGGTGCTAGATCTCTCATTGTTTTGAAGTTTTGGTTATTTTATTTTCGATGTTCTTATTCTTAAGTTATTTATGTTCTTGAGATTATTTTTGTTACAATTTTGGAATAGAATGGATACAATGGAGGAAACTTTGTATCTTTCATATTTGATATTTTTGAGGGCGCTAAAGATGGTACAAAGGCTCAAATTGATTTACTTCTTCAGGTAACCTTCTCATTATTATTTTAATTTTTTCATTGCCCAAATTATTTTTCCACTAAATTGTTATTAAAATTCATTATTTTCAATTTTTGGGTGGCAACAAAAAGACGTTGGTGTGATGAAGAAGAAGAATTTTCTGGTTGGTTTACAACTTAGTTTGCCAAAATGAGGGCTAATTGGAAGAGGAAGTGCATGAGGTGTTTGACAAGAAAGAGGTGAAAGATGAGACATAGATATAAGTAAATAAGGGTGTAGTTAGCATGTAGTTGTGTGGTCATCGGATGTAGAGGGAATTCATCAGTTATGTAGTTAAGGATGACTGGTGCCTCTCATTGAGGGCTCCTTGGGATTTTTAATCAGAGCTTTGTTTGATAATTGTAATGTTTTAAAAAATGATTAAATTATCAACAAACTACAAAGTATGAACCAAATGACAATTTCCAAATAATGATTAGATCAGTGCCTTCTAAAAACTTGGGCTATGGAGTTAGAAAAATTTTCAATCCTACATATGATCGGTGACAGTTTAAAAAAAAAACTTGCTTTAATAAGACAATACTACAATCTCAAGGGCTTCCACTCAAGATATAACTCAAACCAGATTATGCAGTTACTATTATTGAAATTAACTCTGTTCAAGAGATCGACAAAAATAAAGGAAGATTTGCAGATCTTGCAATTGATATTCAAACTATATATTGATTTTGAGTTATAACATTCAGGGAATTTAACACAATGAAACATTCTATAAAATAGAATATCTGAAAGACTAATTGAAAATATATAACTTATAACCACAAAATAAAAAGAAATGGCACTTATCTTTATTGATGTTGAAAAACTGGTACATAAGAATTCATAGTTGTAGTTGTTGAATAATTCGACCCCTACTATAAAATGTATCTATAATCTTTTTTACATTGGTCTTGGTATCCCATATTTATAAAATTTTAGGGATTCATACACACTTCAGACCAATGCGTTTGTTCAAAACTAAAACCTAATCAACAATTGAACACTTAATAATAAAATTACAAATGTATAACTGTCCCAAATGATTAATGAATTAATAAATCAATGTTCTACTAAAGTTTTTGAAAAAATCTCTCCTCCACTTTCATTTTGTAAAGTACTTTGCCACTTAGCAAATATTTGAATAATCAAATCCCTGTGTAATAATTTATCCTTTTCTACACATAAAATCCAAAAAATTAGATTTTCATTCTTCATTAGGGTTTTAATATGTCAAAAGATTTTTAAGTTCTCAAGCATATCAAATGTAGAGAATTAAAATATATTTTCAAAAATGAGCCTTCCCAAATGATATATTTCATAAAATCAACAATGGGAAAAAACATTAAAAATTGGAAATAATAATGATATCAAACATAAATACATATCCACATTTGATTCCAAAAAATAATTTGATCATTTGAAAATCCAACATTGGTTATAATGTTTTTATAAATTAATTCTCCAAACAAAACCTTTAAAAATATTTATAGTTATATGGCCAAGAAAAATAAACCTCGGCATTAAATCAAATTCCAAAGATTTACTCTTGCAATTAGTTTTATAGGTAAAAACAATGTAATTATATCTTTTCACCCTTACCCATATTCTTAAGGAATATAATAGAGCAATTGGTAAAGGGGGGAATGGGTAGTTAGGGTAGTTAAGGGTTGGTTTTAGAGGTCAAGTGTTCAACTCCTAATCACCACCCTTTTGTCCAACATTATTATTATTCTTTATAATTATTTTTTATTTAAAAAATATATAAATGCTTTTAACACATTGAAATAAAATATTTAAGTTTTTCTCATAAATATAAAATAGAACAATAACAATCATTAAGGCCCTTTTAATTGTTTAATTTTTGAAAATAGGGAAATAATATAAAAATAAAAATAAATATTTTACTCCCCTGATAGTTTTGTATATATTTGGCCCTAAATTTTTAGGTGCCAATAATGTTATCAACAAATATAATATAAAATTGGTATAAACTAAGGATTAGTAGAGTGACAAATGATACATTTAACATAATATTGGGTTTATACACTAGATATTGAAATTTATAGGTACCAACATCAATAGTGATGTTAGGGTACGTTTGGGGTTATTTTGTAGGGAAAATGTTCCATGTGTTAGTACATTCTCTTGTGACCATAGATCCCATTTAGTGTGTTGGATAGTACTACCTTACATGATCTTTTTGCAGATGAAGATATGGTAACAATGTAAAATAATAATAGATTGTGATTTTGGATAGACGGTTCAATTGTATAATGTTTTACTTTTAAATTTTAGAAGTGCTTAAAACAAGGTAAAACATATCCTTAACATGTATTAACACTAGATTTCCACATTGCATGAGATTAAATATTTGAACTTTATCCAATGAACTAAACAAAATGTCAACACTAGAACTTTGGCCCTAAGTTGGGTAACTTCCAGGGGGAAGTTCACACCTAGGGGGGGAGGATGTGATGCCTCACCCCAAACCCATCATAGCTTTTTCATTTATCGTTAAGATGGACCTAGTAATTGGATTAATGTTTTGATGAATTAGGAGATTTTATCCTTTTGACAGTGATTTGATTTCACTAGGTGATGATACTTTATATTTTATGATGCTTTACATACTCACGATATTCATGACCTTATGTTACATTATGAATGGCACTATGATGATTGTTTTAGATGAATACTAATAGGTTGCAAACTGGTTATATATGTTGTTATGAGTTGTTTACGAAAATGACAATCGAGATTTGAATTATGTTGAGATGTGAATTTCATTGAAGGTTATAGGTTAAGTGATGAAATATATTGTTGAGTTTTAGGACATTATTATAGTTATTACTTGAAGATTTTGTTACTTGATTATTTGACATTTGGATGATTTTAGAATTGATGAAATTAATGTGTATACAATTTAGATAAAACTACATCATGATTTCAATATAGATTTGGAATGTTTAGTGTGACATGTGAGTTAATAAGATCAGGTTCCTATGATTCAATTTACATATGTGCATTTGTAAGTTAATGATTAAATTTTATGATGAATGATTATAGAGACTACAAGGGTGTAATTCGTATGTTAGAAAATTTAAATGGTAATCCTGATTTTGTATTTTTGAATTTTGATGATTACACTTCTTGAGGTTACTGATAATTGAATTGAGTGTGTAGGATCATGGCCATGGAATTTTATCAGAGAATCATGTCTAACCCCTATGTGAATTCTATAAAGCCAAGGTTGTGTCTAATGAAGAGACAAAACCTCATTATAATGTATTTTCTTTTGTATAGTGTATAATGTGAATTTTATTTGCATCCATTAAATTGTTAAATTAACAAGTGGACTCGCCAAGTGTGTTGTGATGTGTAATGTAGTGCCAATTGGCACACTTGTTGTGAAAGTGAGGTGGCATGGCATTTTCACTTGGAAAGCTTGAGGACCCACCTTTCCCAGTAGGTACCTAGCTATGTTCCCCATAAGGACCACTTGGTTTGTGAAGCCAAAGTGGAGTCATATCCATTAAAATTTGTGGGTAATCTTAACTGACATTTTTGAGGGGTCATATGGCCACCTAGGGTTGAGTTTAATCCATTTTTTACTAGCCCACTTGATATACCTATGGGTAAGGGGAGTTTTTTTAACCATAGGACACCTTATTTTGACCATGGGAGGCTTCCAAAAAGTTAATTTTCCAAGATGGCTGAAAATCAGCTTTTGGAAGCATGGACTTGGGAAGACTACCAGCCATTTGGAGGGCAAAGCTTGTACACTTTTTAGGCTACCTTTTTAGGAACCCCTTTTTAGTAATGTGTAAGGTTTTGGGAAGAGTGACCAATAGAAGCTCATATTTCTTCCAAAGACTTGCGGAATGTGAGGATTTTAAATTTAGAGGGGAAATTGGAGAAAGTTTCTCCAAATCACCCACTCTCTAACTAAATAGAGACCACTAAGAGGATTAAGAAGGAGGGAAGGAAGGACAAAAGGGAAGGGCTCTACTTCAACTTTCATTCCATAACTTGTATTGCAAGGTTGGTGGCTCTCAAGCTCATTACTTCTTCATTATGGTGTCTTGCTTATGGCTTCCATGAATGAATGAAGGAAGTTGTTCTATGTTTGTGGATTTTTGCAATATGAAATGTTAATGTGTAGTGAAAAATATGCATTTGTATATGTTGTTTGTGTGTTGTTTAAGGGATTTTGTGCAAGGCCAAACTCACCCTTGGGAGGGAAGAGTAGCCTTGTGGGTGAAGGGATTTGTGATAGCTCTCTTGGTGTAGAGTCTCTCTCCTTGGGAGAGAGGGATGCACCATGGATTATGGGGTCCATGGTAGGCTTGTAGCATTGATATGCTTGGTGGTCATAAGGGTTTTTTTTTTTCCATATTTGGTTGATTTGATTTGGGGTTGTGAAGAGGAGTTATGTTCCTTTGTATGGAAGAAATGAGGGAAAGATATGTTGCAATTGTATGAAAGAATTTTTGCCTTGTTGACGGCTTGTATTTTATCTCTAGCCTTGTCTCCCATTGGTTACTTGGTCCACCTTCACCCTTAGGAAGCTTTATTTCAAACTCCTTGTGTTTATCTATGGGAGGATGTAATTTTGTGTGTTATGTTGTGATTGTGTCTCATTTGGTTTTTAAGCATACTCGGGTTAGCAATGGTTCTCCTAGCTCGGGGGGTAGCCTCTTAGAGGCCTAGGATGGGAGGTGAGCTTCCTATGGCCAAGTTTTTAAAAGTCTTTTATTTGTAGGTTTTGCATGGATGTAGAGAAAGTTGAAGAAATTTCTAAGTTTGAAGTTTATTTGGTTCATGGAAGAACTTTGTATAAAAAAAAAAAGAAAATGATTTATGTGCATTTGATCTAACAATTGTAAATTTCATTTGCAATGAGGAGTTAACCATTGTATATGTTGACATTGAATTATTTGAAAAAGAAAGTTTCCCTCTTTTAGTAAATATATCCCTCTTTTAGATGAATAAAGTTGTACATAGTATTCTTTTGAAGGAACATTAACTTAGTAAAATTGCTTATTCACTTGTCAATGCTTAGAAAAATAGTTCATTGTGAGATCTTAATAGTTTCTTTAGGAAAAATAAATAAATCATGTATATACATCTATATATACACTTGTGTATTTACATAGATGTATACCTTATTTTTATGAGTATTTGCAATAATGATACCTTAGGAAATGTAAATGTACATGCCTCCTTATTTTAGTTGAAATATATAAATACTCCATATATATATATATATATATATATATATATATATATATATATATATATATATATATATATATATATATATATATATATATATATATATATATATATATATATATATATATATATATATATATATATATATATATATATATATATATATATATATATATATATATATATATATATGTACATTTGCATTTATATATATGAGTATATATATATGCATATAAATTAATATATATTTAAAATTTATATATATACATTAAATATATATATAAAAACATATTTAGCATGTATGTGAATACACCATTTATATCTTTTATTTCCTTATGTTATTTATATTTTACATGTATATACATAAATATATATAAAGATGTATATATAATTATATTTATACATCTATATATTTATATTAAAGTAAGTTTTTGATAAGTAAAAAAAATGAATACAAACTAAGCATATAATAAACTTAAAATAAATTAAAATGACTTAAATATATATATATATATATATTTTATATATATATATATATATATATATATATATATATATATATATATATATATATATATATATATATATAAATTTGAAATGAAATTTTAGGCAAGTCGAAACCCTACCTGTGTGCGATGTAGGGTCGGTTGGCAGCACTGTGATGGAAGCCACAGTGTGGCCACCATACTGTGGTGGGGACCACACTGTGGTTGCCACAGTGTGGCTGCCACACTGTGGGAGCCATAGAGTGGCTGTCACAACGTGGCGACCACAATGTGGTCACCACATGTGGGCCGCCATGGTGGGCCGAGGCCTCAACCGTGTGTGGTTGTCGGGCACCCTTTGTGTTGCAAGAAGTGGCATAGGTAGGGCTTTGGCCCTCCCATGACCCCATTTTATTTTCTAATTTTTTATTTATAAAAAAGAATAATAATAAATAAAAGAAACAGAGTTTATAATATGTGAAATAAAAAAAGATTCTTGGATTTAAATGATTACACAACTACATTTTAAGAAGAAATAAGGAGCATCAAATTTATATCAAATAATATATAGAGATATCAGAATAATAGAATAGAAACTAAGATAGAACAAAAATTATACAGCAAGTTTAAAACACAAAAAAAATAACAGTTTTACCTCATTCAAAGGGGGTTGTTCTTGTTTGTTTTTTGAATAGCATATATATATATATATATATATATATATATATATATATATATATATATATATATATATATATATATATATATATATATATATATATATATATATACATATATATATATATATATATATATATATATATATATATATATATATATATATATATATACACACACACACACACACACACACACACACACATACACATAAGTGTGTAAATATGTATATATATTTATAGATACATTTTTATCTTGGTCTCTTTTCATTATTTTACTCTCCCTGGGTAAGTGCACAAAGATGGGGGACCAAAAAGGGGGTATAAGATGCCACTTTTTTCTTGAAATCAGAAAACTCTGAACTTCAACAAGAAATTGAAGATAGTTAGACTCAAAATTTTAAGATGCGACAAGAAAAAGAGTTGTAATACTCTGAATCTAGTTCCTAAACTACTAATTTATTTTGAAAATGGTGCAGATTAAGGCCCTCAAAAAGGGGGAGCACAAAAAGTGGTCCTATTTTTTGTGAAAAAACATAACATAGCATCTCGTGTGCTCCCTCTAAAATGCTAACTTTTTTTTTGAATTTTTTTAATCGCTCTAGTGAGAAGTTAGCTAACACCATGTAGTTTATCCCAAATTTTTTTGCTATTTTTTTTATGAATGTATAATTTTTGATGAATTTACGAAGTGCACACATCCTTAAAACATGAAATTTCTGTGTGCTCCCCCTATAAATCATTCAAAACTAATCGAGAATCAAATTTTATTTTTTTTAAAGTGTGTAGAATGGAGTCTAGTTTCTAAAAATGTAACTTGTTGCAAAATTTGATGAACAAGCCAAAATCTATGCCCAAAATACTACATGTTGGTTTTTGACAAAAAATAGACATACACACAAAAGAAATTAGAAATGAAAAACTTAACATAATCAGAATTCAAAATAAATTATATGCTTAGATAGCTAACAAATAGATCCACAGTATCATGTCATCTAATTTTTACATTATTAAACCATGATTAAACCTGACGAAGAGCACACAAAAAAAGTTATCATTTTTTTGTCTGTCTGTTGGAAAACACGTCTCAAGGCTATTTGAATCCTCCAAGCCTTTGGGTTGGATCTCCAAGGCAAATCCAAGCCTTAGGATTGGTAAATTCCAATGCCTTACCAAGTTTATGCATGCTATAGGGCATGTGCACTATGGAAATCTATGACTTCCATAGGGCGTGTGCCCTATGTAAGTCATAGATTTCAATTGTGAGGAGAAATAGTTAGACTGAGAGGAAGAGATCTCTCTCTCACTCTCTTCCCCCCCTCTCTCTCTCTCTCTCTCTCCCTTATCACTTTCTCTCCCTTCTCTCTGTCTCTCTCCTACTTTCTCCACCTCTCTCTCTCTCTCCCCCTACTTTCTCCCCTCCCCCTCTCTCTCTCTCTCTCTCTCTCTCTCCCTTTTTCTTATTTTACATAGGGCGCATGCGCTATAGGGTGCACACACTATAGCGTGCTCTTGCTATGCAAGAGTATGCATCACACTTTTTAGTTTTGTATAGGGTGCACGCGCTATAGTGCACTTGCACTATGGAAGACTAAAATAAACTATCTTCTTTGTCAAAGATCTCGTGAAAGAGGCCCACTTTTTTTGTATGATGTCTGAGTTCTGCAAGTTATCTGACAAATATCCACTTTTCATGGTGTTGATAGTGACAAAGAAGCATATTCTATCAATTTGCACCATCTTTTTGTTTAAAAATCAACATTGAATTGTGAAAGTCAATCATTATCACCTAAATTTATCGATTGAGGTAATTTATTTTATTTGTTTACATGTCAAATGTGAATAAAGAGTGTTTTGGTTTATAATTGGTATGATATAGACTTGTTCAATACATAATTTGATATAATTGTGATAAATTTAAATTATAATTTGTCATATTGTAAGAGGTTTATATTATAATTTGACTTATTGTTTTACATTTATATTATATTTTTAAAATTGTAATCAATTCATATGTAGAAATCATCATCATGCCAAGGAAATGAGCAAAGACTTTAACATCGAAAGAGCATGAAAGAGACAAAGAGAAGAAAAGGGAAAGAATGAGATAACTTCGTGAACAAAAAAAATTGGATACCATAGAAGAAGATTTTTCTTTGGATGAGGAACATGAAACATCAATACAAAGTAAGAGAGAATTAGAATTGGAAACAAAAATAAAATGAATGAGAAACTTGCGTGCAACAAGACAATTGAATTATGAAGATGCGGGCACATCATCTTTGAGTTCCCAAGTTGAAGAGACATCATCATCCAATGTTGGAGGCACACCATTGTATCATGTTGAAGGCACACCATTGTCTACTTCTGAAGGTGTGGGCACACCATTGTCTACATCTCAAGGTGTACGTACCCCCTTGTATCATGTTGAAGACACACCATTGTCTACATCCCAAGGTGTAGGCACAACATCATCTCATGTTGAAGGCACTCAAGATGGTACACAATTCACACAATGTTTTTGATGCTCCTAGAATTATTTATAGAAAGCCAAAATATTTGATTGATATTGATACTAAAATTTTGCAAGCAATGCCTGACAAGATTCCCAAGTGTACTTGTCAAAGAAATGCTAATCATATTTGGAGATCATTTTTTGAGAATTTAAACATGACAGGAAGATGTCAACTATTTGTTGAAATGATGAGAAATCTGAAATTTAGGCCCATCATGAAGATTCTTGGGCTAAGAACAATGGATGAGTCAAGTGAAAAATCTATTGTAAAGAATCTAATGACTGCATATGAGAGTGTGGGTTCTACATCACTCATTAAAGATAGTAATGTCACATGATGTGTACTTACATCAATGATAGTAAGCACTCAAATGAAGAAATCTTGACTCATTAGAAAGACAAGAAAAATATTGAAAATAAGTAGAAAGTCTCTAATGAGAGCCTTGGGAAGGCATCAAAGAGTGGAAGATCCAAATAGCAATGAGTTATGGGCATTTTCCAATAGACTACCGCAAAAAGATAAAACAATTGTTGAAGCTTTGAAATCCTTGATTGAAGAATTTCGGAAGAATAACACACGCATATCTCCTAATCAAAGAGATGTAAGAAGGAGGATTGGTAGTCAAATTTGTATTCCACATCCAAAACATTTTTTTCATTCAACTCAGACACAATTCTTTGCAAAATTTATGCATATGTATCCATTACTAGGTTTTACCTTCTTCCCTTGCAGTTGTTCTATTCCTTGTTTCACACATTTCCCCTTTTCAGGTCCAGATGCCTTTTCTGGAAAATTGGTGATGAAATCATTGCATAAGACTTGTATTTTCTTATTCATACGTGATGGAAGGCTATTATGCAGTTGTCCTCCTTTAAAATACTTGTAAGGACTATATTCTTTGACAATGGGGAAAATATGGACATTAAGTTTAATTTTGTTTTTTCTATCATCTGCCCGCTCAAAAATGCAGGCATCTCCATCCTCAAGATTATTGGCAATTAAAAAATATCTCCATCCATGAATCAAGGAAGCTTCAGGGAGATCTCCGAGGAATCATACAGGCCATTCCCCTCTGTTAGGATCCACAAGAGTCACCATTGTTATTTCTCTTGGTAATTTGAGTCTATCTACAAATGTGTTCAATGTTGTTTGCAGAACAAATTTTCACATAAAATAAGCAACATTACCTTAAGAACCATCTAAACATTGTTATTAAAAAACATGTAACAAAACACAGAACCCAACATTACCTTAAGAACCATCTGACATTCCTTTTCAGTAAGAGATGGATGGAAATGTTCATGACTCTCAGAAGAATGGCCTGCATGCAAATAAAAACTTGTGGTTATTCAAATGGTAAGTTCATATTTTCCCATAATTTGGGAGAAACGAGTTTGGAAAGACTTCAATCTTTCATTGAGGGAAAAGATTTTACTTACATTGAGAAGAAACCTTAGGTTTTTTCACTTCATTTTCAGCGTCTTCTATTGATTTTTTTTCAAATCAACAGATAATTTTATGTTCATCAAGTGATTAGAACTCATTGGAATAGCACTTTTTGAAGGATCAGGGCATTTCCTCTATGACTCAAAATCACTCTAGATCTTCTCAGAATGAAAAACATAAATATCTTTTTCATAGCCATTCTTCCCATATATTTGAACTCTGAAATACATCCCAAAGATGTATTTAAATACTAAAAAATCCCCAAACTCTATCGCATGTTGATATACAAAAATTTCCCATCCCGTGCCAAAAAACTCAATTCTAGTGCTTGTACTACATAATTTGACACCCCACCATTCACCAAAATCTCTCACCAAAAAACCCTGGTTCCTAGAGTCATAAACCTAGGGTCTATTCAAGAAGACCTCCAGAACCCTCTCTAGATTGATCTAATGATTCTAACACACCATATTGGACATGAACATTCATGTTCCTTCACCAAAAACCTCCACCCTTAAGTGCATTCACTCCCATGCCTGGTCACTATCCCCAACACCAGTCTATTCCTTCACCTTCTTAGCAAATAAAATAATGATTCAAATGCATGGAAATATAAATAATAAACAACAAAAAGTATTTACTTTACTATCCTGTCCAAAACATGTTCCATTCAAGCATATGAAATTGTTGTCTCATTGACTGTTCACCTAGAGCCTCCAATATGTCAAATCAGACTTTTTCTCCCGATCCTTCCAAACAACTGAAGGAAATCTTGATTGTTTTAGATACCCTTTTGGGCTCTATAAATCCTACCCAAACCCTAATATAGACTCCTTTGGACCATCTAGTAGATCCAATACCTTAGCAGTCACCAACTACGCACCATCTAGTCAAGACTGACTATGACCCCAAATCCAGTCACTGTCAAGAACACCAGTAATTTCCTCTAGAAAGATAAATAACAACCAAAGAAAATTCCTTACATCATAGACCAATCCAAATCACATTTTATGCAAATATTTTAATTCACTGGTCTTAGAATGCACTTTGAGCCGAAGTGTCCCTCAACGTCCCTTCAACATGAAATTGGAAATCTTTACGGGGTCATATCTTAGAGCTCATGCGAGGTAGCATCAAGATGTCAGGTGCTACAAGACCATGTTGTCGGGGCCTACAATAACCTATCTCAATTTTTAGAGATTCAAGTTCATTTAAATTTGGCAACACATTCTCGTTCGATGTCAAATCTCACAGTGTTCCTCAGTTCAAATGGCCAACATTGTGTATCTTTCAAACCATCGGTCATAGCATCAAACTATCTATTCCAATAGCTCTAAATGGCTAGGTAAATTCTAGGGGAAACCTCATTTTCCACACATAGTCATTTGAACTCCGTCGACGACTCTGGGCTGAAGTGTCCCTCAAGGTCCCTTCAGGATGAAATTGGTGGTCTTTATGGGGTCATATATCAAAGCTCGTGTGAGGTAGTGTTGAGACATTAGGTGCTATGGCACTATGTTGTCAAGGCCTACAATAACCTATCTTAGTTTTTAGAGATTCAAGTTCACTTAAATTTGGCAACACATTCTTGGTTGATGTCAAAACTCAAAGTGTTCCTCAATTCAAACAGCCAACATTGCATATCTTTCAAACCGTTGGTCATAGCATCGAATCGACTATTCCAACAGCTTTGAATGGTTAGGTAAATGCTAGGGGAAACCTCTCTTGCCACACATAGTCATTCAAACACCATCGACGATTCCAGGATGAAGTGTCCCTCAAGGTCCCTTCAGCATGAAATCGATGATCTTTACAAGTTCATATCTCAGAGCTCCTGCAAGGTAGCATCAAGTTGTCAAATGCTACAAGACCGTGTTGCTGGGGCCTACAATAACCTATCTCAGTTTTCAAAGATTTAAGTTCCTTTAAATTTGGCAACACATTCTCAGTCGATGTCAGAACTCATAGTGTTCCTCAATTCAAATGACCAACATTGTGTATCTTTCAAACCGTCGGTCGTAGCATCAAACTGATTGTTCCAACAGCTCTGAATGGCTAGGTAAATGCTAGGGGCAACCTCATTTTCCACACACAGTCATTCAAACGCCATCGATGACTCCGGGCCGAAGTGTCCCTCAAGGTCCCTTAACACTAGTACATTTTGCACCATTTTTTGATGCACTATTGGTCGAAGTTTCTACCCAACTCGGTTGAATGGTCAACCAACGGGTTCATCGCTATTATTGGCATTGAAATATCGACCCATTACTGAAACTGTCGAATGATTGACTCCTCTATAAATTGAGAATGAGAGAAAATTAGGCTAAAGATAACATTAGTAAGTGTTTGTGTATTGGTCGATCTTTCAACAAATATGCGTCAAAAACTTTGGTCGCTCTGACCAAGATGCCAAACTCATGACAATCATATTTTGACCAAATTTGGTCAAAATATTTAGCAGCTCTGACTAGGATGCCAAACCCACGACACCACATTTTGACACAGAATGGTCGATTTTAGGCCATACTTTTGACGCAGGTGGGTCAAAATTTTGATGCAATGCGGAGTGTTTAAAAAAAAATTGAAGATAAATATCTAGACTAATCACCAATGAAACCCTGATCGATGATTAGTATAGATATTTATCTTTAGGTGTCCACACTCATTCTACTGCTTGTTGCTAGCAGGTCCCCGCTCGTTCTTTTTTCCAGACTTCTTTGGCCTCTAGCAATCCATCTGCTCTGCTATGCGTGAAACTGTGGGTTTTTTCATTTTGTTTGAACTATTTGAGAGATAGGCTCTAACTGGTGATCCATGAATTGGTAGAGCTTCCTCTTGGACACCCACAACTCTTTAAATCTATTGGTGTGAAGCCCCCAAAGGGTATTCTACTCTATGGGCCTCCTGGTTCTGGGAAAACCTTAATTGATAGGGCAATGGCAAATGAAACCGGTGCCTTGTTTTTATGTATCAATGGACCTGAGATCATGTCAAAGTTGGCTAGAGAAAGTGAAAGCAATCTCCAGAAGGCTTTTGAAGAGGCTGAGAAGAATGCCTCATCCATTATATTTATTGATGAAATTGATTCTATAGCTCCCAAGAGGGAAAAAACCCACGATGAAGTTGAGAGGAGAATTGTTTCTCAACTTCTTACACTTATGGATGGACTTAAATCGCATGCCCATGTTATTGTTATGGGAGCAACTAACTAACCAAATAGTATGGATCCAACACTTAGAAGGTTTGGAAGGTTCAACAGGGAGATTGATATTGGGGTTTCGGATGAAGTGGGCAGGTTGGAAGTGCTTCGCATCCATATAAAGAATATGAAGCTCTCTGATGATGTACGTATATTGGGGCCTTATTTTTTTTACTTCTATATCTAATGTTAAACAATTCTTGGATTTTGAAAGCATTTACTAATCTTTATGTTTCTTGATGGAGTATCTATTTATCTTTAGTTTTCTTGTTACAGGTTGATCTTGAAAAGATTGCTAAGGATACCCATGGATATGTTGGAGTAGATCTTGCTACTTTGTGCATTGAGGCTACACTTCAGTGCATTAGGGAAAAGATGGATGTTATAGACTTAGAAGATGAGACAATAGATGCTGAGATTCTAAACTCCATGGCCATTAGTAATGAGCACTTCCAGATTGCTTTGGGCTCTAGCAATCCATCTGCTAAAGCCATTGCTAACAAATGTCAGGCCAATTTCATCAGTGTAAAGGGCCCTGAATTGTTAACAATGTGGTTTGGAGCGAGGCTAATGTGAGGGAAATTTTTGATAAAGCTAAAGGATCAACTCCTTGCGTCCTATTTTTTGACGAGCTTGATTCTATTGCTACACATGTGTGTTGATTTTTTATGAGTGAAGTTCAAGTTGAGGACGGTGAATATATTTGAGTAGGAATTTTGTTTGAACTATTTGAGATAGGCTCTTTGACTAGTGATGCATAACTGGTTTGCATATTTGTAGTGTGGAAGCAGTGTTGGGGATGGTGGCAGTGCCACAGACAGAGTCCTTAACCAGTTTCTGACAGAGATGGATGGTATGACAGCCAAAAAATAGTTTTCATTATTGGTGCTACAAACAGAACCGATATATATTACATACAACTTTTAAAATTATAAATATACAAATCCATAAAATATACATATATAACATAAAAGGAAGTGTTGATGCATACTAACAAATAAAATAAGGAAAGATTTTGCTCTCTTGATTTGTAAAATGTTCTCTGCCTCTGCTTTTTCTTGTGTTGCCACCCTCATTCTTGCAGCTGATATAAAAGAATGAAATGAATGATGGTGAAATTGAGAGAATTTTGGGTAACTAAACTAAACAAATATAGAACAAAAATATGAACAAAGATGAGGATAATGAGTTGGGTTTTCTTAAATAAATGAATACCATCAACCCATTTACAAAATGCAAAAGTATATGCTAGCAATCTCCAACAATATCATGGTAAAAAGGACATTTAGTATTGGATGTAAAAGTCTTGCCTGCATTTATTTCATTCATTGCTTTCTTGACATGCACATCAGCCTCTATATCCACAATAAGTGTTTGAAATATCTCATATCTGTAGTTTGACATAGCCTGTAAGCATAGAAATGAACGATTGAATCATACTGAATTCAAATTTCATCTTGTTTGATAATTAAGAGATATTTTACACTAATCAATTGACAATAGACATCAATAAATAAATGAAACTGATATGAATATATCAACTTTTTCAAGTTCTTCAACAGCTTTAGCAACCTCGTTCTTTTGCTCAAAGATATCGTCCAGATTCATCTTTGGAACACTAGAATGAATAACTATAAATCATACATGGAAACAAGGTAGTTTATAAGAGCAAAGATATTATATGATAATACAAATCACATTAATCTAAAAGACTACTACACCATTTCGAAGATCATATCAATCAAATTAATTTGAATCCTCACAAGGCAAACATAACATTCAAGCATCCAAAAATAATGGATGCAAATTCACAAACTAATTTTCTAAAATCAACATTTCATCATATAAGAGGAACTACCAAATTAATATATTATCTCACAAATAGATGCAAATTCACAAATTAATTTTCTAGATTCAATATTTCATCATATAAGAAGAACTGCCGTAGACCTTTTGTGAGGGTATCAAGCACGCCGCTTGACTCCAAATATTTCCTAAAAGCTTCCTTCTTGGATTCATTTGCCTTCCATATACGGATGAAAAGCATTATCATAGAGCCTAAATGTTCAGTTCTTGTCATTGAATTCATGCATACAATCATCTACAATTGTAGCACTAAAACAACTGATTTTTTAGCACATAAGGGTTGTTTGCTTAAGTAAATCCTAAGGGGACAACAAGTAAATTTATTCACGTGGGTGTATTAGGCTATTAGTTATAGAATATCTATGCTACTTATAGATCCAACTGATATCTAATTTAACACTTCACCTACTCAAAAACACAAACCAATGAAATAATCCACATTAGGCCAAGAGAGGTTGACGCATTCAATACAAGAATACTTACACAAAATGAAGCCGAATCATGCCAGAAAATGACAATGAGAAGTTGACTATTGGCCCTTCTATTTTTTTATTTGATAGTTTCCTAAAAATGACACATTCAAAATGCACTTATGAGCAAAGACCTAGAACGAATGAATTGATTAAATAATGAAGGTGTGTTAGTTTGAGCTTCACTTGGTTTCGAGAATACTTTAATATTCTCTACTTAACAAGGCCAACTACATGAAGGTGAAAGCTCATCTGGCCTCACCCCCCCTCCCCCTAACATCAATCTAAATTCCCCATTAACATCTAATTACACACTTCATTCATCCATTTATGAACTATAACATTCAATCAATACAATCACATAACATTCATTAATATGATATAACATTCATTAATACGCAACACTAATCAAGAATTCATTAACACATAACAATATTCATTAACATGACATATAATTCAATATTAATACACAATATTCATAGATAATTACTTAAAACAATGTTCTTTCATTATCCAACAAAGTTAATCAAACAAGTTTTATCAAAGAGCATATTTAAGAAATCATTTCTTTTTTAGGTTTTTCTTAGATTTCTTATTTAGGTAAAGGATGACAGGAGCATCAATATTATCTTCCTCCTCTTGTGGTTGTGATCTCAAATTATGATGCTTCCTCATGTCTCGAGGAGGACGACGTTGCTACACTAAAGGGGGGTCTGCTGCAATAACAAGTAAATGGGTTAAATTTGCATACTTTTTTTTACTGTTACATGTATTTCATTAACCAGTAGAACATAACATGCATTTTTCTTTACCTGACAATGCCACATCATCATGTACAATAACATTTTGATCTTCCACCACCTCAACATGCTCTAAAATATTAAAAAAAAGGTTACATGGCCAATTGCAATTAAAGATGTTAAATTCTATTAATAATTACATAATTTATTTCCAATAGAAAATTAATAGCTCCAACACTGTGATGCACATCATGGCCTTCATCATGCCCAAGTTCTGTGGTAGGATTTGAAGGCTATAGTGAAATGTCATGCACATTGTTATCATGAAATAGTCAATTTATGTTTGAAATTAACTATTCAATTTGATTTACTTTTCATTTGACCAATTTACCTATCTCATTTGGTGCAGTAGATTCTTTGTTATGGCTTTGGGATTCTTGGCGTAGGTGTGCAGCCATGATTGCATAGCCTTCCTTCAAGGCTATTCTCTTGTCTTTATCCGTGGGCTCTACATTGAATTCTATGCCCTATATTTTTTGTTTAATATCGTCACTTTTACATGTATGGTTTGATTAAAAAAAATTGTTTGCAACCTTATATATAAAAATTTGATATGAAATTTCAATGTTGCTACTTACAAGTCGAGACTGAAGTTTCATATAGCCACCAGAGCCAAGTTTGTGTTGGCCAACCTTTGTTAATCTCGCTTGTGTGGCTTTTGATATGGCTTACAGTCTATGAAAAGTTTGAAACATGTTAGATTATATATTTACAAAGATCACTAATTAGTGCATGATTACATTCTACTTAATACTATCATGGCATACCTTCTTTTGCCGTCTTCTGGTTGATTTCCACTACCCTTTAGCCTTTTCTCTTTTGCATCTTCCATTATTTCATTCCACTCCATCAGTGGAATCATAGGAGGATGCTCATACTTTGGGTTATCCTTTAGAGCCCTTCTATATTGGTCCCTCACAGTCTATATGTTTGGCTGCTCTTGTAAGAATCTTGCCTCTATCAAAACTTTTAATTCCAAAGAGGTCCTCTAAAGATTTAATGAGCTGATTTTTTAAGTCAGCATCCTGATCATTCCACCTTTTTTGAAAAAACAAAATTGTTAGATATCATAACTTTAATATAGTACAATAAATGGAAGATAAGAAAAATAGTGTACCAATATTATGAAGCTACGTACCTTTTATGTATGGTGGGCCCAAATAGCTTCAATGTCATTTCAAAAAGATGATCATAAAAAACATCATTTCCTACAAAAATAGCATGGGATTATCAGTCCAAAATGATTTATGTATAAGTAAACTAAAATTACACTGTAAATAATAATAGTTTTAGAGCACCTGGAAGCTTTGGTACTTTTAACGGAACCATATTGTTCTTGTTCATCAACAATATCCCCACAAATGAACCAGTACTAGTAACACGGGCTGGTCCAGGAAATGGTTGATCTTCACTAGTACTGGTCTGATTTGTTCTTGTACTAGGTGTAGGTGTATCTATTAGTACACAAAATAGGTCCATATAGTGTATAAAATTCACACAAGAAAAATAATCAATTCATGATTAGCACATAGAAAAATATAGAAAAATAAGGTTTTACCAGTTGTAGATGGTACATAGGAAGATGTCTGCAAGCACCTTGTTGCGGACAATGCAGCCGTTGAATGTAGAATGTTAACCAAAGGAGGTGTCTGCACTTCATCATGAGCTGTAGAATACATTGTTAGCAAAGACATTTGCAATGGATAAAGATTAAATGGGGTACTAGAAGCATCCAAAAGATAAGTTGAGTCAATAATGCATATAAAGGTTAAATCAATGGTTAAAGGTTTAAGGATTATTTACATGAAGGTTGTGCAGTGCTAAAACCCTCACCTTGTTGACGACATTTCACACATGTCAAAAAATTCTATAAGAAGAACACATCATATTTTAGATCATGATCCATAAGATAGTATAAAATATAAACATCTATTGAACTTTAATTATTGCTTAAGATTAATTACTGCTTACATCAATAGAATTGACTCTATGTGTCAATTCTTCTTCGAGCACTTTTACAGGATATTGGATGTGAAAGAAAAAGAAGTGAGAACCATGAGGCAATGGATGAGGATGATAGTGATGAGGTAGCTGAAATAAAGGCTGCTCATTTTGAGGAGTTGATGAAATATGCCCGAAGAAGTGTCAGTGATGCTGATATTCAGAAGTATCAAGCCTTTTCACAAACACTACAGCAATCTCGAGGCTTTGGTTCTGAATTTAAATTTCCTGATAGACCTGATGGTGCTTCTGCTGGTGCTTTAGATGTATTTTCTATAGAAAATAATAAAGATGACCATGACTTATACAGGTTGCACATCCACATCCACATCTGATATAAAATTTATTATTATAAAGTCTTTTTATGGAAATCTATTTTACATTAGTCTATATTATTCTGAAGCCTTGTTATAGAAATCTATTTTATATTAATCCTTAGAATTAGTTAGAAAATCTTCTTCTTTCTTTCTAAATTCATGAATGATTCTATTTTTCTGTAGTAAATAGCATACGTAGCAGATAAACATGAAATCAGCAACAAATATCTACCTCTAAATACAACTCCAAATGAATGAATAAAAGAAGAAAATGATAATGTTGATTGGGTATCTAGTAAATAAATAGTTTAATCATGCAAACAGATTTGGATGTGGATGTGCAACCTTATGCTTTTACTACTAAGTCTTTGTTTTTCAGGCATACTGATTATAAGTACTTGAGGTATCAGGTTATTGATACATCCTTGGTATTTTCATGCATTTAATCTTATAAAATAATCAATTCTTAAGCATTAAGTATAGTAATAGGTCAATCTTTATTTAATTGCAAAAATCAAACACCAATGAAGAAAATAATGAGCAGAAAATAATAGATATTATTAACATAGGTTGAAGCCAATCTCATCCTTCGATTATAAGAAGGATTTCCAAGATCCTATTTGAAAATAATAGATATTATTGAAATAAGTAGAAGCCAATCTCATCCTTTCGCTTGTGATCTTATATCATAGGATTTCAAAGCTCCTATTTGAGAATAATAGACATTATAGACACATAATTTGAAGCTAGTTCTTCCTTGTTCTTGTGATCTTATATCAAGGATTTCCTAAGCCACTTTATTCAAATTGGATAGTATTATCACTTGATATTCATATCTTCTCGATAAAAAGAAGTGTATCACTAGATGCCTAGTGACAAAATTCACCTTCTCCTGGTTTTAGATTGAGGCCAAGCAGCGCTAGGCTTTCAACGGGATAAGGTTTAGTATCCATATGGCATTCAACAACCACACTATGCTTAAATCCATTTTTCTTATCCTTCAATGTTACCAAATACATATTTTTACTCTTCACATAGTGACAGTAATAAACTTTAAAAGGAAATAACATAGACTGACAAGCCACATGCTTGATGGAGGAGGGAGCCAAGAGTTTTTCTCCCTTTATTGTAACCAAATAAATAAACATCATTAGAACATGGAGGAGCGAAAATCTCAAACAACATTCACGGCTTCTCCTTATTTTTAATGCTCAATCAAGTTGTTACTATTTAAATATGTCAACAAACTGGCATAATAGAAAACTCTAAAGAAGAATAATACAAAATAGAGAACGTAGAAAGTCTTCAAGTTGAGAAATGTGCAAATATTGCAGAGAAACCCTTGACCATAACATTATATAATGGAACCCTCATCAAGCCATGAAAAGAATAGGTAAAAGACATAAAAATGTGATATATTTTCTTGTGTTCTCCTTCAAAAGAACAGAGCCTAGGGAAAATCATGACGCATACCTAGCAACGAGCCCAGATTTGTAACAAAGAGTCTCAGAGATCTTCTAATTCACATTTCCAAACAAACCCTGGGATGAAGCCAATGACACTCAACCAGATGAAGCAATGAGCCTAGATTTGTAAAAAAGAGTTTTAGAGATCTTCAAATTCATGTTTCGCGTGCTGCAATTCCCTTGAAAAAATTCACCATGGTAATAATGAATGAGAAATGAAACCTTTTTTTTTAAGTTATACCCGCATTCATCAAAATTTAGACTCACACAGTATTGGTCAAAATTTTGACTAACACGGGCATAACTTTTTAAAAAAAGAAAACTTTTTCCTTCTATAATCCGACCGACCAAAACTTTTTTATTTCATCGTCGAAAATTTTTGTAGAAAAACTAGGTAAAATGTAGTAGTGTCAGCATGAAATCAGCAATATTTACAGAGTCATATCTCAGAGCTCATGCAAGGTAGCATCAATCCGTTAGGTGCTACGTGACCATGTTGCCAGAGCCTACAATAACCTATCTCAGTTTTCAGAGATTCAAGTTCGTTTAAATTTGGCAACACATTCTCAGTCAATGTCAGAACTCAAAGTGTTCCTTAGTTCAAATGGTGAACTTTGCATATCTTTCAAACTGTTGGTCATAGCATTGAACTGGCTATTCCAACAGCTCCAAATGGCCGTGTAAATGCTAGAATCAACCTTGTTTTTCACACATAGTCGTTCAAACACCGTCGATGACTTTGGGACAAAGTGTCCCTCAAGGTCCCTTCAGCATGAAATTGATGATCTTTACAAGGTCATATCTCAAAGCTCGTGCAAGGTAGCATCAAGCCGTTAGGTGCTATGGGACTGTGTTGTTGGGGCCTACAATAACCTATCTCAATTTTTAGAGATTCAAGTTCATTTAAATTTGGCAACACATTCTCGGTTGATGTTAGAATTTAAATTGTTCCTCAATTCAAATGGCCAACATTGTGTATCTTTCAAATCGTCAGTTGTAGCATCGAACTAAATGTTCCAACAACTCCTAATGGCTAGGTAAATGATAGAGGAAACCCCATTTGCCACACACAATCATTCAAATGTTGCCACTGACTCCAGGTCGAAGTGTCCCTCAAGGTCCCTTCAGCATGAAATCAATGATCCTTACAGGGTCATATCTCGGAGCTCGTGCGAGGTAGCATCAAGCCATCAGGTGCTACAAGACCATGTTGCTAGGGCCTACAATAGCCTATCTCAGTTTTTAGAGATTCAAGTTTTTTTACATTTGGCAACACATTCTCGGTCGATGTCAGAACTCAAAGTGTTCCTCAATTCAAATGGCCAACATTGCGTATCTTTCAAACCATCGGTCATAGCATCAAACCGACTATTCTAGCAGCTCCAAATGGTTAGGTAAATGCTAGGGGAAACCTTGTTTTCCACACACATTCATTAGAATGCCACTGATGACTCCGGGCCAAAGTGTCCCTCAAGGTCCCTTCAGCATTAAATTGGCGATCTTTATGGGGTCATATCTCAGAGCTCGTGCAAGGTAGCATCAAGCCGTCAGTGCTACGGGACCATGTTGCCAGGGCGTACAATAACCTATCTTAGTTTCTAGAGATTCAAGTTCATTTAAATTTGAAAACACATTCTAGGTCAATGTTAGAACTCAAAGTGTTCCTTAGTTCAAATGACCAACATTGCATATCTTTCAAACTGTCAGTCATAGCATCGAACCTACTATTCCAACAACTCTAAATGGCTAGGTAAATGCTAGGGGAAACCTCATTTTCCACACATAGTCATTAAAACATCGCTGACAACTCCAGGTTGAAATGTCCCTCAAGCTCCCTTCAGCATGAAATTGATGATCTTTACGGGGTCATATCTCAGAGCTCGTGCAAGGTAGCATCAAGCTTTCAGGTGTTACGGGACTGTGTTGTCGGGGCCTACAATAACCTATCTTTGTTTTTAGAGATTCAAGTTCATTTAAATTTGGCAACACATTATTGGTCGATGTCAGAACTCACAATGTTCCTTAGTTCAAACAACCAACATTGTGTATCTTTCAAACCGTCGATCGTAGCATCAAACCGACTGTTCCAACATCTCTGAATGGCTGAGTAAATGCTTGGGGCAACCTCATTTTTCACACACAGTCATTCAAATGCCACCTCCAACTCTGGGCCAAAGTGTCCCTTAAGGTCCCTTCAACATGAAATCAATGATATTTATGAGGTCATATCTTAGAGCTTGTGCGAGGTAGCATCAACACGTTAGGTGCTACAGGACCATGTTGTCGCAGCCTACAATACCTCGTCTCAGTTTTCAGATATTCAAGTTCATTTAAATTTTGCAACACATTCTCGATCGATGTCAGAACTCAAATTGTTCCTCAGTTCAAATGGACAACATTGCATATCTTTCCAACCATCGGTCGTAGCATTGAACCGACTGTTCCAATAACTATAAATGGCTGAGTAATTACTAGGGGCATCCTTGTTTTCCACACACAGTCATTTGAATGCCACTGATGACTCTGGTCTGAAGTGTCCCTCAAGGTCCCCTCAGCATGGAATCAATGATTTTTATGGGGTCATATCTCAGAGCTCATGCGAGGTAGCATCAAGCCATCAGGTGCTATAGGACCGTGTTGCCGAGGCTTACAATAGCCTATCTTGATTTTCATAGATTGAAGTTCATTTAAATTTGGCAAAACATTCTTGGTCAATTTCAGAACTCAAAGTGTTCCTCAGTTCAAAGTTCAAATGGCTAACATTGCGTATCTTTCAAACCATCGGTCGTAGCATCGAACCGACTATTCCAATAGCCTCGAATGGATGGGTAAACGCTAGGGAAAACCTTTTTTTCCACACACAGTCATTTGAATGTTGATGAAGACTTCGGGTAGAAGTGTCCCTCAAGGTCCCTTTAGAATGAAATCGGTGATCTTTATGGGGTTATATCTCAGAGCTCGTGTGAGGTAGCATCGAGCCATCAGATGCTATGGGACCGTGTTTTCGGGGCCTACAATATCTTGTCTCAATTTTTAGATATTCAAGTTCATTTAAATTTGGCAACACATTCTTAGTCGATGTCAAAACTCAAAGTGTTCCTTAGTTCAAACGACCAACATTTCATATCTTTCAAACCATTGGTCGTAGCATCGAACCAATTGTACAGCTTTGAATGGTCAGGTAAATGCTAGGGGCAACCTCATTTCCCACACATAGTCATTCGAATGCCATCAACAACTTTGGGATGAAGTGTCCCTCAAGGTCCCTTCAGCATGAAATTTGAGATTTTTACAGGTTCATATCTTGAAGCTCATGCGAGGTAGCATCAATCCGTCAGGTGCTATAGGACCGTGTTGTCAGGGCCTACAATAACATGTCTCAGTTTTTAGAGATTCAAGTTTGTTTAAATTTGGCAACACATTCTCGGTTGATGTTAGAACTCATAGTGTTCCTTAGTTCAAATGGCCAACATTGCGTATCTTTCAAACCGTCAGTTGTAGCATCGAACCGACTGTTCCAATAGCTCTAAATGGCCAAGTAAATGCTAGGGGAAATCTCATTTACCACACATAGTCATTTGAATGCCACCAATGACTCTGGGTTGAAGTGTCCCTCAAGGTCCCTTTAGCATGAAATCAATGATCTTTATGAGGTCATATCTCAGAGCTCGTGCAAGGTAGCATCGAGTCGTCAAGTGCTACGGGACTATGTTTCTAGTCCTACAATAACCTATCTCAGTTCTCAGAGATTCAAATTTATTTAAATTTGGCAACACATTCTCGGTCACTGTCAAAACTCAAAGTGTTCCTTAGTTCAAATGACCAACATTGCATATCTTTCAAACTATCGGTCATAGCATTGAACCGATTGTTCCAATAGCTCCAAATGGCTGGGTAAACACTAGGCAAAACCTCATTTTCCACACACAGTCATTCAAATGATGTCAAAGACTCTAGGTCGAAGTGTCCCTCAAGGTCCCTTTAGCATGAAATCAATGATCTTTATGAGGTCATATCGCGGAGCTCGTATGAGGTAGCATCGAGCCATCAGGTGCTATGGGACCGTGTTGCCGTAGCCTACTATAGTCTTACTCAGTTTTCAAAGATTCAAGTTTGTTTAAATTTGGCAACACCTTCTTGGTCAATGTCAGAAATTAAAGTGTTCCTTAGTTGAAAGTTCAAATGACCAACATTGCATATCTTTTAAACCGTCGGTCGTAGCATCGAACAGACTATTCCAACAGCTTGGAATGGCTGGGTAAACACTAGGGGAAACCTTTTTTTCCACACACAATCATTTGAATGTCGTCGATGACTCCAGGATGAAGTGTCCCTCAAGGTCCTTTCATGAGCATGAAATCAGTGATCGTTATGAGGTCATATCTGGTAGATCATGTGAGGTAGCATTGAGTCATCAGGTGCTACAAGACTGTGTTGCTAGGGCCTAAAATTGTAATACCCCAAAATTGGCACCTATTTAATTTCATCAATTTTGGTGCATTATCTTGATTTTTCATCACCAAAGTCCTAGTTCCCTAGGCAATTTTCTCTCTCCTATCTGACTTAATTTGACTTGATGTCAATTGCAAAGACCATAAATTACAATAATCAAATGCTAAATTAATTCCTAAAGTCTTTGACTTAATTGGCTAAATTACCCCTATGATACATTAATTTAATTGTAAAGTCCTATGCGCTTTAAATTAAATTAAATCAAACCACCCTCTTTAGCTAATTACCCATAAAAAGGAATTAATAATTGCTTGTTATTTGAATGGACACCTTTTTCTTGAATTAATAATTTGAGATATTCGAAAGGTCCTCATGTGGCATTTTCCATTCTTTTAATAAAGTAATTCATGCTTATTTGTCCAAAAAGGGATATGAAGGGTCAGGAGTTTCGAATCAAGAAACTCTTCCTCCTCCTCTTGGCTCTTCTTTTTATTTGACCTCTTTTTCTCATTCGGGAGGACAATTTTTGAGAGTAAAGGCACTATAGTGAATTTTTGATTGAATTTCAAGCTTTCATTTGCAACTAGTTTAATTTCTCATTCTAGTGTAATTGCATTTCTCATTTAAATTAAATTTGCTTAATTGTTCTTAGATTAAGATCATTTTTATTCCAAATCAACTAAAAAAAATTTGCATTTCATATCTTTTTTTTCAAGTATTCTTAAATTAATTGCATTCATCTTAGTTTGATTCTAGCTTTGCATATCATCTTTATAGCTTTTTTGGAAAATCCTCCGTTGTAGTAGCGGTCTGATGGTTGTTGGTTCTCCAATCTGAGAGCAATTATACACCCCCGCCTGCATAGGAGGCAACAGGTCGCTTCCTCACGAATTTCGGATTGAATAATTCATATTCTCTTCGTAATTTGACCATAGGAGTAATGACTATGTTGCGTATGTGGTTGATTTAGAGGTCACATTCAAGCACACACATTTTGGCGCCCACCGTGGGGCAGAAAGATCAATTTCTAGCCTCATTATCATTTTTTTCTGACAGGAAATTTTGCTCTGCTGTGCGTCCGTACTGCCTGTGTACGGATCTTCGCGCGAGAATCCAGAGAGTCCCGCGCGAAGTTTTTCTCCTTTAGCACTCTTCCGCGCAAAATTTCACTATCTCGCCCTAGAGTTTGCACTTTCTCACGCTAGATTTTAGTTATCTCACGTCGTATACTGCACTTTCTCGCGCAGATTTGTACTTTCTCGCGCGAAGTTATATTACAGTTTTTTTTCCAGTTTGCAGTTTTCTTGTTCTTTCTGCTCTTAATTTCTGATAACTTCTGATAACTGTTGATTTTTATCTCTCTGATATTTTACAGCATTAACAGTTTCTGCAGGACGCTTGTCAAAGAATTTGAAAACACACTAATGGTTTGATTGCAGGACGAATAATTGAAGATCGCTAAAACGTTGTGTTTTTTTCCTGCTTTTACTCACATAGTATAAATAGGGCTCCGTTAAAATTTCTTGAGAATTTCGATAGTGAGTAGGAATTTTGGCTCTTCATTACATGGAGGTGATGACCATGAATGAATCCGGAATTCTAATGATCTTACTAATATGACGAATTCTTGGGGAAGCGGAGAAAGTTAGTGAATCTTTAACATTTCTATTCATCAGGGAATTATGCTCTTCTCTCCTTGAGAGAGAATCAGAAACCCAAAAGCGTATAGATTTGGTGAGGTGAAACTAACTCGGTGATGAACTTTCTTGTTGTGTTTGGGTGAGGAAACGGGATAGAGAAGTATGCTCTTCTCCCTTTGGGAGAATCAAAAAATCAGACTCCCGAATCTAAACCAAGTCTAGTGTCACCTTTAGAGGGCCTGCCGGTATTGAACCTCCGGGAACGACCCAAGTGAGTACACACCTATTGCCGGTGATTCCACCTCACTATAATAAAGAAAGTTTTGTTGAGTCTAAAGACTCCGAAACCATGGTAACTTCCTTTTCATGACTTTTACGATCATCATGGAAAGGCCCTGTCTATTACACTGAGCGGCGCCGCTCCAAGCCCTGCTTGCGGGGGTGTGTGATTTTCAGGTGTTGGTGTGGCTGCGAGGCCTCAACCTTGTATCAGGGGCACCGAAGGTTATTGTGAATGGAAGCCTAGTAAAAAACCTTCTTAGCTAGTGACCTACCCGGTTCATCTCCAAAAGGAGTCATTATCTTTGCGCAAGGAGGGGGAAGAATCTCTCCGTATGTTTATCATACACAGATTCCCATCATAGGCATACACCTGGACGTTTGGAGGCGGTTGCGACACTGGCCCCTGCTACAAGTGTAACCTTTGAACGTACACTGTTGAGTCCTTGGAAACACCGAAAACACGGGCGCCCTCTAGGGGGTGACACGACTGTGTGAGGTGCATGTATGCATTTAAGCAATGGGGCAAAGGTTTTGGCTTCTCACCATTTTTTTTTGTAGGACTAGGCTATGTGCTTGTTATTGAGTCTTAAACAATGTCCATACATTATCAAACAAAGACTTCCCTGATGCTATCAAGTTGCTTTGTCCTTGATAGGTCTGTTAATGACTACTTTTTGCTTCACAAGTGCTTGATCTAAAACCATTGTGTCTTTAAACGAATGCTTAGAATCCTAAAACGAGTGTGTTGATTAAACAATTCTGTCAACCTGTCAGGAAATTGGATTTTCTGTCAGACATCAGTTCAGACTGTACCTCAAAATTCAACTCAAACTTCGAAAATTGCATCAAAACTGTCAGATTTTGTCTGTTTCCCGCGCGAGCTTTTAGCTTCAGAGCACTTCCTCGCGCGAGATTTTATTTTCTCGCGCGAAGTTCTGTGTTCTCTCGCGCGAGCTGTAATTTCCTCGCGCGGTCAGGCATTTTCTCGTGCGAACCTATAGCGCAGTTTTCCAAAATAGAGACCTATTTGCAGTTCACTGTTTGACTTTTTATCTGGTCTGCTTTTTGTCTGGGGTCTGTTTTTTTTTGCTTCCCTGTTGTTTACCGTCAGAAACTGGTTGTGTTGAGTTAGGAATCGATCGACCTTTGCTTTGGTTCGTGTTGTCTCTTATCTATTCATCTTATCTCTTTATGCCTTTTGTACCTCGCTTTGCGGTTGTCTTATCTCGGCTGTTCTAGCCATCTCTTTTTGACAATTCGTACCAGGTCCATCTTGCATCTTGGCTATTCTAGCCATTTATCTCTTTTTCGTTATCTTAGAGAACAGAACCTAGCTTTATCCCGAATCTTTGCTCATTACATCTTCATCTATGACTGTCACGACTCGAAGTGGTAAGACTTATCCTATCCAGAACGCTGATCAAGGTCAAAGTAAATCTCATAATCAAAACATAGGTCATTTCCAATTTGTTGAGAAGTCTGAACTTTGTAAGAGTTCTTCAAATTCATCATTAAGCACTCCACAAGATAATTTGTCTCAGACATCTCCTCCGGTTTTCCAAGAGTGCTTTAATCCTTTATTTTCGCAATCTAGTTCGTCACGCCAAGAACAAGACAACTCTTATTTTCAAAACAATTCATTGTTTTGTGGCTTTGGGAGATCATTTCCTCGGACGGAACCCATTATTGAAACTATTGATCCCACTGAAGATAGTGATTCATCTGAAGCTATTCACACACCAAAAGTTACATTGGCTGCACCTTTTCGACATCGTTCTCATCACTTTACTGAAGCTTCAATTGCAGCACAAATTCGTCTTGACAAGATGGGAACCAAGAACCCATTTGACTTTCAATCAAGCCAATACGGTCAAACTTATAATCAATACCATGGTCAATCTTCTCATGACCAAAATCAGACTCATCACAATCAGTCTCATAATGATGATCAATCTCGCAACAAAACTCAAGCTGATCAACAAGCAGCATATAACTATCGCCCTCCTCCTTATGATCAAAATCAAGATGATCAACAAGATCACACACAAAGCATATATGAGACTCTTGGTAACGAGGATGATGTAATTACTTAGAATGATATAAATGCTGCGAAAGCTAACAAGAATCTCATTAAAATGATGGAAATTATTCTTTTGGAAGATAAGGAAAAGTATTTTCTTGAGTTGGCTAAGCAAGGAGCCAAACTACCTTCGAATTTCCAAGTGGAAACTATTGTAGCTAAAGAAGAAGAAACTGAAACCGCTAAGCTACAAAAGATGATTCAAAGTATGCAAGATCAAATTATTCAACTGACAAAAGAAAAGGATAAGCCCACACAACAATTTACATTGGAGAATATATGTCCTTTTCCTTTTGATAAGAATGTTTACATGCCTCCTTTTCCAAGAGGAGTAGAGTTACCCAAATATGACAAGTACATGGGTACAACTGATCCTCAAGATCATCTAAGAGAGTTTGGCGCGCTATCCATGGAATTCATGCACGATCAAACGTATCTTATGAGACTCTTCCCCCGCAGCTTGGGTGGGCTAGCTATGGAATGGTTTTGCCGATTACATCCTGGTATTCAAACTTTTGACGAGATTGCCAATCTTTTTCTTCAGCATTATTCTCACAATATTCAACACCCTGTCAATATTTGTGACTTGTGTAATTTGAAACAACGACAGGGAGAACCTTTCTTGTCTTTTCTCCAGAGGTGGAGACAACTTTGTACAAAGTATCCTCGTAAATTGGCTGAATCTGAGAAACTTGATATCTTTTTAGACAACCTTCTTCCAGACTTTGGATATCAAGTACAATTACAAGGTCCTTTGACATTTGACAGCATGATCAAACAAGCTGTGAGGATAGAAGCCTTTATGGTCAAAAAGGGAGAATTAATTCTGAATAAAGACAATAAACAAGGATTCTCAACGAACAAGGATAAAGGGAAGTCTGTAAACAAGAATAGAGAGGTGGTAAATGATGGAGTGGTCGATAATGTCACCGCAAAGCCTTCAAAGCCTATCTTTAATCTTACTTCTAGCATACAAGCGGCTAAGGCTGTTGAAAAGAATACAACAGATAATCAGCACAGTTCAAGATTTTCTAGAAATAAACCGTGGGCTCCTCGACCTAAACGCAATTTCACTTCTTTGGGAGAGCCTCTTGATGTAGTCTTTAACACTCTCATACAAAATCAGATTCTCACTCCTTTGGACAAGCGAACTTATGACCCACAACCAAGACCTCACTGGTGGAATGACAATGATTATTGTGATTATCATCAAAATATTGGTCATAAGACATCCACTTGTCTTCAGTTGAGACATAAAGTTCAAGATTTGATTGACAGCGGTGATATTGTTGTGGATGGTCATAATAAGAATTCTGATCATCAGGCATTTAAAGATCCTTTTCCTCCTCATGAGAAAGGAGAGTCTTCTATAACTAAGAACAACAATGCTAAGGTGAATTACACTTACCCTTCTACCGATAATGTTATTAACATGATTGAACCTATGGGAGTTGAATATTGTGATGTGATCACTTTTAAGGGGAGTGGTGATGCTCCCAAGCCTAGAGTTCCTTTCATCTTACGAAATTCCACACCTTGTTCATCTGAATCTAGACAAACTCAAGATTGTGCAACTGTTGTCACTCGATCACGTGGAAGAGTTGTTTTGAAAGGTCCTGATCCTCCGAAGCAAACTGTAGACAAGGATACTTCGAGACAAAGCACAGACAAGGTTGCTTCGAAACAAACAATGGATAAGATTACTACTGGACCTACCAACAAAGCTTCTAAATCGACTCCCACATCTAGTGTTACTAGTTATAGTATCTTAGATCAACTCCAGCGAACCAATGCTCAGATTACTATTTTTGAGTTGTTAAAAATCTCGCCTGCTCATAGGCAAATTTTGGATAAAGCCCTCGCTGAAGCAAATGTCCCCAAGGATCTTGATCTAAACCGGTTCCAATCTATGGTGGGTCACTTAACCTCACCGCATTATTTGTCCTTCTCAGAGGAAGATGATCATTCTTTGAACCACCCGCATAATGCTCCCTTACACATAAAGGTTATGATAGGTCCCAAACGTGTCCGTCGTGTGCTTATTGATAATGGCGCTGGTCTTAACATTTGTTCTGCTACATTGCTCACCCAGCTAGGTTATGATGAGGACTGCATAGACTCCCGTAAGACGATTACCATAAAAGCTTATGATGAAGAAGAACGCAAGTCCCAGGGTTTAGTTGTGCTACCTATCTGCGTAGGTCCTATTGAGAGAGATGTTACTTTCCAAGTGCTCGACATTCCTTTAGCATACAACATTTTGTTGGGTAGGCCTTGGATTCATGAGATGCAGGCTGTTCCATCCACATATCATCAATGCATCAAGTTCCCATTTCATGGGGTGGAAGTCACTGTACCCGCAAACACCAATCTCTCTTGTAATACTCTCATGCAAACTACAGATAGCTTTGTTCCTGCCAATAGGGACTCCACTGAGTTCTATGACACTAAGCTTAGAGAAATGGAGCAAACTTTGAAAAAAAAAGATACGGGCATGGGAGAATATCAAATAGAACCTGTGCTATCTCTAGCAGCTTTACCTCCCTCTCCACGCCTCTATGGGAAACCTTCAGAAACTCATGGACTTTCTGATAATCTTCCTCAAACAATCTATGATGGTGCTTTTGTGCGAGCCTCCATACCTTTAGAAGATGAAGATGAAGAAAGAGCTATCAAAGCTTGGATCTATAAAGAAAAGGAGATATCTGAAACAACTACTCCTCCAAAGTTAGAACAAGAACCTTATAGTGAAGGTTTCAAAATCATGAAGCGCTTTGGATACAAGGGAAGTGGTCCTATAGGGGTAAATGATAATGGATTGTTGAAGCCTATTGAAGCTGTAGGTCGTAGCCCAAAGGACACTACTGGCTTAGGCTTTAAAAAGACTCCCTTTCATTTGGGGACCAAGACATTTATGTTGGCTCCTATGTCTGATTCTAAGCTTGAACCTGAGCATGAACAAGAAATTGAAGATACCACTCCAAAGATGAATCCAGAAAACAGCTCTGATGAAGATACATTTCCATATCCTATCCCTTCAGATATTGCAAAACTCCTTGCTGAACCTGATGAGCCTATCATACCTGTTCATCTGGTAGAGACTGATACTGAGACGTGCTCTGAGGCTGATTCTGAGAAAACTTCTTTAGTACATCAAGTTACATATGAGGAATGGAAAGCAGCATTAAATGATGATCCCAATTTTATAGGTGAGCAATATAGGCGACCATATTTTCAAAAATACTATGAACAAGAACAACTTCAGTAAGCTGTCAATGACAGAAGGAATAATAATGAGACTAATTAATGATGCTGCTAATGAAATTCCTACATCAAGTACGGACTCACATGAATATGAGTTCGACTCTACATCCGATGCCACTTATGATGTAGACATAGATACTGTTCATGAGTATGAAAGACTCCTCGAAGTAGGTGAAGGGTCTGGCACTAGGACACAAGAATTTGATGTTGTAGATGTCGACTTGTCTTCCGCTTCCGACGTAGGATCTCATAGGGATTCGAACACTCCTCTGGACGAGACTGCTCTAGCTCTTGACTTGCTTGTTAACACTTTTGAGGGTTATACCGTGAACGCAGTTGAACTAGCCACTACTTCCCTTTCACTCCACCGTCCTGATCTAATAAACTGGAACTCCCCTCTCGCATCCAATGAAGTCCTTACGTTCCAAAATGATTATGAACTAGCCTGTTACCTCCATGCTCTCGAACTTGTAATGTCTTCCACCAGCGAATACAGCATCAGCATGACAGAAGGGGATATCAAGTATCTTAGTCAAAAAATAAAAAATAGAAAAAATAAGAGCTCTGATGGTGAAAACCACTTTGTGGCAGTATCAGAGCCAAAAATAGTAAAAATAAAAGATGTATCTGAGGGTGAAAACCTCTCTGAGGCACCCAAGGATGAGATACTTGATACTCTACCAAGCCATTTTTAGGAAAGATCATCAGTTCTGATTGAACCGACACAGCCGGTGAACTTGGGAACTGAGGCTACTCCACAGATTATACATTTAGCACAGTCATTATCTGCTGAAGAAAAAGAAGAGTTCACTAGATTCTTCCAACGCAAGAAAATAAACTTTGCATGGGGTTATTCTGATATGCCTAGATTGGATCCCAATCTAATCATGCATCATTTGTCCATTGCACCAGATGTCAAACCTGTTAAGCAGAAGCTTCGAAAGATGCACCCTCATGTGGCACTATTGGTTAAAACTGAACTAGAAAAGATCCTTAAAGCTGGTTTCATAAGAGCAATTGATTATGCCGAATGGATTTCAAACATTGTTCCAGTTACTAAACATGATAAATCCATTCGTGTGTGTACAGATTTCAGAGATCTCAATAAGGCATGTCCAAAAGATGATTTCCCACTGCCTAATATTGATATACTAGTAGACATGACAGTAGGATATGAGATGTACTCCTTGATGGATGGCTTCTCTGGCTATAATCAAATTAAAATTGGGCCAGAAGACCAAGAAAAAACCGCCTTCACATGTGCTTGGGGCACTTTCTACTGGAATGTTATGCCTTTTGGGCTTAAGAACGCCGGAGCAACATATCAGAGAGCTGTTACTACTATCTTCCATGATATGATGCACAAAACTATGGAGGAATATGTAGATGATACTTTAGCCAAGAGTATGCAGCGAAGAACTCACCTTGCAGATTTGGGTCCCATCCTTGACCGCATGGAGCAGTTTAGCCTCAGACTTAATCCCAAGAAATGTGCATTTGGAGTCACTTCTGGAAAACTCTTGGGTTACATTATCTCAGCCAAAGGCATAGAAGTCGATCCAGAAAAAGTTCAAGCTATTATGGACATGCCTCCTCCTAAAAACATAAGTCAGATGAGAGGTCTACAAGGAAGGTTGCAATCCATTCGGCGGTTCATCTCACAGCTAGCTGATAAGTCACAGCCGTTCACTAAAACTCTGCATAAAGGTGTCACCTATGAATGGAACGAGGAATGTGACAAGGGACTCAATCAAATAAAACAATATCTTGCCAATCCACCCATTTTGATGCCTCCTATCCATGGGAAGCCACTTATACTGTATATTTCAGCCACAAGTACATCTTTGGGTGCTCTCTTAGCTCAAGAAGATCAGAACAATAAAGAAAGAGCTATTTATTACATCAGCAGAACATTGGTGTCCTATGAAATGAACTACTCTGTTATTGAAAAAGCTTGTCTAGCTGTAGTGTTTGCCTCACAGAAACTGCGACATTATATGTTGGCTCACACTACAAAACTTATTGCAAAAATTGACCCGCTAAAATACTTATTAAGCAAGGCTGCTCTCACGGGTAGGTTGGCTAAATGGGTCATGATCCTCAGTGAATTTGATATTGAATATGTGGAAATGAAAGCTATTAAGGGACAAGCAATTGCTGATCAGTTGGCAGAGGCTCCTCTACATGATCACCAACCTTTGAACATTGAGTTTCCAGATGACTCCATTCTGCATCTCACACATCAGTCTTGGAGTATGTTTTTTGATGGCTCATTTACTCAACAAGGATCAGGTGCGGGTATTCTGTTTATAACACCTCAACGCTATTCTTTGCCTAAGGCTTACAAAATGATGTTTCCTTGCACCAACAACATAGCTGAATATGAGGCTCTTATCAATGGTATGAAATTAGCCCTTGAATGGCGTATAGATGAGCTCCAAGTCTTTGGCGATTCTCAGTTGATCATTAATCAAGTTAATAATGTATATCAAACAAAGGATGACAAGCTAATACCCTATAAAAGAATGGTGGATGATCTTAAGTTATACTTTGCACATATTTCCTTCCAGCAGATTCCAAGAATAGATAATAAGGCGGCTGATGCTATGGCTACTTTGGCCTCAATATTACAAATGCCAGAAAATGACTTCAGGCATGAATTCCTGGTGGAAACATTATGCTACCCTGCCTATGACAATCCTGAATCCAAGATGATCTATTCAGTCATTGGACATGACTCATCCCGCTACCACCATATTTACTCTTATCTTCAGAACCAAATTATCCCCGATACCTATACCCGGAATGAGAAACGTCACCTCATTCGTACTGCTTCACAGTATGTTCTTGTAGCAAATGACTTGTACAGACGGGGCCTAGACGGTACTCTACTTAGGTGTCTAGAACCTGATGAGTCCAAACGTGCGTTAGCTGAGGTGCACGAAGGTATTTGCGGCTCTTATTCGAGTGGTCTGACGTTAGCTCGTAAACTTATTAGAGCTGGATACTACTGGCCGGATATGGAAAAAGAAGCTGTCCAATATGTCAAGACTTGCAAGTAGTGTCAATATCATGGGAATCTGATCCACGCTCCTGCTAGGGAGCTCAGTCCTCTCATTAGTTTTTGGCCATTTCAACAATGGGCTTTTGACTTGGTTGGTCAGATACACCCTTCTTCTTCAAGAGGACATAAATTCATAATCACTGCCACAGATTACTTTACCAAATGGGTCGAGGCAGTTCCTCTGACTATAGCTAATGGAAGGACTATTGCTAAGTTCATTTTGAACTATATTATTTGCAGATATGGCGTACCTTCATCTATTATCACTGACAATGGAGGACAGTTTAAGAACAAAGATTTGACAGACTTATGCACTAAATTTAGGATCATTCAGCATTGGTCATCTATTTATTATCCTCAGGGTAATGGACAAGCAGAAGCTTCTAATAAGACAATCCTAAAAATTTTGCACAGAACAGTTCATAAATCTGGTAGAGATTGGCATCTCCAGATTAATCCGGCTTTGTGGGCTTACAGAACAAGTATCCGAACACCAACGGGAGCCACTCCTTTTGCCTTAGTCTATGGGGCAGAAGCAGTATTGCCAATTGAGGTCAAGATTCCGACATTGTGAATCTCTCTGAAGGGCCTCATCACTGATGAAGATACCAGAATATCTAGGTTGCAAGAGCTTGAATTATTAGATGAACGTCGGAGGGTGGCGTTCGATCATCTTCGAGCATATCAAAAGAGAATGTCAAAAACATATAACAAGAAAGTCAGACAAAGGGAATTCCAAGTGGGTGACCTCGTCTTGAGGGAGAACCCCAAGAATCAGCAGCAGAGAACCCAGAAAGGAAAATTTGAACCAAACTGGCTTGGTCCATACATTATTACTGTAGCATTTGGATCTGGTGCTTACCGCCTCTCCACCACTGAAGGAGAGCAACTCAAAGAGCCTATCAACGCTCTTCATCTGAAGAAGTTCTACAGCTGAGACATTGCTTGTATGCTCATGTACATACTCATTGATCCTGAAAAAATCCTAAAAATTGATATATTGCAAAAAATCCTCAAAATTGCAAAATGTCCTGAAAAAAAAATGATGATCATCTTAGTGAAAACCTGGCAAACAGGAGCTTTGATGTATCTATTATCCTGGTGAAAACCTGGTAAAAAGGCGCCTTGATAATACCAAAAAAATAGAAAAAAGAGAAAAATACAAAAAAAAGAGGAAAAAAAGAGAAAAATACAAAAAAAAAAAAGAAGAGAAAAGTACAAAAAAAATGAAAAAGAGAAAAATGTGCCATTGATGAAAACCTGGTAAACAGGCGTCATGGTAGCAAAAATAGAATCTCTGCCAAGATGGTGAAAACCTGGTAAACAGGCACCTCTTGTTTTCCTGAAGTAACATCTCATCTCAGCGTCGCTTGGCTCTTAGTTTCCTGCTTTAGTTTCCTTCCTTTCCTGCTTTAGTTTGTTTTCCCGCTTTCCTGCTTTAATTTGTTTCCTGCTTTGGTTTGCTAGCTCATGCTTTGCTTTCAGTGTCTTCAAGATTTTGCTCGACTCTTCATAGATTGGAACTGGTTCACACTTGGGGGCACCTACCTGGTCTAGGGGGCATTGTCCTATCACTTTCGGAAACTCTTTTGAGCATTGGTCACCAGTGGTTCTCACTATGCCTGCCTGCGGATACCTAGCTTTCGTTCGATCTCTCTTCTTCGGAATTTCTCCCTTCTATCAATCACTAGTGCTTCTCATTACGTCTACCTGCTATCATTATCCCATTGAGACTTCGAATGTTATCTTTCCGAATTGACTTCAATCCGCTTGCACACGAACTTAAACTGAAACTAAAACTAAATGTGTGTTTCTTTGAGGCATGTTGAGCTTTGTTTTCTTTGAGTGTTTGTTTGTTTGCTTTCTTTGCTTTCTGCTTGTTGGTTTAGTTCCAATGATCCAAAGAATTCATTTAAGAGGGGTGTCCGTCTGTAAGAGCCTCTATCTCATATTGGATGGCCATGCGTACCTCGACTCCTTTTATATGGATGCTTTGGTGAGGTTGGTTCTTCTTGTCTTTTGAGTGACTTCTTTCTGCTACTGATGAAATTGTAAACGCTCGTCCTGTTAAGTGAACGTAAGGGTCACTGTGAGCAATCTTTGGCAAAAGAAAGAACTCCTGCGTGCTTGGTGTGTTTGTTCGCAAGAGACATTCAGGTCATTCTAGCATTTATGCTCTAATGCTTATGTTAACTTGCTAGATTAAAAGGAATAGGTGTTCAGGTCATTCTGGCTTCTTGTGCCTTGATGCTTACACCTTATTCTGACAAATTTAAGACTCATGTCATATTCATATTCTCATGATAGCTATATTAGTAAGGATTGTATGACATCTTGCGATTGTCCGAACTTGAAAGGCTCTATGATGATAAATACGGTGAGTCCAACAACCAAGTCCTAGGGTTTGCATTTTCATTTTAAGGTTGCATCTTTAGCTTAGGCTTTGAACTTAAGACGATGCCTTATTTACTCTCTTAATAGGCTTCATCAAAGGCTCTCATCTATTACCTCGGGTTCTTCTTGGTTGCACAAGTATCCGGTCTTCATTGTCGATCCTCGAACATATCTATCCTTTGATTAGTACCTGTTAAATATTGCTAAAATCTTGCATGAGATGATTAGTACCATATCCATTGCATTTTATTTCCATCCATAAACTCGTTGCATCTGCATCAACATGTGTATCCGCTATAAGCATAAACCATTTATCTATCACTACATTGCATACATTTCTATTCATACATTTAAAGCATATAAGAGCACATCTCCTAAACATTATACATTCAAGCAATTTGTAACAAGTACAATGATATCAATGAAATCATCGATCTCATATATATATATATCTCTCGATCTAAATGTCATATACAAAGAGGTGCTACTCGAGCATAGTACCAAAACAACAAAAATGAGCTATGATACAATCAAGATCCACTCCCACTGGGAGGGGGTGGAGGTGGAGGAGCCTGCTGTCCCAATGTCTGCGGTGGTGGCATCGGTCTCTATGGAGGAGCCTGTGGAGGAGCCTGTGGAGGCACTAGGGGAGGAGCCTGGGGAGCCCCAGCATACTCGAAAAATGGTGGCACCTGCTCTGATATATCTGGAACAGCCCCACAGTATGCTGCATAGTAATAAGCCGCCTAGGCGGCCTCATATCTTATCTCTAATCTCGAATGCGCTAACTTCGCCCATAGCTGTCTAATCTCTGCATCCCTATCTGCTACTCGAGTCTCCTCTCAGATAAGACGCGTGTGAAAATCATCACGCTCACGCTGCACCTGCCGTACTCTCTCTCTCGGCTCTTCCTGAGAGCCTCCTGCACCTATCCTACACCTGCTCCAACTGCCACGTCTGGCATGTCAGTATCCTCCCCCTGTGGTACCTGCTAGGATATATCAGCTGTATGTGGTCTCGTGGATCTCTGCTGTGTACCACTACTCCTTGCTCCGGGATCTGAGCCCATGGTCCTAGCAGGGATGCTCACCTGTCCTGATCGGGGCCTCAAAACTCTCTGCCCAGGTCTCTGCTGTGGTGCCTGCTGCTGTATAGGCTGCTCTCCCTGTGCCTGCTGATCCTGTGCTGCCTGCTGCTGTTGCATAGCCTGCTGCTGTATAGGCTGCTCTGCCTGCGCCTGCTGATCCTGTGGTGCCTGCTGTTGCTGTGGTGCCTGCTGCTGTGCTCCTATGCCAACTGGATCTGTGAACCTCGGATGAGGCCGTGCAATCAACTGGTCCCTGTATGCAGGTGTCACCCCTGCATTGGTGACATCCACCATATAATCCCATCGTGCTGGTGGGATGCGTGACTCTATCGCACATCACCCTGGATCCAATCGTGCATGCCACCCCTTCTTCTCCTCATCGGAGAAGCGAGCGTAGGGGCAATACTCCTGTGAAATATCCTGCTGTCTGCCAAACTGACGCAGGACACGTGTAACCACGAATCTCTCAATCGTCTGAATGGTTCATCCAATCAGTGGACGTGATACAAACATGGTAGCAAACTCTCTCTAAGCATCATCCCAGGGCTCAGTAGCTATCCAAGGTCTCCAAACTACAGCGACCATGTCATCCAACTGTGCTCTCCACTGCTCTGTCTTACCCAGTAGGGGCTGGGTCATCACACCTAAATATCTATAGATATAAGGCTCCAGCGCTTGTCGCGTATCATGGAATAGGGGTCTACAAATGGGGAGGTGCTCCCAGGCCCAGACCTGTAAGACGAAGACTCCTGCCGCCATCGATCTCGCACCTCTGTACACAATCTCATGCATCTCGTGATACATGTGTGCCAGCATACACTCCCCCCATCCAAATCTCACAGCTGGTCTATCCAACATCCTCTGCAGCATAGTACCCCAACCACACTCTAGTCTATGCTGGCCTCGATCAGGTACGAGGTAACAACTCAGAAATATAGCCAACATGACCTCGAATGGATGCGCTCCACCATATCTGTGCACTAGATCCTCCCAGGAGATGGCCTGACCCATCACAAGATCATCCCTGAAGATAGTCCTCAAGGCCACTGTACCCTGCCACGGCTGTGTATTGTACTCAACACGAGTACCATGAATGGGTATCCGCAGGATCCTATATATGTCCTCGGTGGTCACTGTCATCTCTCCCATCGACAAATGAAATGTGTTCGTCTCCGAATGGAAACACTCTACCAATGCAGTAAGGAGACCGTGATTCACCCGAATGTCAGGTAACTCACGCAAATATCCCAAGCCCAGAGCATCAATGTGAGCACTCTCAGCATCTGTCAGTCTCTGAACTAATGTAGTAATAACCGGGTGATGTGCTCGAAATGCGATATCTGGAAAGTCAACCTGCACAGCAAATGACGACACTGGGTCAGTAACTCAATCATGTTGGTTTTCACTACTACAACAATAACTACAACAGAGTATCTATCCTATGACAAGGCTCTACAAGACTTTATTTGGCTGATTTCATGCAAATCTGATAAAATTTGGCCAGTCTTTCACACGAGAAAAGTGTTCCTTCGCGCGAGACAACTACTATTTCGCGCGAGAAAACTACCATTTCGCGCGAGAAAATAGAATTCTCGTAATGAACACCCCTCCAGCTCGCGCGAAGTTCTATCCTTGGATCTTGTTAGTTCGCGCGAGAAAACCACTTTATCGCGCGAAATGAAACCTGCCTTCGCGCGAGAGAACTACTTTCTCACGCGATATTTCACACTTTTTGCATTATGCTAATATTTTTTATTTTTTTTTCAAAAAATCTAACCTTTCACGCTATACGAATTGAAATACAAAGCAGTTTATCGACTACTTACAGGTGCGTCATACTCCAGTGGCCGGGCATGTCGTCGAGAGCGCTCAAATCAGTGTGTATGTAGTGGCAGACCCTCCATTTCTCTATCTTAGAGCTCAGAATCACTAAAAGACAACGATGAATAATGATTTGAAAAGGACTCCTCTGACCCTTATATAGCTTTTGACCTAATTTTTGAAAGTGCTCCGTTTTCTTTGAAAATTGCACCCTTTGCTAAATCGACTGTTCTGAATCCATTTTCGGGATCGAAATCGAAATCTGACATCTCTAAGTGGCTCAAAATTGTGTTTTAAATATTGGACTTCTTCTGGCTCGGATGCTTGTGCAGTCAGTCTCCTGGTGTCATCTTCCTGCTCGATCCTCATCTTTGCATCATGGTCTCAAATCTTTTCTTCTTTTCATCAAGTCAAACCTAGTCAAAATTTGATCAACCATGGTCAACTATGGTCAAACTTGGTCAACAGGACCTCTGCTTTACGCTGTTTCACTTCTGTAGCTTCGTAAATCTGGTCTAATTGCTTTTGCTCTACAATCTCTTGTTGTTTATCATCCTTCTAACATGTCATCTTTTGATTTCGCTCCCGAGGGGGTAGGATGATTACATCATTTGAATCTTGTCGAATCTATTCTTGAATCAGTCTGATTTGAATCATCAGTCCTCATTGCTAGGGGCATTTTCACGCCTCGCATCTTGTTATCTGGAAATCTATCTCTTAGGTATCTGAGCAATCTAACTCAGATCCTCGAGGATCATTCTTCATTCTGGAGATGGTTCTTGAAATCTTTTGGGTATTGGGGCAATCTAACCCTAATTCCTGGGAGTCAAGCTTCGTTCTGGAGATGACTCTCAAAATCTCTTTTAGACCGTTATCTGGGCAATCTAACCTGGGTCTCGGAGGACTAAGCTTCGTATTGGGGCAATCTAACCCTGATTCGGAGATAGTCCTAAATCTGCATCTTCATCAATCGGTATTGGGGCAATCTAACCCCAATTTCGGTTCTCTTCTAAGATCGTTGTCTTCGCAATCTAACTTAGACTTCGAAAAATTCATGCTTTGATCTGCTTTCATCTGTCACTTCAGACTATTCTTTGAATCAACGCGTTGTTCGCACATCAATTCAAAGAGGGGCAAATGTAATACCCCAAAATTGGCACCTATTTAATTTCATCAATTTTGGTGCATTATCTTGATTTTTCATCACCAAAGTCCTAGTTCCCTAGGCAATTTTCTCTCTCCTATCTGACTTAATTTGACTTGATGTCAATTGCAAAGACCATAAATTGCAATAATCAAATGCTAAATTAATTCCTAAAGTCTTTGACTTAATTGGCTAAATTACCCCTATGATACATTAATTTAATTGTAAAGTCCTATGCGCTTTAAATTAAATTAAATCAAACCACCCTCTTTAGCTAATTACCCATAAAAAGGAATTAATAATTGCTTGTTATTTGAATGGACACCTTTTTCTTGAATTAATAATTTGAGATATTCGAAAGGTCCTCATGTGGCATTTTCCATTCTTTTAATAAAGTAATTCATGCTTATTTGTCCAAAAAGGGATATGAAGGGTCAGGAGTTTCGAATCAAGAAACTCTTCCTCCTCCTCTTGGCTCTTCTTTTTATTTGACCTCTTTTTCTCATTCGGGAGGACAATTTTTGAGAGTAAAGGCACTATAGTGAATTTTTTTATTGAATTTCAAGCTTTCATTTGCAACTAGTTTAATTTCTCATTCTAGTGTAATTGCATTTCTCATTTAAATTAAATTTGCTTAATTGTTCTTAGATTAAGATCATTTTTATTCCAAATCAACTAAAAAAAATCTGCATTTCATATCTTTTTTTTCAAGTATTCATAAATTAATTGCATTCATCTTAGTTTGATTCTAGCTTTGCATATCATCTTTATAGCTTTCTTGGAAAATCCTCCATTGTAGTAGCGGTCTGATGGTTGTTGGTTCTCCAATCTGAGAGCAATTATACACCCCCGCCTGCATAGGAGGCAACAGGTTGCTTCCTCACAAATTTCGGATTGAATAATTCATATTCTCTTCGTAATTTGACCATAGGAGTAATGACTATGTTGCGTATGTGGTTGATTTAGAGGTCACATTCAAGCACACACAAAAATAACTTGTCTCATTTTTCAGAGATTCAAGTTCTTTTAAATTATGCAACACATTCTCGGTTGATGTTAGAACTCAAAGTGTTCCTCGATTCAAATGGCCAACATTGCATATCTTTGAAATGATCAGTTGTAGCATCGAACCGACTGTTCCAATAGCTCTGAATGGTCAGGTAAATGATAGGGGTAACCTCTTTTTCCACACATAGTCATTCAAATGATGTCGATGACTCTGGGCCCAAGTGACCCTCAAGGTCCCTTCAGCATGAAATTGGTGATCTTTATGGGTTCATATCTCAGAGCTTGTGAAAGGTAGCATCAATCTGTTGGGTGCTACGGGACCATGTTGCCATGGCCTACAATCACCTGTCTCAGTTTTTAGAGATTCAAGTTCATTTAAATTTGGCAACACATTCTCGGTCGATGTCAAAACTCACAGTGTTCCTTAGTTCAAACAACCAACATTGTGTATCTGTCAAACTGTCAGTCGTAGCATCGAACCAACTATTCCAATAGTTCTGAATGGCCAGGTAAATGCTAGGGACAACCTTGTTTTCCACACACACTCATTCAAACGTTGTTGATGACTTGGGGTTGAAGTGTCCCTCAAGGTCCCTTCAGCATGAAATCAGTGATCTTTATGGGGTCACATCTTGGAGCTCATGTGAGGTAGCATTGAGCCATAAGGTGCTACAAGACCGTGTTGTTGGGGCCTACAATAACCTATCTCAATTTTTAGATATTCAAGTTCATTTAAATTTGGCAACACATTCTTGGTCGATGCCTGAACTCAAACTATTCCTTAGTTCAAATGGCCAACATTGTGTATCTTTCAAACTGTCGGTCGTAGCATCAAACCGACTATTCCAATAGCTCCAAATGGCTGGGTAAACGCTAGGGGAAACCTCATTTTCCACATAGTCATTTGAATGCCGCCAATGACTCTGGGCTGAAGTGTTCCTCAGGGTCCCTTTAGCATGAAATCAATGATATTTACAGGGTCATATCTCAGAGCTTGTGTGAGGTAGAATCAAGCCATTAGGTGCTATGGGACCATGTTGTCGGGGCCTACAATAACCTATCTCTTCTTTCATAGATACAAGTTCATTTAGATTTGGCAACACATTCTCTGTCGATGTCAAAACTTAAAGTGTTCCTTAGTTCAAATGGCCAACATCATGTATCTTTCAAACCATCGGTCTTACCATCGAACCGATTGTTCCAATAGCTTTGAATGGCTGGGTAAACACTAGGGGAAACCTCATTTTCCACACACATTCATTCGAACGCCACCGATGACTCTAGGATGAAGTGTCCCTTAAGGTCCCTTCAATATGAAATCAATGATCTTTATAGGGTCATATCTCAAAGCTCGTGCAAGGTAGCATCAAGACATCAAGTGTTACGAGACCATGTTGTTGGGGCCTACAATAGCCTGTCTCGGTTTTCAAAGATTCAATTTCATTTATATTTGGCAACACATTCTCGGTCGATGTCAAAACTCACAGTGTTCCTTAGTTCAAACGGCCAACATTGCATATCTTTCAAACCATTGGTCGTAGCATCAAACTGTATGTTCCAACAGCTTTGAATGGCCGGCTAAACACTATTAACAACCTTGTTTGTCACACACAGTTGTTCGAACACCGTCGACCACTCCGAGGTGAGCAGGAGGATGTGTGCAAATATGTATTTAGATGCAAAAAGGGTTGTGGTCCATTTTGAAATTTGATCATGTATTTGGATCATAAAATGTTATTTGGATCATTTATTGATCATATTGTAACCCAATCTTAAATGTAAGTGTTAATGGCACTGATAAGCCTAAAAGGTACCTAGGGGTCACTAGGAATGGTTATGTATTGATCCTAGGTTAGGGGTTGATGGAAATAACCTATAAGGGTTTATAAATATGTACTAAGGCCATTAGAGCCTTTACATAGTGTTAAAATCACTAAATGTGAACAATCTTGTAAATTGCCTATATTGGCAATATAAGCCAAATAGGGCTCAATTGGAGTTAGTAGGGGTTAGTAGGAAGTCTAAGTTAGTTTGGTTTGTAAAGGCTGTCTCTAAACCTTTTATAAGTAGTTAGAGTGGGAAAAGGGTGTTGGGTTGTCGAGTTGAAAACTTTAGTTGTCAACTTGACAACTAATTCTAGTGCTTTTCATTAACAATTAGTCAGTTAGGGGATAGTTAGAAGTTAGTTTGTAGGTTCTAGTCAGTCTTTCAGAAGATTAGAGTCTATTTGGAAGGGATCCATGTGAGTGGACAGGGCGAGAATTTTTTTGATTTGAAATGGATCAAGTTTGTATCAGCTTGAATCAATAAAATCAAAATTTGTCTACACATTGGTATTCTACTGGCCTACGGGTATAGTCAACAATAGTGAACTGTTGTACTTGATCTAAATATGATCCTTGTTTAGTTTGATGTAGGAATTTTTATTTGAATTTTTTTTGAATTGGCTATAATATCTTTTCATTACCTTCATCACTAAAAACACTAAGGATTTAACTGGTGTATTGACAATGACTGGTATAGAGGTACAGTCAGCAACTAAGGGACCCCACAATACTATAACCATAGGACCCTGAGACATCAAGGAAAAACAAAATAACCACCTTCAAATGAGACAAGGCAATAATACTGAGCATCTCGATGGTGTTCCTGTCCTCCAAGGGGTGGTCCAAAATACCAGGGGTATCAATAACCTGATACCTCAAGTACTTATAGTCAGTATGCCCGACAAATAGAGACTTAGTAATAAAAGCATAAGGTTGCACATCCACATCCACCCTAGTAATCTTATTAATAAAAGAACTCTTGCCAACATTAGGGTACCCACAGATCAAAATAGGTCTGGTATTGGTGTCAATAGACAACAACCTTTCCATATGTTGCCTTACCTATTCAAGGTCATGTTTTTATATTGTGATTGTCCCGTGGAACAAGGAACACACCAATGAATATAAATGTTGGATTCCACATGATCTTGGATAGGTTGTAACTTAGAAATATTTCCTTATATTATATTTATACATTTCTACATTCATTTCATTACTTTTTTTATTATTACAGTCAAGGAATTGACTGTTATTGAGGACAGTGACTGGCATTTGTAGTATAGTTAGCAAGTTAAAGATTTGAATCCTCCATAATATGTAAGGCACTCCCACCTCTATGTTAACTATGGTTTGGTGGGAGATTTCCATTGATGTATTGTATGTATTAGATCTTTCTTTGAATGCATGGAAGTTGAATAGAAGGTGAGAAGAGACAGAGACAGGCCTGGTGAAATCACAGTCAAAGGAGTTGAAGGTAAGCACTAGTCATGGATGGAAGTGACCCGATGATTGGAGAGGGTAGATGATGGATGGGAAGGTCCTTTGGGATGTATTAGAAGGTGTTGGGACTAGTGTTGAGGTTGGGTGTTGCAGGGAAGGGTATTTTTTACAAAACCCTTGGTTTCTAGTCTAAATAGTGAGGGTTTATTGAATGAGAGTGTAGATGGGCGACTATGGGAAAACTAAGTTGAAAATTGGTTGTCTTTTATCCTTTATCAAGACTATTTAGGGTTGTGGAGTCTTGGAAGTGAGTGGTTCTAGGAGTTTCTTTGTTAGTCGATGAGGCTAATTAGGCCTAGTTGAAGGGTTAGGGGGTGAAGGAAGTCTTCACCAATCAAAGATTTAAAGTTTGAGATTGATATCAATTTAGTAACTCCAAAAAGGGTACTATAAAATGTAAAAACATTTCTAGGTTGTTTAGGGAGTTTGAGATTAAATTTTTGATTTCAGTGTTGGAAGGGCTACTAGGCAGGCCTAGAAGGGCTATAGAAGAGGAAGGGTGAAAGATGAATTGATTGGATTGAATGAGAAGTTGTAACATGGAAAATATAGCATGTTGAGATGATCTAAGGTGTTAGGATCAAGGTGTGAAGTTTGGTTTGCTTTTTGGTGTGGTGGAGGCACTAGGTGCACTAGGTGGCCTAGGATAGAGTTGAAGCTAGAAGGAATTGGAACAAGGAAACAAGGAAGTGAATTTGAGTAGTACGGTTGTGGGAGTGACTTACAAAGTCATAGAAATCAACCAGATCCTTGATGAGGTTAATTCCTTGAGTGGATTCCAAGTTGTTTGTAGAATCCTTGAGTTGATTTAGTCTCCTTAGGGTGATAATGAATGTTGTCAAGTTAGTCTCCTTAGGGTGGTAGTAACAATATACATCGATAAACATACAAGCATAACTATAAGGCATGGGAAATTTACAAAGCATAAGACATCCACATAAACATAAATTAGTATACATCAATATACCAAACACATGAATTGCATACCTAAAACATAAAAAAAAAAATATTCGTAGGGCATGAAGCCAAATATATATGTCCAATAATGTCATACATTGAATATATTCAATACAGTTAAATTGGCTTCCTCAAAGCCAAATGGATGTACAACGTATCACTTATACAATATACAAAAAATATGTCCACTAATGCCATATAGGCATACAATCTATATCCCTAATCTAGTCCTTTCCTGCCTGGGGAAGAAAACAAATCTCGAGCTATCTTCGATCATCATGTCGATGGAGATGCAGTGGATGCTATAGTCTTCTGAGTGTGCTCACTTGTCATCCTATCTAGACTCTTCTGTAGCTCGAGCTGATAAAAAAAAATTTAAGCATCAATAACTAATATACATCAAAATTGAATTATACAATGACATAAAATAGAATATTCGCTTACCGCTAGCAAATAGTCACTGTGTACATCCACCGAAGGTGCATGCTGACGATCTAGAGTAATAATTCCCTACACCAATGATCAAAATAACAATTAAAATACATACATGAATATCCTTATAAAATTAAATACAAACTATTAAAATACTAATTAAAATTAAGTGATCTCTTTCATACCTCAATCAGTGCTTCAGAACTAGCTACTACTACAGCTACTCCATGATCCAAAGTATCATGAACAAAAGGAGGAGTCTCTGATGTCAATAACTGAAAATGAAACAAAAAAGGTATTATGTAGTTATCAAGATTACATATATTTTTTACAACCCTATTAATGAAGAAATGATACCTCCATGAAGGTTCCACCACATCCTTTGGTGTGTGGTGTCGATGTCGAAGCTCTAACATTCAACTAGTGCACATGTACATGGAAAATTATAAGATAACCATTCATATAAGAACGTACTACTGACATGTTAATTATAATACATTATTACATATATACCTGTGGACTATATGATGATATCACAAAGCCAGGTGAAAGAATGTGATCATCGTGCCTCTAGATTTTGATCATAATTTATCTAGTAATTTATTTATTCATTCATTTATTAATTAAATATAATCAAGTAAATTAAATTAACATGCAAATAAAGATACCTCAAGGAAAGTGGCACGATGCCCTTCACTATCTGTTGTGAACGTCAATGGTCCACTAGTGAACGTCTAATGCACATGCACAATAAGTTATGATACAATTATTCATAAAATTACATAATAATCAAATATATTAAATAAAATGTTTTATTTGATACATACTTGTGGAATTGGCGATGATGTGTAGAAGGGGAAAGGAGGATCATTGCCACTACAACCACCATCGACAATCTTGCCCTAAAATTTGATCATAATCAATAGATACTAAATTAATTAGTTATTCTTTTATAAATAAAATATGATCAAAGAAATTTAATGAACTTGGAAATATTTCTATGTGTCAATTCCAAATGTCATATTTAGAAAATCATCAGTCATTAGTCTAGAATCATCTTCCTCGCTCTCGGTAGTACCAAATGTGCACAAGGATCCACATGATCGACAAATATGCCCCCTCAAAGATTGACCATGGTCACCCTCAACTAAAGGAGTGGCACATTGAATGAGAGTCTTTGTAAGAGCACTAATCGTGCCTAGTGTGTCTGCCTCTACATGTTCCTTCACAATGAAAGGAATAGTAACATGATACACCTGTGGCTTTCCAATAGGAACTATAGGTGCATTAGGGTCATGATGTGCCCCCACTCTATCAAATGATGACCCCCCTCCTCTACCCCGAGAATCTAGATAGTCAAAATAATTTGGCACCTCCTTGAGTACCAACTCGCAATAGAGTTTCCTCAAGAAATATATAGGAACCTCGTGATTGTTACATGGAGGAAAATCAAAGACCATCCACCATCTCTCCCAAAAAAAAATTTTAATGTCTTCATTTAAGCACCAATGAATTGGGAACCTCCTTGTTGTAGTTCTAAGAGTATCTGTGTCCCTAGTTTTTTGAAGAGTTTGCAAATGTCATATTTTGTGATTTTTTTCTTTTTTATGTCCGCATAAGATAATTTATTTGTATAATATTGTTTTTGTTCTTCTCTTTTATCCTGCCATAAATTAATTTTTCCAGTAACCGAGCTTACGTGGGTCAAGATTGCTTCCAATGAGTTCACAAGTCTTTCCCTTCTAGGATTTGTACCAATAGAATCTTTTAACCTCTTAATTAAAGATTCTAATTCTTTTTTCCCTATTTCAATTTGGTTCATCAAATTTTCTTGTGTTCCAGGAGGAGGTTTCTCGATTGGTGGAGGCAACTAAGGTTTATTTTCTTGGTTATTTTCTTCATTAATTTCTTCATAAGGAGATGGAGGGTTTGGTGGAGGGTTTGGATTATTTCTTCCTAGCAATTAAAAAACTAGATTTTAAAATCTTAATTACACACAAATTTTAACAAAATAAATTGCTTCAAAACTAAAATTTTAAAACAAATAAGAGGCATGGGCTGTAAAAACACTTACCTCTTCTTTCAGATTGAGCTTGATGATGTCCTGGAGCCATTCTCTATGAAAATTGATGGATCAATGCAAATAAATAAATTTCCCAAGGAAATGGATTCCACGTGCACGCTTGGGAAGCCCTTCTTAGCTGCAAACATGCATTTATGGAAAGAAAATGGGCTTTCCCAAATACTGAAAACACTTTATAGTGTTTTTACAAAGTGTGTACGCCCTATATGGAACATGCACTATGTTTTATGCTTTTAAAAAGTGTGTACGTGTAATGCCCCGCCAGGGAACCCAAGATAACTTAACCTAAACATACATCTAGTTTGCAGATTTTTTTAAAAAAAAGTTAACATACAAGATAAACATCAATGCGGAAGCAATTACCATTTACTCACATTAAAACGTTAACCAACACAAGTTACAACTCTCAAGGGTTCCTTGATGAAGATTACATTTACATTAATTAATTAATATAGATTAGGTACAATTATAAAATTCATATAAACAAATGAAGGATAAAAAATAACATCACATAGAAGACAACATAAATACATCTGGTACCATAAGGTATCCATAAATTTACATCCACTGCACATGTCACAGGGTATGTAATACAATAACTGACAAGAAGTACACATGATATTTCTAAAGAACTGATACATAGATATAGGATCACAAAGAAGAAGAGATAAGAACGCAACTCCAACAATGAAGATCAAGAAGGAACAACTACCATAGGGATCATCCAGCACTGGTACATGAATGTCAAAATCTCAAATGGTAAATGAATCACTACCACCTGACCTCATGAACCTAAATGGTCCACTCCCACCATGCTAAGGAGATAACAACAGATCCCACTCGGATAACAAACATCAAAGAAAAGATAAAAACCACTAAGCGAGAGGATCCTAAAAGCTCTCTAACTCAAGGTGTACAAAAGAAGCAAGGTAAGACTCACTAATCTATAGTCAACCGACACATGTAGAATAACTAGACTATGCATAGGCAGGTGTCATCATGTACGTCTAACCCTTGAGTCTCATCCTAGTAATCACTCTAGATCTCGGCACTCAAGTGACCATACACAAATCAATGACTTATCATACTAATGAAGCCATTAACTATGCTAAACACACCTCTCAAGGTGGCTGACATCATCTCCATTCCCATCTTAGTCTGTACTAGCACTCAAGCATGGGCGAGGAACATATCTTATTAAGTTCATTTAAATACCCCTTAATTATAGTAGGTTATCACTTGATTACAAATACTTACAATAAGTGATCCTAGCAGCCACTTGTGGGCACCGACACTTATTGCAAGCCACCTCCTACTACATATCTGGGTAAACTACCCTAGGCTCACAGATCTCACATAGATCAAAATAGGTACACAACCAGGTAATCCCAAATCCAGTTTCACATACAAGAACTAAAAATGATTACAAAGGCACCAAAAGAAGAATACAAAACATCATGAGCATATATGGTCAAGTTGGGGTAATATCGGAATAAAATTGCATATCAAAACATAATACTGAAAACATGAACAACTGACACATACCTCAGCCTATGTCTCCCCCTAGGTCATCTAGTGCTCAATAACACATAATGCAAAAGAAGACACTGCAGGAATGCGGAATACAACACTCATGCCATAAAGAACTGAAACTGAACCTTAATCATTTACATTCCATATTCATCATAATTGAATCCAAAAAGTGGAAACACATTAATTGCTAAGAGAAACTTATCATAAACATTAAGATAATACAATAATTAGAAGAATATTCCCTATATTCCTTCTACGAATTCAAAAGAGTAAAAACACCCAATTTTAGTATAAATATATCGCATGTCCTATTCATAATGTTCAAAATGAACATGAATAAATACATATACTTTTACTCACTTCTATATACAAATATATGTAATAGAAGGGTTTTAGCTAAATATTAATTGCTTGCAACTAATAGCTAATTTGAAACTATTAAACAAAATTCAAGTAAGATTTGATTTAATTACAACCTAATTTAATCAAACTAAAATCCATAATCAAAATTATCTAAGCTAAACCAATCTATTAAACAATTTAATTAAACTAAATTGACAAAATGAGTTGCATTTAAATTAAATTAATATATCACACCTGTAATCATCCAAAAATGGTCATTTAGACTATTAGCCCCTTGCTAGCATTATTTGTTAAAATCATCAATTGCTTATTCTTGATCAAATCCTAGTTCTATCATTTATTCGATTATTTTCTATGGGTTAACCATCTTATCCTAAAGTCTTTATTTAATTAAAAGGAATTTCCTCCTCTTTTATTAAATAAAAAGCCCCCCACTTTTCCTCTTATCCTAAGTTGCACAAATAAAGCATTATTCCTATTTTACAAAAAGGGAAAAAGCACTTTTTCTCTCATATGGGCACAAAAGTCAACTCTTATTTTCTCATTGGAGGATACTTGTGCACATGGATTGCTCCTCTTTGATGCTCCACCGTTGATTAAATATTTTGCCTCTTAATCTCCATGGTCCATTTTTTCTCATTTTTATAAAAGGAGAGCTCTCTTCTTCATTCTAGATCCCCAACTTTTTATGCTAATGTTATGCTATAGGTTTTCTAGGTCACTTTAGAGCTTTTAAAGATTTGGAGCATTCTTGGCTTTTGCATCTACATGTTATACTAGTTTTATTTATCATGGCATTCATAGATTCATATTTAGCTTAGTTTACTTTGTGCTTTAGATTAATTCATCTAGCTTAATTAGGAGGCTTTGTAATACTTGCATATTTTCTTTCATAACATAGCTTGCATTTTCATTTCTAGCATAGTTACATTGCATTTGCATTTCTATTTGATTCTTGAAGATATTGGCATTCTTTCCCTTGTCTCATTGAATCTCCCATTGCATGGTTTACTAGAAAGGTTATTGGCTTAATAGCTCTAGCTGAGAGCATTCTTAAAACCCTTGCAGTCCATGCCTAGGGAGCTCTAAACTGATTTCTCAAGGTTTTCAATCTATGGATTCTCTTGGAAGCAATGATTTAGAGAAGTGTACATCTTAGTGTGTACAACACTAAGTTAAACTAAAATAATAAATTAAATTAATATATAAAGAAATGCACTTAAAAAGAAGGCTAACCCTCCTCCCAATCCTAATAACAAGTCAGGCCCTGAACTTCAATCAAATTCAGCCAAGTCCATTTCCTCTTCTGAGCGTCCCCCTATTATACAGATCTCCCCCCCACCTATTTGGAACCAAGATTTTGTAACCCTCTCTGCTACCCTAGATAGCCTCAAGGGTAAATTTGACTCTACCCCTGGTAACCCTAATACTAGCCCGACCTTCTCTAAACCACTTGATATTATTACTCTTGATGATACACTTGACTTTGGTATGAAGGGATCTAAAATAAAGCAAACTCATAGAACTAAAAATGCTCAACAATTGGTTGTTGATAAGATCAGGGTTAGAGCCATGAAAAATAAAAATGTGACTCAGCCCAAGTGGAAAACCTATGAACTTCCTCATGCTCAGAGACCTCTAAATAATACCTCTCCCCCCTCTGCTCCCCCTTCAAGGAGGTTGAACAGTTCGGATTCTACTCCTGTTCACTCCTCCTCTGTAGATGTGTCCATTACCCCTCTTCTAGGTAGGGAAGTGGGAGGGAGTTCCCCCCCTTCTGCCCAAGAATATAGATTGAATGCCTTCTCAGTTGTTGTTAATCCAGCCCCCCTCCCCTTCCTCCACTGCCAAATAAATGAAAATATGTATCTATTGAGAGGAGAAGTGAGGAAGTGTCCACCCTCCCTGAAGGGGGAATAGAGATGGGAGAGGTGGTGAGGCACAAAGGGGAGCTTGAAGAAGGAGATATTGCCATCTCAGGAAGTGCCAGTGTGAATAATCCTCCAGTTGAACCATTTGTATTTGTTGCTGACCCCTCCAAAAATAATAAAGGAGAGGAGTATTATATGAAGCCAGGAGATCCTTCTTTGGGCTTAGTCAAGAAGAAGAAAAGAGGTAGACCACCCTTAATCAGTGGGAACCCTAAACCTTCTAAGACCCCCAAAGTTGACATGCCTAAATGCTTTGAGGGATTTAGGAAACCCATGGATACTAACTAATTAGAAATTGATATGATAATGAACTATGCTTCATGGAATGTTAGAGGGCTGGAAGCCCCTGATAGAAAATATGTTGTCAAGAGACTCCTTAATTCTCATAAAGAGTTAGATTTTCTTCTACTTCAAGAGGTTAAAGTAGCAGGTTTTAAGCTAGATATTGCTCTCAAATGCATTTGGAGAGATGCAACTGCATTCTCAACTAAACACCCAAGAGGTAAGGGGGGAACTTCTATCTTGATTAGCCCTTCTTGGAAGAATGCAGTTCTTTTATGGGGCATTTCTCCATGTAACAGAGCAGTCTGGATTAAGTTGAAAGTTGAGAACTTTGTCTTTGGTTTATGTTCAATTTATGCCCCAAATGATCACAGAGGCAAAATTGAGTTGTGGAAGTGGCTTGTTGAACTTGAGCCTATACCTTGGATTGTAGTAGGAGACTTCAACATGGTGGAGAGGGCCCATGATAAGCTAGGAGGACTCAGATTTGAGTGGAAAGGAAATGAACCCCTTTTTTGGTGCAGAATGGTCAACAAGCTTGACCTGTTTGACCCTCTAGTAGGGAGGAAGAATGAATCAAAGGTCATCTGGTACACATGGTCTAACTTTCAAAGAGGGGAAAGGAGAATGTATTCCAAATTGGATAGATTCTACCTTAATAAATGGTGGTTCAGCTGTCAACCCTTCACTGATAACAACTGTGTGAAAGTTACACCCTTCACCTTGTCAGACCACCATCCCATTTTTTCCTCCATACAACTCATTGGGGAACAAGCCTCTAATAATCCCCCTAAGCAAGGCTTTTCCCTAAACACATCCCTTCTTAGGGATGATGATGTCCAAGCAGTGGTCAAAATCATTGCTTGGTACAATGAGGAGATTGTACAACATGAATCTCATATTGACAAATGGAATCAGACCACTAAATCTTGGTAGGGTTTACTCAAAGTTGTTGGCACTAAAAAAGCTAAAGACTCTAGAATGATAGAATACAAGCTGATGGAATCTCTGCAAGAGGCAGATTCTCAGATCCAAGACAATTCAGAGTCTGAATTGCTCCTAGATAATGTTATAACGTGCAAAGATTCTCTCAAAAGACTTTAATTGGTTAAGTCTAGAGGAGCCAGAATCAGAGCTAGGATTAATTGGATTAATTTGAGTGACAGAGGCTCTAAATTCTTTTTTCAAACTCTTAAGAAGAAAGAAGTGAGAGATAGAATTTCTAGTATTAGAGTCTAGGATTATGTGGTGTCTTCTCAAAAGGAGATCCTCAGTGCCTTCTCCTCATTCTACCAGGAACTCTTTACCTCTGCAGACTCTGACCCCTCCATGGAGAATGCCAGGAATAGGATTAGAACCATCATCCCTAAGAAGGTTAGTGAGAATGATGTTAAGCTTTTGAATATGGGTCTATTAGAAGAGGAAATCAAAGTAGCCATTAATAGAATGGCTAATGATAAAGCTCTGGGACTAGATGGGTTACAAATTAAATTTTACAAATCCAACATTCATTGGATTGTTCCAAAACTTCTGCATGTCTATGAGGAAGCTATTGAGGTAGGTACATTGGGACCTAAGTTAAATGTTGGACTCATTAAACTCATTCCTAAGGAAGGTGATAGACTTCTAATAAAAAATTGGAGACCCATTACTTTACTGAATGTTGTCTACAAGATCCTAGCCAAGGTTCTTGTAGTGAGAATTGAGAAGCTTCTCCCCTCAGTGATTAATACCACCCAAACTAGATTTGTTAAGGGGATATATATCCTAGAGAACCTTATCACTTGTTGGGAAGCCATGGACTGGGCAAAGGCTTCAAGGCAAAACTATGCCATGCTTCTTATAGATTATGAGAAGGCATATGATAGGATTGAATGGAGGTTCATCATGATGATGTTGGAAGCTCTTGGTTTTCCCTCCCGCTTCTGCAAAATGGTATCTACACTACTATATGGTGCAATGGCTATAGTTGAAATCAATGGTGTCAGGTCAAAATTATTCAGTCTCTCCAGGTCCATCAGACAGGGCTGCCCTCTTGCCCCTTCCTTGTTTGTTGTTGCAGCTGATTCTTTACAATGCCTCCTTAGAGATGATTCCCTCTCCCCTAAAGTGAATGGTGTCTGTCTCCCCAATAATAAGGAGGTCTCTAATGCCTATTTTGTTGATGACACCTCCATCCTTCTTCTCCTGGAAGAGCATAACATGAGACTCCTGATGAACAAGCTGGATCTTTTTTGCCAAGCCTCTGGTAGTAAGATCTCTTTATCCAAATCTGTTATGCTGGGTTGGGATCTGAATCCACCTAACTGGTGGGGTAACTTTGAGTTTTCTTAGGGTGGGCCAGACCACCTATTCAAATACTTGGGCATCCCTTTCTCTGTCTCTCCTAACCTCAAACTGATGTGGGAGTGGGTATTTGAGAGGATTAACAGGAAGCTTACCAAATGGGATAGTAACCTTCTATCCTTCCCCGATAGATTTTAGGTTTGTCAAAAGATCCTCTCTTCCTACCCTATCTACTTCTCCTCCATGTGGCTCTTTAACCAAGTGCAGTTCAGTTCTATCCAAAAATTTATCAAAGATTTTTTATGGTCGAATGGTGTAATACCCCAAAAATGGGCTATAAGTTCATTAATCTCCTACATCTACAAATTGAACGAAATCAACATCGAAGTCCTAATCTAAGGCACATCTACACATCATTGAATCCTAATTGATTATCTTAAATTCTGCATCGGGGAATATTCTTAGTAATATTCTTAATCATCATAATTATCTTTAATTTTATAATTATTTGGCAATAAATCACATTTATCCTAAAATTTGATTAATTGAATATTTTCATATTTAATTAATTAGATTTAATATCTTGCCACTTAATTGTTTAATTAAATTTAATTCTATCTATTATTAATTGTATTATTTAATTTTGACAATAAATCTAATATCATATGAATAATTGATTAAATTCTTATTTAATTAATTAAAGCAAGTTGTCATTATTTAATAATATAGTTTTTAATAAAAGTTTGATTAAATAATTGATTAACCCATAAATCAATTATTTTATTTTTAAAAGCAGTTAAGTTGGAAATAAATTACTTTATTATTAAATTAATTCATAAATAAAACATGCACAATCATAAAAGCAAACAACTATCAATTATCAATTAAAGCTAAACTCTATTTTGAGTTAAAGCTTAGCTTTTGCATATTTTTGTGAGTTAATTATCCTTTATTTAAAAATAACTCAAAAATCAACCTGAGTTATTTGAGTGATTTATGGCTTTTTTTCCCATGCACCTCCAAAGCCTAGATTTCTATAAAAACAAGGCTCATCTCTTCATAATTCATCTCTCAATCATCTCTCAAATTTGCATCCAAGCATCTCATATTTTTGCACAATCACGCTAGAGAATTGGAATTGAAGAATCAAAGCTCTTGCAAATCGACATCTTTGTGAGATCAATCTTATTTTTGCATTCATATTGCATATCATTGTTAGAATCTTCATTCTCATATCATATCATTTCTAGATTAGCATTGCATTTCATCTAGCATAGATTTCATATCAGTTTTTATCATTCATATTCCATAGAAAATACCAAAAAAATAGCTTAATTGCATTCAATCTCATATCTAGATCAATTGCATTCAAATCTTTCATTTAGGTGTCGTCTAGGTCACTGATCTCGGTTACAATCTGAGAACATCAATCTCGCACCTACTAGAAGGCAGTAAATCGCTTAGTTAGAGTAGATTTCAATTTTGCACAATTTTGATTATAGCTAACCTCTAATGTTTTACTGAAGTGTTGTGTCTATAGATCAAGTACAAAATTCACACACACATTTCTAGCGCCCACCGTGGGGCAACCCACCTTTGCATGCTGGTTTTGATTTTTTTTGGTAGCTAAAACCTCAAAGTTTCAAAGATTTAATTTTATCTCCCAAAGGGCTTGGATTTTTGGTCTGAAATTTGTTTTTCAAGTTTGTTACATATTTCGGAAGCTTCAATAAAAAATTCATAATTTTTTAAAATTTTTTGAATTTTTAATAATTTTTTTTCAATTTTTCATAAAAAATTAATTTTCAGCGCAAATCAGAATATTTTTTGAAAATTTTTACATTTTTGGAAACCTCTTCAAATTCTATAGGGGGTCTATTATTTGTGTTTTAAATTTGGATGCAATTTAATAGCTCAAATAGTCAATTTGCAAAAAATGGTTTGTTTTGATAAAACGGATCTCTAGGGCACAAATGAAGAGATTTTTCTAAAATTTTTGCATTTTTGGAAAGCTCTCTATTTTTTAGTAGGGGTCTCTATTCTGAATTTCTATTTTTGTGGCCAAAATTATATCAACAAAATCAGATCTTGTTGACTAGGTCAAATGCAACAAAAAAAATAAAATTTTGTGATGGGTATGCACTTTTTTTTTTACATGGTTCAATGAATGATATGAGTTGTTATTTGGGTTAATTGCTGGTTATTATTGCTGATAATAATTGATTTTTAGAGCTAACCCTATGGTTTACATAAGTTGAATATATTTTGCATATCTTGTTTGCTTGTTTGCTTGTTGGGGAGTTTGTCACTTGCTTGAATGGAAAAGCTCAACAAAAATTGCTAAAAATCAGGTAAAATCTACTAAGCGCGTTGCAAGGATCTCAGGTATTCTCCTTCATCTAATAACATTTTGATTTGAGACTTAAAATAAATCTCTTATGTGTCAAGCTTGTGTGCATCTTTTCATGTTTTTGATCTATTTCTATACACTTGCATAATTTGATACTAGGTTGTGATCCCTTAAGGATTCATTAAGTAGTCTTAGAATACATGTGATTGATCTTGATTGCTATCTTGGGTTATTGGACTCGCTAATCCACTGGCCCCTCATTTATGCCCCATGGTTGCAATCTCAGCCCCATAAAGGGGAGGGGTCAACAGGACAGAAGCGTTAAGTGTTCCACTTGGCAACCCTTTTGTGCTTTTAAGAACTCACTTGTTTTCTAAGTTGGGGACTCATTTTCAACTTGTGTGAGGTGTTAAATGTTCCACCTTGTGGACTCATCTCATATTTGCCTTAAGCGTTAAGTGTTCCTCTTTCTACTTTTTGGGTACTTTTGGTAGATTTGCTTTCGGGAATATATCTGTGCTCACATAGTAATTAGGCCCTATGAACACTATTCATGATTTTTGAGAGATTGGATTCTTAGAGAAATCTTTCTTGATGACATAATCCTTGTAGGTAGGAAGGATACTTAGTGCGTTTCACATTCAGCTTGGTTAGTGCATCTTCTCTTATTGATCGACACATTCTCTCTCCGAAGAGGTTGATAGATCACGTGGGGTTGATATCATGAGCTTTAGTGAATCAAAATTGGTTAGTGCATCTTCTCTTATTGATTGATACATTCTCTCCTCGAAGAGTTTGATAGATCACGTGGAGTTGATATCACAGACCTTGGTGGAACAAAACTTTGTCTTAGCATGTCGGATTAATCTGCTTGCTTTGTTTGGGTTAAAAGTGAAAAGGTGTCAAAAACCTTGGATCTAGAGCCAAGTCCCCTTGTGGTATAAATCTGTGAGTCACCTTTAGAGAGGGTTAACCGTAGCAAACAATCCCTTCACAAGGAAAACTGCATTGATAGAACCTCAAGCGGTAATAGCCATTTTCGCCATGGTAGTGACAGCCGCTATATAAATGTCCTTGTAGAAGAAATCTCCACGGGTATGGTTCATTGTTGGGTTGCCAAATCTTCCTAGCAGCTCTTGAAGATTAAGTTCTCGGACTGTGTCAAAACTCTGGTGCGCCAGGATTGGAGTTCACCCCTTTAAATCAAAAAAGTTGCATAGTCAAACCATTACTAAAAACCCTAGAGAGGCCAATTTTTCACTTTCAGGTATATGTGTGTTATTGCAAAACTTTTCAGAACATACACAATTAGTACTCTCAGGGATTAGCACAATTTGGTCACTTGATTGTTCATGCGCAAGGTTGCTTTTGCCCTTGTTCATTGTTTTCAGACGTGCTTGGAATCACTTGCTTGCTGTTCTGCGTGCTTGTTTATCTACTTGGCTATTAAAAATGATCAAATCTGGTATAACCTTCAAAATTTGGACAGTAAAATTTGCAAACAATCCAAAACTGAAGACCTTAAATTTTGCAAAAATTGACGTAAAATCTTTTTGGAGTCAAAAGTCATTTCAAGAAGTCAAAAGTCATACGAGTTTTGTCAAGTGTCATTTCAATATTGCCCATCTGTCATATGATTGAGAACCCAGTGTCGTACGAGTTTTCAAACCAGCAAATTCAAGAAAGTCAAAACCCTGTTAGCAACTGTCGTATGATATTGACAACTGTCATTTTATTGCTACCCAACTGTCATACGAGTTTAACAACTATCATTTCATAGACTGCCCAGTGTCGTATGAGTCTGCAGAGTGTCGTTTGGAAAAATTTGAGAGAGGTGTCAGAAATTGTCAAATTACAAGATATCCAATGTTTTTAGCCTAGTTCTAGAATCTATCGAACAAAATCACTATGTCAAGAACATATCAGTAGCTATCGAAAATCAGTACACATGTCTCAAAGAATCAGTACACATGAGGAAGAAATTTTGATCGCCACTATGATGAAGCCGCTGCAAGCTATGCAAGTCCAGCTTGACAAACTTGAGAAAGAAAAGGAACCTCTATACTCTTTTCCATTTGATAAAGACTTGTACATGTCACCATGCCCCCGAAAAAAATTTGAGCAATATGATACCTCTTCCACGGAGAGTGACACATCTAGCTTTGGAGACTATGATGACTATGATGATAGACAATGTAATGATACCTATGACACCTCTGTTCCTAAGAGTCCTCCTCATCGTTCATTCCTGCTTACTACAAATGGGCCGTCACATTGGATAGATTGTGATGGTGATCCATATGATTCTGATTTTGAAAGAGACTTTGATGGCTTTTGTGGACAATACCTTGATTATGATCCATCTACTACTACTGAGGACTATAAAATACATCGTGCTAGCTTGAAACGTCAATACTATAAGGATCTCTTCTCTAAAAACTCTCCAGCTGAAAATAAAGATTACACTCTCAAGCAAGATCATGTTAATGCTGAACCTTTGTCTGGTGATGGTTCCCTTCCATCCCCTACTTCCTCCAATACCCATACATTTCCTAAAGCTTCTGAGTCTTTCAAATCTTTCACAGAACCTTCATTCGACACAAGCCCTGATACTTTTCATGTGGTTCCCTATAGTTATCCTCCAGGGCTACCTCTTAAAGAAACTCAAGCTATCCTTCACTTGGCTGCAAATACCTTCAATGATGATAAACCTAAAGAGCCTAAGCCTTCATATGCTATAATCCCTACTTCAGCTAGTCCTCCACCATCTCTTCCAAAGTCATCCATACAATCCCAACATGCTTCCTTGTCCTTAGAAGTGGCTCCATGTCAAGAGGACTCTAAAAATGATAAAGAAAAGAACATAAAGAAAGATCAAGATCAAGAACCCTCCATGTCATCCACTCCTTTTCCCGATGTCTCTTATCCGCTTCATGGTTCTTTTGATCCTGTACACCCTTTTTCATGCATTCCATCATGTCTTAAGTCTTCTCCTAAGAAAGATCAAGCTACTACTTACACTGTTGAGCTTATTGGCAATCAAAATAACCTTACTACACTTGCGTTTTCCAAAGATGATACTTCCATTAAGGTTGTTAAAAGTAGTGTTTTTACTTCCAATGTTAAGCCTATTGAAAATCAAAAGAAAAATTATGCACTTGTGCTATCCAAAGATCCTTGTCAAGATCAAAGTCTTCCATCTTCTTATTCTACCACTCCATGTTCACTTCCACTTTCTACTCTTCCTAAGTCTTTGCAAGCTTTGAACAATCTTATTAAAGAAGGTGTTCATATTCAAGATGTCCATGATTCTATTGAAGATCCTAATGCTCACTCTAAAGATGTTGATATCCTTGGTTGTCATATAGATACTGATGAACTTATTGATTATCCTTTTGCATCTTCCACTTCCATCCTTGGACCTCTTCCACCACTACAAAGATCTTCACGCCTTCCTTCCATCTTGGGTCCTTATGTCCCTTCACTTTCCCCTCCTAACTCTCCTAATTTTCCATCCATCTTGGGTCCTTACATACATCCATCTCCCATCTTTCCTCAAGATCAACATAGATGCATACCCTTGAATCCTTTTCATCCACCCACCCATCTAAACTAGTCGTATCCTCCCTCTTCCACAAATCTCAAGTCTTTTGGAAGTAACTTGAATGTTCAATACAAGAAAAAGAAGCAATACAAGAATCCATCAAAAAGAGAAGATCACCATGTCTCCTCTAAATGACATGGAGGCATAAAGTCAAAAGAGATATCTAAAAAAAAAACTACAAGACAAGTATGGGTTCCAAAATCCATCATTGAAGATATTATCTCTAAATCATCAAAAGAAAATAAAAAGCCTATGACTATATGGATTCCAAAGTCTCTCTTGAAAGAGTCTGGTGTTGAACAAAAAGTGAAATTGACATTCAAGCTTCCAAAGGCTTCCACTACATCTCCTTCCAAAAATATTCTTCCATTTCATGCGCCTAAACTACAACCTCTACTATCCATTCACCATATTCCTTCACATTTCCTCCACCCTCTCACCACCCTTCAAGGTGTGTTTTTACATTGATCTTGCCTTCCTTTCCATCTACCCTTTCACAATCCTTCCATTCATTAACCTTCTACCTTCTATCCTTTTTCCTCATTTGCCTATTCCTCCTATCTTCCAACCTCACTCGCTTTACATAAAACCCTATCCTCCATTTTTCTCTTCCATGTTCCTTTCCCTATCAGCATCTTTGAGCATATCATTTTGAATCCTTGGCATATCATGGTTTATCCTTTCAAGGAGCATTATCTAAAAAGCTTGCCTTCTTCCAAAAAAATAAAAATAAAAATAAAAATAAAATAAAATTAAAAATGTGCCTTGGTGAAAACCTGGAAACAGGCACCTTGGTAGCAAAAGTAAAGAGAAATAAATTCATCCTATGGTGAAAACCACTTCCTTGTGGCACCTTGGATAAGTACCATGATGAAAACCTGGCAATCAGGCATCATGCATAGTTCTTCTACATATTTCATCCATTCCATCTTCTCTCTTTGATCTTGACAATGTTGATCTATACATGAATATTTGGCTATTTTGTGAGCTATCTTACGATGATCTTGCTTTCATTTCTTCCTCCATTCATTATAGCCTTTCGCTATCCTTTTCTCCTTTGGTCTTGATCTAAGAAAGAAAGAGTAAAACATGATGCTTTGAAGCCTCTTGACATGTCTACTCCTTTGGACTGCATCCTTTCCTGCTCTGGCATTACACTTTTATGACTTATCCTATGCTAGCCTTTTATTGCTTGTCCAAATGCACTTTACATGACAATTTTTCCCTAGCTTGGATATTCTTGAGGAGTTTTCCCTTGAGGATTTCTTCCCTTCATTCTCCTTCATTCTATTGTCTTCCATCTCTTCCACCAAATTGCTAATCTCTCTTGTTCTCCACCTTGCTAGACATTGGGACTGCATGATATGATCTTACTTGGGAGTTTGCAATGGAAAAAGATGCTATCAAGTATACTAATTATCAAAATTAGTATCAAAACTAGTATCAGAATAATTATCAAAATCAGTATCAGAATCAGTATCAGAACCAGTATTAGAACAATTATCAGAATCAGTATCAGAATCAGTATCAGAACTAGTATCAGAACAAGTATCAAAATGATTGTCAGAACAAGTATCAAAACACCTACTGGGGCTACACCTTTCACTTTAGTTTATGGGTCTGAAGTGGTACTACCTATTGAGGTTGAAATCCCATCACTCAGAATCAGAATGCATGGACTTGTCACTGATGAAGACTACAGAGTGTCTAGGTTACAAGAACTTGAATTACTAGATGAGCGCAGGCAAGCAGCGTATGATTATCTTAGGGTGTATCAGAAAAGAATGTCTAGAGGCTACAACAAGAAATTCAAACACAGAGAATTTCAGGTTGGTGATCTAATGTTGAGAGAAAATCTTAAAAATCAATCACATCGAGAATGCAAGGGGAAGTTCGAACCCAATTGGCTAGGTCCCTTTGTTATCACTGCTACTTTTGGCTCTGGTGCCTATCAACTCTCAACAACTGAAGGAGAACAACTCTGAGAACCAATCAACGTTCTCCATCTGAAGAAATTCTACGCCTAAGCCATTTAGTGCTTGGTAAAATGTCCTAAAATAATCTTAAAAATCTAAAAAAGTCCTGAAAAAATAAACATCTTGGTGAAAACCTAGCAATAGGCGCCTTGATGATTCACAAAAAAAATTGAAAAAATAAAAAATACAAAAAAAAAAAAAAAGAAAAAGAAAAAGTGTCTTGGTGAAAACTTGGAAACAGGCACCTTGGTAGCAAAAATAGAATCTCTACCAAGATGGTGAAAACTCAGCAAACAGGTGCCACTTGTTCAAAACGCTCCATCTATCAGTACAATCTTGGTCTTTCCTAGCTTTCAGTCTTGCTTTAGTTGTACATATCTCCCGGTTTGTTTCAACATTTCCAATTTTCAATAAGTCAGTTTGTACACCAATCAGCTTGCGCGTCTGTATCCTATCAATGTTCAAACTTGGGGGCAATCAATGTCATATCCTATGGCCTCCAATGTATCTTAGACGTATCCTATCCAGTCAGAGTCCTTTGAAGCTTCAAGTTGAGTCAGTCAGTCAGTCTCGTCTCCAGAAAGGATTTTGCATCTACAACAACAAACATCAAAACAAACTGAAAATAATCTGTGCTTCATGCTTTTATCTCTTTGTATGCTTACTGATTCGCATTGAGATTTTTTCATATTGTGTCCCTTCGAGCTCTTTGATGATGTCCTTTATAGGATTTAGAGAGTGATGACTGGGGGCATAATATTTTCTTTGTCTTCTGCTTGTATGTGAAAATCTAACAGCTTTGGAAATTTTGGATTGAAATGGTGTCTGACTGTAAGAGCCTCTATCTTGAATTGGATGGCCATGCATACCTCGACCATTGATACCCAAAAAATTCAAGGAAGTTTGATCTAACTATTATCTTTTTGAGTAAGTTCTTTCTCCTACTGTGAAACACGATCTTGCCTAAGGATGTGAACGATAAAGGGTCACTACGGGTAATTCACACTGGATTTAGAATGATCTTTTGATTATTTGATGTGTTTGTAATGCAAGGCGTACTCAGGTCATCATGACGTTTATGTTTTGATGCTTGTACAAATTGCTATATTAAAATGGACATGATATTCAGGTCATCCTGGCGTTTGTGCCTTGGTGTTTATATCTAATCCAACATTCCGAAAACAAATCGATATTCATATGTCTATGGTTTCATAGCTAGTAGGCATTGTATTGATTTATCTGGTTACCTAAAAGTTCAATGATGATAACAAATCGACACATGATCAGTGACTAGGTCCTAGGTCTTAGGTTGCATTTCATTTTGCATGTCTCTTTGCATTTTTCATCTTTGCATGATCTCGCAATGACTAAACGAACTTCAAAGCTTAAACAATTCTTCATATCAATTCTTCAAATCTAACAAGAGATGAATCTCACATGAAGGTTCCTCCAATGAAATAGCAAGTAGAATCCTTTTTCAGGATCAAAATTCAAATCTGAGATCATTCATATTATTAATTGCTTGCATATTCGACCTTCTATCATCACAGAAATCCATAATTCAACTTAACTGATTATCTTCCATCAAACTATCAAAATTTTAACTTGGTCCACCATGGTCAACTCATGGTCAAACTTAGTCAAACTTAGTCTCCAGGACCTCCAAATGATACAGAATGCATTCTCGGATGTGTATAACCATTTCTCAAATCAATTAACATGCTTCTAAACTATAACGCTGACTTTTCTTGTCAGATTTCAATTTTAATCCCGAAGGGGGCATGGTATTGCACATCATTCAAAGTCTGTAAATCAAATTTTATCGATCAAGTCTATCAATATCTTTCATCAGTGATCAAGACAACAATCACGTCTAGTTACTGATTCATCAAAATTCCTCATCGCTCAGGGAAAATCTATCATCACTTGGGGCATATCAGATTCATCAAGATCCATATCAATCTAGTATTCTCCTAATCTTGTAAACTGTATCAGTTTTTGCAACCATCGGATCATAGTGTTCTTTCCTTGGTTCTTCGGCAACTGAAGGATTCAGATGTGATACTTGCTAGTTTTTCTAAGACAATCGAGTCTAGAACGGGTCACTCACTTCTTTGCAATCCTAAGGTTTGGAATCAGGCGTTTTGACACTTTTTCACAATCATAGGTTCATTGCTGCTATAGTGAACATTATCTTTGGTCACTCGGGACCTATTATCTTCGTATCAAATTCAATATCAATCAACTCCTATCTCAATATCTTTCAATCGGTTTCTATCTTTCAATCGGTTTATCTTTTGAATCAGTTTCATATCTTTATCAAACACAGACTATCTTTGAACCACTGCGCTTCGCACAATAATTCAAAGAGGGGCAAAATGTAATACCCCAAAAATGGGCTATAAGTTCATTAATCTCCTACATCTACAAATTGAACGAAATCAACATCGAAGTCCTAATCTAAGGCACATCTGCACATCATCGAATCCTAATTGATTATCTTAAATTCTGCATCGGAGAATATTCCTAGTAATATTCCTAATCATCATAATTATCTTTAATTTTATAATTATTTGGCAATAAATCACATTTATCCTAAAATTTGATTAATTGAATATTTTCATATTTAATTAATTAGATTTAGTATCTTGCCACTTAATTGTTTAATTAAATTTAATTCTATCTATTATTAATTGTATTATTTAATTTTGACAATAAATCTAATATCATATGAATAATTGATTAAATTCTTATTTAATTAATTAAAGTAAGTTGTCATTATTTAATAATATAGTTTTTAATAAAAGTTTGATTAAATAATTGATTAACCCATAAATCAATTGTTTTATTTTTAAAAGCAGTTAAGTTGGAAATAAATCACTTTATTATTAAATTAATTCATAAATAAAATATGCACAATCATAAAAGCAGACAACTATCAATTATCAATTAAAGCTAAACTCTATTTTGAGTTAAAGCTTAGCTTTTGCATGTTTTTGTGAGTTAATTATCCTTTATTTAAAAATAACTAAAAAATCAACCTGAGTTATTTGAGTGATTTACAGTTTTTTTCCCATGCACCTCCAAAGCCTAGATTTCTATAAAAACAAGGCTCATCTCTTCATAATTCATCTCTCAATCATCTCTCAAATTTGCATCCAAGCATCTCATATTTTTGCACAATCACGCTAGAGAATTGGAATTGAAGAATCAAAGCTCTTGCAAATCGACATCTTTGTGAGATCAATCTTATTTTTGCATTCATATTGCATATCATTGTTAGAATCTTCATTCTCATATCATATCATTTATAGATTAGCATTGCATTTCATCTAGCATAGATTTCATATCAGTTTTTATCATTCATATTGCATAGAAAATACCAAAAAAATAGCTTAATTGCATTCAATCTCATATCTAGATCAATTGCATTCAAATCTTTCATTTAGGTGTCGTCTAGGTCACTGATCTCGATTACAATCTGAGAACATCAATCTCGCACCTACTAGAAGGCAGTAAATCACTTGGTTAGAGTAGATTTCAATTTTGTACGATTTTGATTATAGCTAACCTCTAATGTTTTACTGAAGTGTTGTGTCTATAGATCAGGTACAAAATTCACACACACAAATGACAGAGGGAATAAGAGGTTTCATGCTATTTCCTGGGACTGGTGCTCAAAAAGCAGATCTTGGGGAGGTCTAGGCCTTAAGGATCTCAAATCTCAAGGCATTACCTTGGTTTTTAAGTGGATAGCTAAGGTTGGGGATGGGGAAGAGCCTTGGAAAGTGTTGATTAGAAGTAACTTGCAGAGGGCTCACTGTAGTAGACCTAGAGGATGGCAGAACCTCTATTTTACTAATTCTCTCATTGTAGATGCCAATATTGTTGTTCAAGGCTCCAATGTTTTCAAGAGAATTTGTAAGGCTTGGAAGTATGTTAAGGGGTTCTTGATACATAATAAACCAATTGAAAGCACTAGGACTATATGCAAGCTTAAATCTATTTGGTGGAACTTGAGTCATGGTGACAAAAAGCTTGCTCTTCTACAGGGTTGTTTAGCTAAGAAATGGGCAAGGCTTGGTATTGCAACATTTGGTGATATCCTCTAGCAAGGAAAAATTCCTTCTTGGGAATGGTTGGAATCCCAGTTCAACTTACCCCGGTCCCATTGGAGAACATATTCTATCCTTACAGAAGCTCTTTGTTCCCTAGATCCCATTAAAGGCTGTTACACTGAGTCCTGCTATAAATTCCAGTTGTGTTGGCCTGACAGTACCCCTCTCCACCTTGGCAAATCCAAATACTTCTACCAGTTGCTGACCAATAAGAATATCATCTTTACTCATGTTAATTGTAAGTGGGGCCTAGAAATTCAAGAATTAGAATGGATGAAATACTTCAATAAGTTGTGGGCCAGACCTATTGAACCAAAGATCTCTTGCTTCCTGTGAAAATTTTTCCTACACAAGTTGCCATTTAAGAAACTAGGAGGAGAGCCTAATATTTGTTCTATGTGTAGACAACTTGAATCTGTCATCCATGTTTTCTTTGAATGCCTATTTGCTTCTGAAATCTGGAATATTTTTGGACTGTCATATAAGACCCATTTTAATGTACTGAATGTTATCTCTGGTTCTATCAATTGCAACAAATTATGTAATTCTTTTTGGACTTTGCTTTCTTCTGTTGTTTTATGGTTCATCTAGAAGGCTCAGAATAATGATGTACTTGCAGGTAAGAATAGGTACCTTACAGAGTCTCACAAGAGACTCATCTATTCTAATATTTCCATGCAGGTCACAATGATTTTGAAGGTGAAGGAGAGCAAGTTCTTGTAGGTGCTGAGAGAAGGGAAGGCTACCATGGAGAAATCAGAGGTAGCTTATGGATACACTACTATGAAAGAAAAGGATGAATTCGAGTACACCCCCAAGGAGTTTATCCAGCAGTTGAAGAATGAAAATCTGCACAGAGAAATGAGGAACAAAGATGATAGAGACTATAGAGTGTTGGGTTACAATTCTATTTCCCTAGACACTAATGATGAAGAGGAAGAAGAGGAGGACAATCCCTCTTGAAATAGCTATGTAATCTCTTTTACAATTTTCGTTATTAAGATACTTATGTAATTGATTAGTGTACTCAGTAGTTCTGGGAGTTTTGTAATACGTTAGATACTCTGATTCATCAACTTTTGTACTAGACTGTTTAAATTATATGCAATAGAAAAAAAAAAAAAAATTTAATTAATTAATAAAAATTAAACTAAGCTACATAAATTTAAAAAAATAAACTAAAATAATTAATTAATAAACTAAATTTAAAAATTTATTAAAAACTAATTATAATTAAACAAAACTTATTAAATATATTTTAATTTAATAAAATTTAATACCACAAAACAAAAAAATAAAATGAAAATTGTTTTGAGTGGGCACAAGCCCCATGTGCCCCACACCCAATGCGCTATCCCCTATGTAGGTAGGAGTATTGCTACGACAAAAGTCACTGCCCAAGGCAATGCACACTGCTTGCATGTGGGTAGAGGGGAATGTAGGGGGGTGCAGTGGCCCCCGCCTCCCCTCCATACTTTTTGATTTTTATTTATTTTTACTTTGTTTTTCAAAACAAATCCAATTTACATATCAACCAATGCATTTTTTTTTTTACAATAAAGTGAAATGCATTTTAGAAAGTATATTATTTTTTTTGTTTAAAGAAAATAATTTTTGAAAATGGAAATATAAAATCACAGTGTCTTTTCCAGAAAAGGTAATAGACCTTTTTTTAAATTCTTTTCTTTTTAAGCAACCAATTTTGTCTTTTCTTGACTTTACATATTGACTCTAGAATTTTTATCTTTTGACTGTATAATATTTTGACTATATTTAATTTTTAACCAGAGAGTGATACATTTTCCATAGTTGATTTTTGTACCCAAATTGGGGTTTTTCTTCCAGAATTGGATTTTACAACTAGATTTAATTTTCTCTACACAAACAAATTATTTTCTCCTAACCTAATAGTTTAACTATAGTCTAGGGTTGATTTTTTTGTTTTATAGGAGATCTATGAAAAATTTACCAATTAAATTTCGCCAGCATAACAGTACAATGCTAAATTTTAATAAAACCTAAAAATCAACTAAACTAGGGTTTTCCAAATACCCATAATTCAAATAAAGCTCAAATCTATCTATTGAAATATAATAAATCTTGCACAAGAAAAGAAAGCCAGACAGATGCATAATAAATCTAACAGGCAGGATTTCAAAGCCTACCTTGGATCCAATGCTAGAAACTGAAATAGAAAACCTGTGAAGATCTGAAGACCGGGATTGTTCTAAAGATTGATTTCACCCACAGATCTGAATCCACGAAGCACGCAACACCCAAATTCCAAATGCACAATGAAGCCAAAACAATAAGCAACCACAACAAGCAAAAATTCTCCAAAATCCCAAAGCACAAGCTCTCCCCCAAAATTCCCTTCCAAAACCTATCTAATCTCCAAATGAATGCAATTTCCCCTATTAGGGATTCAATTCCTCATTTCATGCAAACCCTAGAGATGACTCAACAATTAAATCCTAATCAAACTCCAATTACAATTTGAAAGAAAATCTTAATTAATAAATTAAAATAACTTTATATGCACAACTCAACTTGACTTTTTGAAACAGGTTGTTAACTTTTGAGAACAATTCCCTTTTCAATAATGCACATGTTTATAATTAAAATTCATTATTAAATAGATTAAATATTTAAAGCATCCTAAAGCCATGCAATTAAATATTTAATTATTTAATAACGCCCTCAAACATAATTAAATCTAATTACCAATTAATTAATTAATTAAATTCAAATAATCAAACATTTGACTTTATATTAAATTTTCTCAAATAAACATAGGAACATGATTAATATTAGATTTCAACTATAATCATTAATCAATAAATCACTGAAAAATCACCCACATAAGACATAAATCAACTGAAACCAAACGAAGTAAAATCAAACAAAGTATAACCAAGAAACACCAGAAAGGGATCCACGAATTCTTGTCACCTAGATGAATTTGGGTAGGGTAGTCAAATTGATACTTGTCCTATCCTAGGACAAATGGGTGTAGGTTAGGCTTTTGGATCTGTGTTATCTCCCATCTCTTACTATTTGAGACATTGCGATAGGGCACGCTCATCCTAACAATTCAGGGAAGTCGATGTCCGGTACCTGCAAACCTGCATACAAAACCTGCATGTACATATATGTATAAATATATAACAGACAATGGTGGGGATCGACTGATCATGTGGATCTCACAAGCAAGTAACGGCAACTTCGTCCCTCAACCACATTAGGCACATCAAACAGAAATATAAAACAAACACATCAACCATTGACATGCAAGTATGGGGTCAGTAAAATCATATGCATCAATGATTTCCTAACATATAATCTATCATCCTAAAGTAATCATAACATTTATAAAATTAGACTAGGGGTGGGGTACTACAATGTGCCCTATAGGGCACATGCGCTATGCTTTAGATTGCCCAAGCCTAAGGCTTGGGAAACCCAAGCCATAGCATGTGGGCCCTATAGGGCGCACACGCTTTAGTGCGTATGCACTATGGTCGATGGGGGACCAAAAAGCAAAGTGACACCTTTTTGGTCCCCCATCTTTGTGCATATACCCCACTTCTAGTTC